>CAWUFW010012523.1:0-536446 GCA_963921515.1 Calotriton arnoldi
GCACGTGAGCAAAGTTGGAGTATATGTCAGTTATAGTTGTAGTGGCTGCATGAGTGTGTACAGATCAGCAGCCGACACGTGCTAGCATTCTGTATGAGTATAATGTGCAGAGGCCTGCAGCCTCACGCAGGAGCGGCTGTGTCGTGATTCCAAGAACAGTGAGTGGGTGTTGGTGTTGAGTGCTCATGGCCTTAGCGAATGGCAGCCCGTGGGACAGCACAGGTGAGATAGATTACTGTCATCAGTGATGTCATAGTGATGTCACTGAGATCAATGTCACGACCATGTCATGAGTGATAATATGTGATCAGAGTTATAGCGCTGCCAGTTACTGAGTTTAAGGATCAATCAAAGTGACTGTTTTTAAATGTATTTTTCCATGAATTGCCTGTTAATAACTACGCGTGAAACCATGGCTTACAGTTTTAAATGCCAATTTCAACCAGGCCAGCCTGGGTTGCGAGCCTGATTTTTGATATATCCCTTTAAATATTTCATTTTACAAAACTGTAAATCACATTTGCCACATATCGCTGCACCATACTCAGAATGAATTACTTTGCCTGTAAATATTTTAGTACAGTAGCCAACGAAGCACGCAAATGTCATCACTTCTGTTCCAGATCAGTCCTAGCAGCAGTGAATATTACTGTAGGACACAGAAACCCCTTTCACAGAATCCCCAATGTTAATCCCATACCACTTCAGCAGGCATGTTGATGTTGATCCCGGACTTCCTGTAAACAGCCTGAAAGAATGCTTGTCAGCTTTGTGTCCCTTCTGAAACGGGATCTATGAGGTTACACGCCACCAGAGTGAATCGTAAGCCTGTTGAGGGCTTTAGAGGAATACTTAATGTTGGTTTGCGGAAGGAAGGCTGTTCAGGATCAGGTACTGAAACCAGATGATTTCCACACATTTCAATGTTGCCATGGAAGAGAGTCAAAGATGCAGCACCGAGGTCTCACCTGTTATCAGGAGAGACCTCAGTGCTGCATCTTTCAGCCCAGTACTGGTCCTGAAAAGTAATTCTAACCGTACTTACCAGTAACTTGAATTTCCTTCCATAGGCTAACATTGACTGGTTTCACTTGGAAATTCTTCTAAGTGTGCAGATTTGGAACTTTATAATATTCCTCTAAAATCAGCCGAAATACGGATTCCGATTTACTCACCTGTTATCAGGAGAGACCTCAGTGCTGCATCTTTCAGCCCAGTACTGATCCTGAAAAGTAATTTTAACCGTACTTACCAGCAACTTGAATTTCCTTCCATAGGCTAACATTGACTGGTTTCACTTGGAAATTCTTCTAAGTGTGGAGATTTGGAACTTTATAATATTCCTCTAAAATCAACCGAACTACGAATTCCGATTTACTCACCTGTTATCAGGAGAGAACCCAGTGCTGCATCTTTTAGCCCAGCACTGACCCTGAAAAGTAATTCTAACCGTACTTACCAGTAACTTATATTTCCTTCCATAGGAATCCATTGTCTGGTTTTCAGCAGAAAAGTTTCAAAGTGTCGATTTTCACAAATTACAAATATTCCTTAAAAATCGCCTGTATGACTTAAACGCATTCTTTCAACTGTTTACAGGAGATGCACCAGTGCTGGATCCAGGATCCAACACTGAGTAAGAAAAAGTAACGATAACACTACTTACCTGCTAAGTGAATTTCCTCCCATAGGATAACATTGGTGATTCTATGTGAAAAAGTTTCTAAGTGTCAACTTTTAAAATACAATAATATTCCTTAAAAATCACTACTGTAACCAAAACGCTTTTACTCAACTGTTTACAGGAGATGTCCCAGGACTGAATCTAGGATCCAGTCCTGTGGTTAGAAAAGTAATCCATAAAGTAACTAATTGCATTTAACTAGAAATTCACATTGAGGTCAATGTTGCATTGTGTTTGAAATTGTGTTGCCCATTGCAACAACTGTAACTACTGTACTTAAAACTCTATTGCCTATTTGCAAACTATTTAAACTAAAGTAATTCATTCTGAGAAAGTATATTTTGTAATGTAATGTATAATGTAATTACAATGTAATTTAATAAATAAAATATCTAAAAATAAATAGTTTTAAAAAATGTAGTAAATCAGTATCAAAAAAATAAATATAACAATTAATACATTTAAAAATTGTCATTTACAAAACCTTTGAAATTCACTGAAAAAACCATAGGTTTTAGGGCGTTATAGTTAGAAATTAGCATTTAAAAAACCTTTGAAATTCACTGTAAAAACCATAGGTTTCAGGCACGTTATAGTTAGAAATTAGCATTTAAAAAACCTTTGAAATTCACAGAAAAAACCATAGGTTTCAGACACGTTATAGTTAGAAATTAGCATTTAAAAAACCTTTGAAATTCACTGAAAAAACCATAGGTTTTAGGGACAGTTATAGTTAGTTGGACATTTCACTCGTACAAAACCCGTGAAATTCCCCCGTTATAGTTAGTTCAGCTAACTATAACTCGCGCCCGCAATGCACTGCTGATGACGTCACATATTACATCACTCATGACATGGTCAGTGACATCACTGATGACATCACTGATGACATCTCAAATGACATCACTGATGACATCACTGATGACATCATCCACGTGATAATCTGATGCACCTCCTCACACCCTAATATAACCTTTGATACACCCACTCTAAATTACAGACTGCCATTCGCAAAACCATAGACACTCCAACACCAATAACTACATACCCACTCACTGATTCTTAGGTCTACACACACACATCCACTCACTCACCCGTACAGTCACTCATACTTATGGTCACTCAGTACAGGACTATCATATGCACTCTTACTCCTATATAGACACTCAAACACCGCCACTCATCCATAGAGGAACTCACACACCTAGTCAGTCATGCAAATAATTAAACACACTGCCATTTACTCACCTATACAGTTATACACACACCAGCTCACTTAATCATACAAATACTAGCACATTGTTACGCTCTTATACAATCACTGATACAAGCACACACTCATCCATACAGCCACTATCACAATCACTCACTCTCGCTTATAGCTATTTATATACTCCAACACACATATATACTGCCTTTCACATATGTAGTTACTCACACATGTACCACTGGGACATACATTCACTCACTAACACACTCTTACACACACTTACCCACCCATACAGTCTATCACAGATGCACTCTTGAAACCATCCACCCAGTGAATCACCCACTCACACATCTATACACAGAGTCGCACACACCCCTCCCACACAAACACTCAGGCACCCATACAGATACTCAGACAACCATTCAATAACTCATATACACACTCATGTAGCTATTCACAAACACATGCAGTCACTTACACAGCAACAGACAGACGGATACAGACATTCACCCAGTTTAGTCACTAACCCATGCATTCAGTAAGATACGTTAAATCACTCACTTATAGACTCAGTCACGCACCTACTAAATCATCCATACAGACACTTATACACCCACTCATTCTTCAATACGTCTTTTCCGATATATATTAAAAATATTTAAACTTTAGAGAAACACACAGTCACTGCATGATGTCATCAGTGATGTCATTTGAGATGTCATCAGTGATGTCATCAGTGATGTCACTGACCATGTCATGAGTGATGTAATATGTGACGTCATCAGCAGTGCATTGCGGGGGCGCGAGTTATAGTTAGCTGAACTAACTATAACGGGGAATTTCACGGGTTTTGTACGAGTGAAATGTCCAACTAACTATAACTGTCCCTAAAACCTATGGTTTTTTCAGTGAATTTCAAAGGTTTTTTAAATGCTAATTTCTGACTATAACGTGTCTGAAACCTATGTTTTTTTCTGTGAATATATATATATTATCTACTGGCGGTCGCCAGTAGATAGTTATAGTTAAAACCTATTATCCATAGGAAATCCGCGACATTCTATTTGAAATAACGTTGGCGCCGGTTGACGAATCTTCGCGAAAGTTTCCAACTTGTTGGGGCGCTCCGGTCCGCTCCTATCCTGAAAGTCTCGGGGTGATACGTCAAGCGGGGGCCGAGAAAAAGGGGGTCCCAAAACGCGTTTTCCCCATTCATTTTTCCATAGGAACCTTTAGTCGCAGCTACAGCCCGAACTGCTGAACGGAATTACACCAAATTTGGCAAAGAGGTAGCCCTTGGTTCAGTGTCGTGCCTTTTGCTTAAATGGTGTAAATCCGTTCAGTAGTTCCTGAGAAAATCAAAAGTAAAGTCACATATATATCTGGGCGGAGCCTAACCACACATGTCATCGTGAGATCTGATTGGCTGTCAGCACTTCATCCTGGAATTGCTGGCAGCCATCTTGGGACCAATATAAATGATAGTACCTCATTGAAATGCATTGTAGTGAATAGAAGATTTTGAGGGTCACCAAAAGGAGAACTATAAAGGGTGATAACAGGCTTTAGTTACATTAGAATTTATTTGTTGATGGTACCATACTAATTTTAGGAATTGTGGTGTATTCTAAGGTGATTTTACCATGTGAAAAACCTTCTGCTGGGATATCATGAATCATGTTTGAGAGAACACTATTTTCTCATGCTTGTCCCATGGAGGTTTGGAAGGTGCTCCAGAAGCTAAAATGAGAGCATATTTTCTGTAAATTCACATTATCTTTCTCACTCATGTGAGAATGAAGTCTGACATTCTCAGTAAAACATGTACATCCAACAAGGGCAGAGACTGTCAGTTGATTCCTTTGTGTTCTACTGCAGCTTCCCAGAGTGTTCTAAAGAACAACTAGAGCGCTAACAGCCTTACTTATGACAAAAGTATGGCACACCTGAAGCCATCTTGATTGGAATAAACTGGTAACACTTAAAACATTTAATTTAAAAAGGAACAAAATGATGGGGTTCATTTTGTCATAGAAATTATGGTTAGTGCTGTAGAAAGAAAAATTAGGACATGTTTCAAGTGTGATCTCAAATATCTTCCTGTTATATTTCAACAGGAGCAGCCTGTCAGTTGATGCCTTTGTGTTCTACTGCAGCTTCCCAGAGTGTTCTAAAGAACAACTAGAGTGCTAACAGCCTTACTTATGACAAAAGTATGGCACACCTGAAGCCATCTTGATTGGAATAAACTGGTAACACTTAAAACATTTAATTTAAAAAGGAACAAAATGATGGGGTTCATTTTGTCATAGAAATTATGGTTAGTGCTGTAGAAAGAAAAATTAGGACATATTTCAAGTGTGATCTCAAATATCTTCCTGTTATATTTCAACAGGAGCAGCCTGCCAGTTGATGCCTTTGTGTTCTACTGCAGCTTCCCAGAGTGTTCTAAAGAACAACTAGAGCGCTAACAGCCTTACTTATGACAAAAGTATGGCACACCTGAAGCCATCTTGATTGGAATAAACCGGTAACACTTAAAACATTTAATTTAAAAAGGAACAAAATGAGGGGTTCTTTTGAAATAGAAATTATGGTTAGTGCTGCAGAAAGAAAAATTAGGGCATGTTTTAAGTGAGATCTCACTTTCAATACCAGCAGCAGACTACCAGTTAACTCCCTGGTGAGCAGTAGCTTTACTCCAGTGATCTAATGAGCAACTAGAGTGCTAACATTCTGAATTTATGGCAGATGTGAGACACATCTGAATGCCTTCTTGATGGAATCAAAGTAAAAACTGAAAGCATTTCCTACTGAGGAGACTGCAGTAAATGAAGAAATTAGGAAACTTCATAACAAAGAAGTCTTCCAAGATGGCCACCAGTGAAAAAAGAGCCCAAATGTAGCACAAATATTTCCCAGATGTAGCCCACATATAGCCCAATGACAAAAGTGTGCAAAACACTTTTTATTTTTAGTTTTTTTGCAGTTTTATGTAGTGCAGACTGGTCAGGTATTGGAGCATTGCATCTTAAAACATGACCCCCTACACTACAAAAACACCACTGCACTACCTTAAACCCTAAAACACTACCCCCAGCACGACCCCCTACACTACACAAGCACCACTGCACTATCCTAAACCCTAAAACACTACCCCCAGCACGACCCCCTACACTACCCAAACACCACTGCACTACCCTAAAACATGACCCCCTACACTACACAAACACCACTGCACTACCCTAAACCCTAAAACACTACCCCCAGCACGACCCGCTACACTACACAAGCACCATTGCACTACCCTAAACCCTAAAACACTACCCCCAGCACAACCCCCTACACTACCAAAACACCACTGCACTACCCTAAAACATGACCCCCTACACTACACAAACACCACTGCACTACCCTAAACCCTAAAACACTACCCCCAGCCCGACCCCCTACACTACACAAGCACCACTGCACTACCCTAAACCCTAAAACCCTACCCCCAGCATGACCCCCTACACTGCCCGAACACCACTGCACTGCCCTAAACCCTGAAACACCAGCCCCTGCATGACCCCCTACACTGCCCGAACACCACTGCACTGCCCTAAACCCTGAAACACCACCCCTAGCACGACCCCCTACACTGCCCGAACACCACTGCACTGCCCTAAACCCTGAAACACCACCCCCTTCACGACCCCCAACACTGCCCGAACACCACTGCACTGCCCTAAACCCTGAAATACCACCCCCAGCATGACCCCCTACACTGCCCGAACACCACTGCACTGACCTAAACCCTGAAACACCACCCCCAGCACGACCCCCTACACTGCCCGAACACCACTGCACTGCCCTAAACCCTGAAGCACTACCCCCAGCATGACCCCCTACACTGCCCGAACACCACTGCTCTGCCCAAAACCCTGAAACACCAGCCCCAGCACGACCCCTACACTGCCCGAACACCACTGCACTGCCCTAAACCTTGAAACACCAGCCCCTGCACGACCCCCTACACTGCCCGAACACCACTGCACTACCCTAAACCCTGAAACATCACCCCCAGCACGACCCCTACACTGCCCGAGCACCACTGCACTGCCCTAAACCCTGAAACACCAGCCCCAGCACGACCCCCTACACTGCCCGAACACCACTGCACTGCCCTAAACCCTGAAACACCAGCCCCAGCACGACCGCCTACACTGCCCGAACACCACTGCACTGCCCTAAACCCTGAAACACCAGCCCCAGCACGACCCCCTACAATGCCCGAACACCACTGCACTGCCCTGAACCCTGAAACACCAGCCCCAGCACAACACCCTACACTGCCCGAACACCACTGCACTGCCCTAAACCCTGAAACACCACCCCGTGCATGACCCCCTACACTGCCCGAACACCACTGCACTGCCCTAAACCCTGAAACACCACCCCCAGCACGACCCCCTACACTGCCCGAACACCACTGCACTGCCCTAAACCCTGAAACACCACCCCCTGCACAACCCCCTACACTGCCTCGAACACTACTGCACTGCCCTAAACCCAGAAACACCATCCCCAGCACGACTCCCTATACTGCACGAACACCACTGCACTGCCCTAAACCCTGAAACACTACCCCCAGCAAGACCCCCTACACTGCCCGAACACCACTGCACTGCCCTAAACCCTGAAACATCACCCCCAGCAAGACCCCCTACACTGCCCGAACACCACTGCCCTAAACCCTGAAACACCACCCCCAGCAAGACCCCCTACACTGCCCGAACACCAATGCACTGCCCTAAACCCTGAAACACCAGCCCCAGCACGACCCCCTACACTGCCAGAACACCACTGCACTGCCCTAAACCCTGAAACACCACCCCTTGCACGACCCCCTACACTGCCCGAACACTACTGCACTGCCCTAAACCCTGAAACACCACCCCCAGCACGACCCCCTACACTGCCACGAACACCACTGCACCACCCTAAACCCTGAAACACTACCCCCAGCAAGACCCCTACACTGCCCGAACACCACTGCACTGCCCTAAACCCTGAAACATCACCACCAGCAAGACCCCCTACACTGCCCGAACACCACTGCCCCCTAAACCCTGAAACACCACCCCCAGCAAGACCCCCTACACTGCCCGAACACCACTGCACTGCCCTAAACCCTGAAACACCACCCCCAGCACGACCCCCTACACTGCCCGAACACCACTGCACTGCCCAAAACCCTGAAACACCAGCCCCAGCACGACCCCCTACACTGCCCGAACACCACTGCACTGCCCTAAACCCTGAAACACCAGCCCCAGCACGACCCCCTACACTGCCCGAACACCACTGCACTGCCCTAAACCCTGAAACACCACCCCCAGCACGACCCCCTACACTGCCCGAACACCACTGCACTGCCCTAAACCCTGAAACACCAGCCCCAGCACAACCCCGTACACTGCCCGCACACCACTGCACTGCCCTAAACCCTGAAACACCAGCCCCAGCACAACCCCGTACACTGCCCAAACACCACTGCACTGCCCTAAACCCTGAAATACCAACCCCAGCAAGACTACCTACACTGGCCGAACACCACTGCACTGCCCTAAACCCTGAAACACCACCCCCTGCACGACCCCCTACACTGCCACAAACACTACTGCACTGCCCTAAACCCTGAAACACCACCCCTCAGCACGACACCCTACACTGCCCGAACACCACTACACTGCCCTAAACCCTGAAACACCACCCCAGCACGACCCCCTACACTGCCCGAACACCACTGCACTGCCCAAACCCTGAAACACCACCCCCTGCACGACCCCCTACACTGCCGGAACACCACTGCACTGCCCTAAACCCTGAAACACCACCCCCAGCACGACCCCCTACACTGCCCTAACACCACTGCACTGCCCTAAACCCTGAAACATCACCCCCAGCACAACCCCCTACACTGCCTGAGCACCATTGCTCTGCCCTAAACCCTGAAACACTAGCCCCAGCACGACCCCCTACACTGCCCGAACACCACTGCACTGCCCTAAACCCTGAAACACCAGCCCCAGCAAGACCCCCTACACTGCCCGAACACCACTGCATTGCCCTAGAATCTGAAACACCAGCCCCAGCAAGACCCCCTACACTGCCCGAACACCACTGCACTGCCCTAAACCCTGAAACACCAGCCCCAGCATGACCCGCTACACTGCCCGAACACCACTGCACTGCCCTAAACCCTGAAACACCAGCCCCAGCACGACCCCCTACACTGCCCGAACACCACTGCACTGCCCTAAACCCTGAAACACCAGCCCCAGCACGACCCCCTACACTGCCCAAACACCACTGCACTGCCCTAAACCCTGAAACACCAGCCCCAGCACCACCCCCTACAATGCCCGAACACCACTGTACTGCCCTAAACCCTGAAACACCACCCCTGCACCGACCCCTACACTGCCCGAACACCACTGCACTGCCCTAAACCCTGAAACACCACCCCCTGCACGACCCCTACACTGCCCGAACACCACTGCACTGCCCTAAACCCTGAAACACCACCCCCTGCACCACCCCCTACACTGCCCGAACACCACGGCCCTGCCCGAAACCCGGAAACACCACCCCCTGCACCGCCCCCTACACTGCCCGAACACCACTGCACTGCCCTAAACCCTGAAACACCACCCCCAGCATGACCCCCTATACTGCTCGAACACCACTGCACTGCCCCAAACCCTGAAACACCACCCCCAGCATGACCCCCTACACTGCCCGAACACCACTGCCGCCCTAAACCCAGAAACACCACCCCTGCACGACCCCCTACACTGCCCGAACACCACTGCACTGCCCTAAACCCTGAAACACCACCCCTGCACGACCCCCTACACTGCCCGAACACCACTGCACTGCCCTAAACCCTGAAACACCACCCCCAGCACAACCCCCTACACTGCCCGAACACCACTGCACTACCCTAAAACACCACCCCCAGCACGACCCTCTACACTGCCCGAACACCACTGCACTGCCCTAAACCCTAGAACACTACCCCCAGCATGACCCCCTACACTACCCGAACACCACTGCACTACCCTAAACCCTAAAATACTCCCCCAGCACGACCCCCTACACTACCTGAACACGACTGCACTGCCCTAAACCCTAAAACACCCCCCCAGCACGACCCCCTACACTACCCGAACACCACTGCACTGCCCTAAACCCTAAAACACTCCCCCAAGCACGACCCCCTACACTACCTAAACACCACTGCACTGCCCTAAACTCTAAAACACTACCCCCGCATGACCCCCTACACTACCCAAATACCAATGCACTACCCTAATCCCTAAAACACTACCCCGCACAACCCCTACACTACCCAAAGACCACTGCACTACCCTAAACTCTAAAACAATACCCCCGCACGACTCCCTACACTACCCAAAGACCACTGCACTACTCTAAACCCTAAAACACGACCTCCTACACTACACAAACACCACTGCACTACCCTAAACCCTAAAACACTACCCCCAGCACGAACCCCTACACTACCCAAACACCACTGCACTACCCTAAACCATAAAACACTACCCCCAGCAGTACCCCCTACGCTACCCAAACACCACTGCATGACCCTAAACCCTAAAACACTACCCCCAGCAGTACCCCCTACACTACCCAAACACCACTGCACTACCCTAAACCCTAAAACACTACCCCCAGCACGACCCGCTACACTACACAAGCACCATTGCACTACCCTAAACCCTAAAACACTACCCCCAGCACAACCCCCTACACTACCAAAACACCACTGCACTACCCTAAAACATGACCCCCTACACTACACAAACACCACTGCACTACCCTAAACCCTAAAACACTACCCCCAGCCCGACCCCCTACACTACACAAGCACCACTGCACTACCCTAAACCCTAAAACCCTACCCCCAGCATGACCCCCTACACTGCCCGAACACCACTGCACTGCCCTAAACCCTGAAACACCAGCCCCTGCATGACCCCCTACACTGCCCGAACACCACTGCACTGCCCTAAACCCTGAAACACCACCCCTAGCACGACCCCCTACACTGCCCGAACACCACTGCACTGCCCTAAACCCTGAAACACCACCCCCTTCCACGACCCCCAACACTGCCCGAACACCACTGCACTGCCCTAAACCCTGAAATACCACCCCCAGCATGACCCCCTACACTGCCCGAACACCACTGCACTGACCTAAACCCTGAAACACCACCCCCAGCACGACCCCCTACACTGCCCGAACACCACTGCACTGCCCTAAACCCTGAAGCACTACCCCCAGCATGACCCCCTACACTGCCCGAACACCACTGCTCTGCCCAAAACCCTGAAACACCAGCCCCAGCACGACCCCCTACACTGCCCGAACACCACTGCACTGCCCTAAACCTTGAAACACCAGCCCCTGCACGACCCCCTACACTGCCCGAACACCACTGCACTACCCTAAACCCTGAAACATCACCCCCAGCACGACCCCCTACACTGCCCGAGCACCACTGCACTGCCCTAAACCCTGAAACACCAGCCCCAGCACGACCCCCTACACTGCCCGAACACCACTGCACTGCCCTAAACCCTGAAACACCAGCCCCAGCACGACCGCCTACACTGCCCGAACACCACTGCACTGCCCTAAACCCTGAAACACCAGCCCCAGCACGACCCCCTACAATGCCCGAACACCACTGCACTGCCCTGAACCCTGAAACACCAGCCCCAGCACAACACCCTACACTGCCCGAACACCACTGCACTGCCCTAAACCCTGAAACACCACCCCGTGCATGACCCCCTACACTGCCCGAACACCACTGCACTGCCCTAAACCCTGAAACACCACCCCCAGCGCGACCCCCTACACTGCCCGAACACCACTGCACTGCCCTAAACCCTGAAACACCACCCCTGCACAACCCCCTACACTGCTCGAACACTACTGCACTGCCCTAAACCCAGAAACACCATCCCCAGCACGACCCCCTATACTGCACGAACACCACTGCACTGCCCTAAACCCTGAAACACTACCCCCAGCAAGACCCCCTACACTGCCCGAACACCACTGCACTGCCCTAAACCCTGAAACATCACCCCCAGCAAGACCCCCTACACTGCCCGAACACCACTGCCCTAAACCCTGAAACACCACCCCCAGCAAGACCCCCTACACTGCCCGAACACCAATGCACTGCCCTAAACCCTGAAACACCAGCCCCAGCATGACCCCCTACACTGCCAGAACACCACTGCACTGCCCTAAACCCTGAAACACCACCCCTTGCACGACCCCCTACACTGCCCGAACACTACTGCACTGCCCTAAACCCTGAAACACCACCCCCAGCACGACCCCTACATTGCACGAACACCACTGCACCACCCTAAACCCTGAAACACTACCCCCAGCAAGACCCCCTACACTGCCCGAACACCACTGCACTGCCCTAAACCCTGAAACATCACCACCAGCAAGACCCCCTACACTGCCCGAACACCACTGCCCTAAACCCTGAAACACCACCCCCAGCAAGACCCCCTACACTGCCCGAACACCACTGCACTGCCCTAAACCCTGAAACACCACCCCCAGCACGACCCCCTACACTGCCCGAACACCACTGCACTGCCCAAAACCCTGAAACACCAGCCCCAGCACGACCCCTACACTGCCCGAACACCACTGCACTGCCCTAAACCCTGAAACACCAGCCCCAGCACGACCCCCTACACTGCCCGAACACCACTGCACTGCCCTAAACCCTGAAACACCACCCCCAGCACGACCCCCTACACTGCCCGAACACCACTGCACTGCCCTAAACCCTGAAACACCAGCCCCAGCACAACCCCGTACACTGCCCGCACACCACTGCACTGCCCTAAACCCTTAAACACCAGCCCCAGCACAACCCCGTACACTGCCCAAACACCACTGCACTGCCCTAAACCCTGAAACACCAACCCCAGCAACACTACCTACACTGGCCGAACACCACTGCACTGCCCTAAACCCTGAAACACCACCCCCTGCACGACCCCCTACACTGCACAAACACTACTGCACTGCCCTAAACCCTGAAACACCACCCCTCAGCACGACACCCTACACTGCCCGAACACCACTACACTGCCCTAAACCCTGAAACACCACCCCAGCACGACCCCCTACACTGCCCGAACACCACTGCACTAAACCCTGAAACACCACCCCCTGCACGACCCCCTACACTGCCGGAACACCACTGCACTGCCCTAAACCCTGAAACACCACCCCCAGCACGACCCCCTACACTGCCCTAACACCACTGCACTGCCCTAAACCCTGAAACATCACCCCCAGCACAACCCCCTACACTGCCTGAGCACCATTGCTCTGCCCTAAACCCTGAAACACTAGCCCCAGCACGACCCCCTACACTGCCCGAACACCACTGCACTGCCCTAAACCCTGAAACACCAGCCCCAGCAAGACCCCTACACTGCCCGAACACCACTGCATTGCCCTAGACTCTGAAACACCAGCCCCAGCAAGACCCCCTACACTGCCCGAACACCACTGCACTGCCCTAAACCCTGAAACACCAGCCGCAGCATGACCCGCTACACTGCCCGAACACCACTGCACTGCCCTAAACCCTGAAACACCAGCCCCAGCACGACCCCCTACACTGCCCGAATACCACTGCACTGCCCTAAACCCTGAAACACCAGCCCCAGCACGACCCCCTACACTGCCCAAACACCACTGCACTGCCCTAAACCCTGAAACACCAGCCCCAGCACCACCCCCTACAATGCCCGAACACCACTGTACTGCCCTAAACCCTGAAACACCACCCCCTGCACCGCCCCTACACTGCCCGAACACCACTGCACTGCCCTAAACCCTGAAACACCACCCCCTGCACGACCCCCTACACTGCCCGAACACCACTGCACTGCCCTAAACCCTGAAACACCACCCCTGCACCACCCCCTACACTGCCCGAACACCACTGCACTGCCCTAAACCCTGAAACACCACCCCCTGCACCGCCCCCTACACTGCCCGAACACCACTGCACTGCCCTAAACCCTGAAACACCACCCCCAGCATGACCCCCTTTACTGCTCGAACACCACTGCACTGCCCCAAACCCTGAAACACCACCCCCAGCATGACCCCCTACACTGCCCGAACACCACTGCCCTAAACCCAGAAACACCACCCCTGCACGACCCCCTACACTGCCCGAACACCACTGCACTGCCCTAAACCCTGAAACACCACCCCTGCACGACCCCCTACACTGCCCGAACACCACTGCACTGCCCTAAACCCTGAAACACCACCCCCAGCACAACCCCCTACACTGCCCGAACACCACTGCACTACCCTAAAACACCACCCCCAGCACGACCCTCTACACTGCCCGAACACCACTGCACTGCCCTAAACCCTAGAACACTACCCCCAGCATGACCCCCTACACTACCTGAACACGACTGCACTGCCCTAAACCCTAAAACACTCCCCCAGCACGACCCCCTACACTACCCAAACACCACTGCACTGCCCTAAACCCTAAAACACTCCCCCAAGCACGACCCCCTACACTACCTAAACACCACTGCACTGCCCTAAACTCTAAAACACTACCCCCGCATGACCCCCTACACTACCCAAATACCAATGCACTACCCTAATCCCTAAAACACTACCCCGCACAACCCCTACACTACCCAAAGACCACTGCACTACCCTAAACTCTAAAACAATACCCCCGCACGACTCCCTACACTACCCAAAGACCACTGCACTACTCTAAACCCTAAAACACGACCTCCTACACTACACAAACACCACTGCACTACCCTAAACCCTAAAAACTACCCCCAGCACGAACCCCTACACTACCCAAACACCACTGCACTACCCTAAACCATAAAACACTACCCCCAGCAGTACCCCTACGCTACCCAAACACCACTGCATGACCCTAAACCCTAAAACACTACCCCCAGCAGTACCCCCTACACTACCCAAACACCATTGCACTACCCTAAACCCTAAAACACTACCCCCAGCAGTATCCCCTACACTACCCAAACACCACTGCACTACCCTAAACCCTAAAACCCTAAAACACTAACCCCAGCACGACCCCCTACACTACCCAAACACCACTGTACTACCCTAAACCCTAAAACACTCTCCCCAGCACGACTCCCTACACTACCCAAACACCACTGCACTACCCTAAACCCTAAATCTACCCCCAGAATGACCACCTACACTACACAAACACCACTGCACTACCCTAAACCCTAAAACACTACCCCCAGCACGACCCTCTTCACTACCTAAACACAACTGCACAATTTGTTACAGGCGTTGCAACGCAGGCCTGTGGTGCTACTTGAAGTACCTGGTGGGCTAGTTGGGCCCCAGGGACTCTCAGGATTCAAGGTGACCTACTCCCCCAACTTAAAACGCGCCACGGGGCGCGTTTGCACAGTGGTGAAGGGAGGGGCGGGGCCTCAGGTGACATGTGCGCAAACACGCCCTGTGGTGCGTTTTAAGTTGGGGAGTTAATTCCCTTTGAATCCTGGGGGCCAACTAGCCCACCAGGTACCTTCAGTAAGCACAACAGAGTTGCGTTGCAGAGAGGTGAAAAAAGGTGCGTGGCCTCGGAACGCCTCTCTGCAACTCAGCTCTGTGGTCCTAACTGTAGGTACCTGGGGGCTAGTTGGGCCCCAGGGACCCTCAGGATTCAAGGGGACTTAATCCCGCAACTTAAAACGCGCCACGGGCGCGTTTGCACACATGTCACCTCAGGCCCCCTCCCTTCACCACTGTGCAAACGTGCACTGGCTCTGGTTAGTCAGAGTCAGTTACCACCAGTACCCGTCTGAAAAAGTTGTGGGCACAGGATGATTTTGCAACAAGGCCTCTTTCTGCTCCTCTGTTGGTTCTTTCTGCACATCTTTTGCTTCTTTCTGTGCGTTTTTTCTTCTTTCTTCACATGTCCTACCTCTGTTGGCATAGTTAGAAACTAGCATTTAAAAAACCTTTGAAATTCACTTAAAAAATCATAGGTTTCAGGCACGTTATAGTTAGAAATTAGCATTTAAAAAACCTTTGAAATTCACTGAAAAAACCATAGGTTTCAGGCACGTTATAGTTAGAAATTAGCATTTAAAAAACCTTTGAAATTCACTTAAAAAATCATAGGTTTCAGGCACGTTATAGTTAGAAATTAGCATTTAAAAAACCTTTGAAATTCACTGAAAAAACCATAGGTTTCAGGCACGTTATAGTTAGAAATTAGCATTTAAAAAACCTTTGAAATTCACTGAAAAAACCATAGGTTTCAAGCAAGTTATAGCTAGAAATTAGCATTTAAAAAACCTTTGAAATTCACTGAAAAAACCATAGGTTTCAGACACGTTATAGTTAGAAATTAGCATTTAAAAAACCTTTGAAATTCACTGAAAAAACCATAGGTTTTAGGGACAGTTATAGTTAGTTGGACATTGCACTCGTACAAAACCCGTGAAATTCCCCTGTTATAGTTAGTTCAGCTAACTATAACTCGCGCCCCGCAATGCACTGCTGATGACGTCACATATTACATCACTCATCACATGGTCAGTGACATCACTGATGACATCACTGATGACATCTCAAATGACATCACTGATGACATCATCCATGTGATAATTTCATGCATCTTCTCACACCCTAATATAACTTTTGATACACCCACTCTAAATTACAGACTGCCATTCTCAAAACCATAGACACTCCAACACCAAAAACTACATACCCACTCACTGATTCTTAGGTCTACACACACATCCACTCACTCACCTGTACAGTCACTCATACTTACAGTCACTCAGTACAGGACTATCATATGCACTCATACACCTATATAAACACTCACACACCGCCACTCATCCATAGAGGTACTCACACACCTAGTCAGTCATGCAAAAAATTAATCACACACCCATTTACTCACCTATACAGTTATACACACACCAGCTCACTTACTCATACAAATACTAGCACATTCTTACGCTCTTATACAATAACTGATACAAGCACACACGCATCCATACAGCCACTCTCACAATAACACACTCTCACTTATAGCCATTTAAATACTCTAACACACATATATACTGCCTTTTACATATGTAGTTACTCGCACATGTACCACTGAGATATACATTCACTCACTAACACACCCATACACACACTCACCCACCCAAGCAGTCCATCACAGATGCACTCTTGAAATCATGCACCCAATGAATCACCCACTCACACATCTATGTATAGAGTGACACACACCCCACCCACACAAACACTCAGGCAGCCATACAGATACTCAGAGAACCAATCAATAACCCATATAGACACTCATGTAGCTATTCGCAAATCCATGCATCCACTTACACACCAACAAACAGACGGATACAGACATTCACACAGTTTAGTCACTAACCCATGCATTCAGTAAGATACGTTTAATCACTCACTTGTAGAGTCAGTCACTCACGTACTAAATCATCCATTCAGACACTTATACACCCACTCATTCTTCAATACGCCTTTCCCTATATATATTAAACATATTTAAACTTTACAGAAACACACAGTCACTGGATGATGTCATCAGTGATGTCATCAGTGATGTCATTTGAGATGTCATCAGTGATGTCATCAGTGATGTCACTGACCATGTGATGAGTGATGTAATATGTGACGTCATCAGCAGTGCATTGCGGGGGCGCGAGTTATAGTTAGCTGAACTAACTATAACAGGGGAATTTCACGGGTTTTGTACGAGTGCAATGTCCAACTAACTATAACTGTCCCTAAAACCTATGGTTTTTTCAGTGAATATAAATATAAACAAACATTTTTTCCAAGCTAACTACCCCAAAATAAACATGTACTATAAAAGAAGACATGCCTAACTTGTAATTTGGGTCTTCATTGCTCTCCTCTCAGGGTTCTAGTGACATTTATGATGTCACCAGAACCCCTCAATGGTAATATCGGACTATGTTTCACATTGCCCCGTTATGTGTCGCGCACGAGTGTGTGTGGATGTGTTTGTGTGTGTTTTTTCATAAGACTTTTTGATGTTTCTTCATGGGTTTATATTGGAAAATTAAACCAATGATTGCAGTATGTGAATGGGCAGGTCCAAAATATGGCATTCCTTCAATGTCTATACAATAGGGCCTGGAAGAAGGACATTCAGAGGTTTCCTTGCTAGTTTGAACATGCTTTTGCACTTTATGGGAATTCACAGACATTCCCGATCTGAAAAGCTGCACGAGACGAATGTGTCCAGGTTTACTTTTGGGAAAGTCACAGCACTTTTCCTTAGGCTGTTCTTCCCACAATTTGGAGAATTTCTTTCTGAAATTGCACTTATTGCACCTATATATTTCTTTGTCTTCTGTCCACAGGTAGAGCCGTTTCTCCACAGAGAAATCCCTCGCCTGCACCCTCACTGATTTTGGTGGTGTTCCATTCTCCATTCCCCTCTATTTTCCACCCTCGAAAGTGAGTTACTCCAGTGCTTTGAGGGAGTTCCTATTTTACCATTTTTAGGGTTGAAAAGGGACAGAGAGGAGTTTGTGGATGATCCCCAAATCACAGATTCGTGGACATTCATAAACTCTAGACTAACCATGTCTGCTTCCCACCCCTTGCATGGAATTTACACCTGCTTACTTGTACATGTGTGATACCACGCTTTAGTCCTTTAACCATCTCCACAGCATAAAATACTAGAAGCAATGCGGTAAACAAAAAATGTAAATTTGAAAGACAATTAATTAGCGTCCTACACCATTTAGAAGAGCCCATCTTTGTTGCTCCCCCAGAAGAGTGATGTCCTGTGGCAGGTTAATGAGGGCATTTACAAGCACTTCAACTCGCGGGTGGTTGCCGGTAGCGGTGCTTTAAAGGTGTTAGTTTATTCTTCGTGACTTCTGTCAGATCATGCTTTGTAGTCCGCTCTCGGGTAATTGATCGGTTGTTTATGTTTTTTTAAGGCCCGTAAGTGACACAAAGCATAGTAAATTAGTGCAAGGATCAGGCAGCTCCCGAACTGGACTCTCAGAGCCATCTTTTTTATTTTACTTTATTCGAATTCTCATAATTTTTACAGACACGGTTTTCACTCTGATTTTGCTTAACAGAGCATTTGTCTTGTAAATAGTCATTTACATTTTGGGCAGCGCGTCTAAATGGCCTGATTTCTGAAAAGTGACAATAGGATAATGGCATTTACATTTCGGCAGAAGAGAATCCTATTAGCATAACAAGCATTTGCAATGCAATAGGTCTCGCATTTACGCGAGTTTGAGCTATTGACATTGCAAATAACTATGCCTTTTATTTTTGTTTTTGTTTTTAAAACATAAATAAAAGGTATTGTCATATACAATGCCAATAGCTTAAACTCGCGTAAATGCGAGACCTATTGCATTGCAAATGCTTGTTATGCATTAACACCGAACATTTGAGCTGCTGGGCTAAATATTCTGACAGCCATGAGCTGGTAATTAACACATTACTAATCGATGAAGACAAATACCTTTTCTAAGGGATGTCAGTTTTATTAATTTGCTGTCAAATAAGGATTTTCAAAAATGCACTCAAACTTTTCGCAGGGTATGGCAGAAAATTAACGAAGAAATGTGATGGATTCTAAGCTATTTACATAAGTTACATTCTAATCTGATTTACACCTCCACACTGCTGTCTGAGAAAGAAAAGTGTTCATTATCCAAGGCACTAAAGAATGTCAAGAAGAAAATGTACCACTTGCCTGAAAAAACAAAGACGGTGTACCCAAAATGAAGTGTGGGTATTAATTTTACCGACATAACTTTTAGCATTGGACCTGATGATGGAGAAGATAACTTTTATTCAGACGTAAAACAGGAAGATGAAAGGCTAACACTATTGCTCTACCGGTCGCCCTTTGGCAAAATTTAGGGCTCTCTTGGGGTCCTTCTTTTGGAAGAGATTTAGGGAGAGGTGGCTCTTCTTGACGTGGCTTCTGTTTTTGGCAAGGGGAGGTGCAGTGCTGGCATCGCTGGGGGGCACCTCTCCAGGCATGGTGTTTCAAAGGAACACCCAACAGTTGACAAGGCAGATAATAACGATCGGGGTGGCGGAACGCTGGGGGCAGCTCCAGCCACCATTTCACGAGCTCGCTCAGAGTCTTCCGGGGGTGTCCGCATTCGGACAATGGCCTCTTTTCTTCAGAGAAGTGTTTAACAAACATAGAGGGGGATATTCTCAAGAACGTGCGATAATCATCGCCAAAATAGGTTAACGCAATTTTTCATATCGGCGTCTATCGCGGGAAAATAACACTGTGTTAACATCTTATTCTCAACACGGCGGTAACATGCCATAGTTTCCCGATAACGCGTCAAATGTCCGCGATAAAATTACCTGGATGGCGATAAAAATCTAAACCCGAACGTGAAATAGTTGCGATGGGCCCAACTGCGATAAAAAATACAGCGATAAGCAGTGCCAGGCCTGCAAGTCCCACAAGTCAGGCGGGAAAAAACACTATAAAAGCGGCAACAAAAAACACAAACAAAACAAAAAACAACTGCGAGGCACCATGGAGGTAGCCGGAGCAAGTACAGAGGACAACCAGAACCCCACAAGCCCCACGGAGGACCAGCCTGGGACCTCGGGGTCAGGGAAGGGCAAGGAGAAGAAGAAGAGGAACCCGCGTTTCAGTACGCAGAAAACCAGATCCTCATTACGGAGGTGCTAGAACACCACCAACAACTGTTCATCACCTCCACTGCGTCATTGGCAACTAAAAATACAATATGGCAGTCCATCTTGGCCAAGGTGAATGCAGTCGGAGTGAAGAGAAGGGAAGTGGACGACTGCAAGAAGCGCTGGAGTGATGTGAAGCGCAAGACCAAGCTGAAACTCGCAGCTAACCAGAAAGCAGCAATACAGACTGGAGGTGGGAGTCCAGCGACACACCAGGAGCTGGATGAGATGGAGGAAATGGTGACCCAAGTCATCATTGGGGAGACGGTGGCAGGAGTTGGGGGACCGGACACTGCACAACATGACCTGAGCCAACAGCAACAGGGTGAGTAACGACCAGGGACTGGGGGGACGGGGGGAGATGGGCACAATGGCACACATGCACAATTAAGTATAGCACATCTGCGGACAAACCATGCCCAAGAGTCACAACTCCGACCAAGAGCCCAATTGACCCAAGTCTGCAACATCTCAGCACTGTATAAGCACAGAAGTGAAAGGCACACCGCCTGAAAGGGATAAGGGCCAGCCAAATCAGAGCTGAAGGGGCAACACACCCACAATGCAGCACACGCACATAAAAATTAGAGCACCTCAACATTGACAACAATATGGTACAAACTGCAACACTTTCACAACAGAACAGAGGACACAACTGCTACCGCTTGTGTGTAGAAAATGGCCATTCAAATTTGGCATAGCATGAAACTGTGAGATGACAATGTACAAGTACAACCTCACACCCTGATGGTGTAGAAATGTCAACTGTCCCGCATCAAATAGGCATCTCCTCCTAAACAGTCACAATGTACATTGTCATGCAGTCTGTTAGTAAACTTGTACAATGCGTGAACATACATGTGAACACAATGTCAATCTGCATCTCCCCTTCACATTGCAGAGGGAGAATCAACACCTCCTGCAGAGCAGACCCAACAACTCAGCCCTGATGATGAAGAGGACCTCCCCAACATCGACACCAACGCCCTCCAACAGCTCATGGACAGCTTCGGCACCCCACCTCCAGGAGCAGGGCAGCCCAGCTGCATCGAGGAGACCCCACCCCCTGCACAGACCACACTGCAGGAAGCACCCACCACCACGGCTGTCTCCCAGGACCCCCACGACCAACACATGGCATTCCAACGCCGTGTGTTAGGGTGC
Organism: Calotriton arnoldi; assembly: GCA_963921515.1. Taxonomy (NCBI): domain Eukaryota; kingdom Metazoa; phylum Chordata; class Amphibia; order Caudata; family Salamandridae; genus Calotriton; species Calotriton arnoldi. The sequence goes on from CAWUFW010012523.1 coordinate 21,960, forward strand.
CAGGAGAAGATGGGTGATCAGCTGCGGGTGGGGTTCGACCTCATGGCAGCCAAACTAGATGCCATACGTGGGTGTCTAAGTCCCATCAGGGACCACTTACAGTCCCTAACGGACACCCACTGTCCGCTCCATGCTCACCAACAATCCATGGCTGACATCGCTGGAGTCATGACTCTGAGCCAAGAACAACTGTCTAGTCAGAATGGCTCCAGCGATGTCAGCCGGGAGTTGGGACACATAATGAGAATGATGGAGAGCCTGGAGCGGATGCAGGCGGAAAGAATGTTTGCCACGGCTGCACACCAGCGAGATGTAGCTGTGATCTTCCATGCCCTGCAGACCCTCGTCATGGCATTGCCGCCACAAGGCCTGGCGCGGATGAATGCTGCTGCTACTACTCCATCCACATCTCCGCCCCCTGAAGTGTCAGTGCCACACAGTGCGGCAGACATTCCACCTCCGGCCCCTGATGTGTCAGTGCCACACAGTGATGCAGACTAAACACCACCACCCACATGTGAGGCACCTGACACATCAGAGGACGAAGATACTGATGAATCTGGCTTTGTGGGAAGAATGAAGTGGTAGCATTCATCTCTGCCATATGGCCTGTTTAAGCTTGGTTCTGCCCTCTGCATCAAGCCCTGGAATAACACCTTCCACTGTCCCCCGATACACTCAGCGACACTCACCTTGGTCCTTGACATGGACTGCCATATTTTGTTTGGTTACCAATGACACAGCAATCACACTGCGGACTGCCCTGAAACTCCACACACCATTTATGTGTAGCAAAAACAGTGTTAATGCCAGAATGCACCCATGCCGTACCGCTTTCTTTATAGGGATGTTTGGTTAATTGACCCTAAGCATCCCATCGCACTTGTGCATAGGTGTTGCCATGCAATCTTATGAGGATGGACAATATATTCTCCAGGACTTACATTTCTTTCAAGACCGTCCATAACTTGTTACGCATAATCAATCAAATGCAGACCTGAGATCCACAAACAGAACATATTGGTGCCTGTTGCCCAGAAGTATAGTTTTCCAGTATATTAAGATGAACCTGAAGAATTTGTCAATTGTGCTGACTTTTTTCTTAAAACACAATTGCAAGTCAGAAAGGATATCACGCTCCTCAATCCAGTCTTGTAGTTTGTCTAAAATCTGACGACAACAACGTTTTTGTCGGCTGTCTATAAGGCTAATTTCATGAGTTTTCCCTTTGACTCTTTTTAAACATAGGAATTATCTCAGCCCCTGCCCATGAGGAAGGTATTTTGGATCCCATCAAGACATCACTAGAAATTGCATTGGCATAGGAGCCCAAAATTCGTGGCTCTGATACTATAAGAACCCCCTGTACTTTATTGAGCCCTGGTGCCCCATTTGGAAAATACCTTTAATTGCTTGTTGGGTGTCTACCAAGTCTATTTCTAAAGGTTCGTTAGGCAACGGCAAACAATTTATTTGGAATGACACTTCTTCGCTGCAAGGATTACCATTGCAGTAATATAGGTTAGTGAAGTGATCTATTCAAGTTTTTTTTTTCTCCAAGTTTTAAACATACATTTTATTTTTGAAAAAATGCAACCAATTACAAACAATCAAAGTAGCTAACAGATGATAGGTAAAAACATTAGACAAATTAAAGCTTACGCAATATGGAAACAAGAAATAATGAATCAAAAATAGTTGCATATGGAACTTTTGGTATAAAAACGTAGGAAGGAAAAGAGAAAAAGAAAAAGGGGGGTAAGGGGGAAAGGAGAGACAAGGGTAAAGGATATATTCATATTGTAAATAAATAAATACATGTGCAGGTAAAATAGATTAATACATTTTAAAAGGTATCGAACAATATAAGAAAGAGATTGCTGTTTAACAGTGGAAGATAACAATTTAAAATGAAAGAAAAAAAAAGAGAAAATATATAATTACAACTATAAAAGCAACAGTATATCATTATTAACAAGTCATGGTGGCTTGGGAACCTCTTCAGATGAAGGATGACGATGGGTAGACCTTCGCGCAGAGACGTCTAAGAAAGTAGTCACGGGAGACCATATGCGTTCTCTTTTGAGGAGTAAAGACATAGGAGAAACATAGGCACGATCTAATCGATGATTATAACATACACTGTACCACCAGGATTGAAAGGAAAGTTGCGTAGAGTGTTTCCAATTTTTTGTTATTTGTTGGAAAGCAATAGCAATCAATAAGTCTACAATGTCCATGTTATGAGAAAGGGTTTGCCAATGAACAGATAATGTGCCTAGAAATACAGCTTCAGGAGAAAAAGGGAAATGGGTATGGCAAATGATGTTAATTTGAGCCCATACCTTCAACCAAAATTGATGTGTAGAGGGACAGGAAAAAAGCATATGAAATAAGTCTGCGTGAGAAGCATTACACGTCCAGCAATCTGAAGAAAGTGCGGGTTGAAATGTATGCAAGGATAATGGTGTAAACAAAAGTCGGTTGTAAATAAAGAAAAGTGGGTCGTACTAGCTGATCTTGAGGTCTTGAGGAGTTTCAACCATAATGTATCCCAAAGTATAATAGGCCATGAAAAATGGAAATCAGATTCCCATTGGAGTTCTGTGTGAGTCTTAGATCTTTGTATAATTGGAGTACTGAGAAATTTGTAAATGGATGAGGCACTAGCTTGGGCACTTAAAATGGGAAGAATATTGCGTTGAGATGAAGGGGAGTGTGGTATAGAGGATAGAAGAGGTAGAGAGTCTGTTAAATGTTTGATCAATAAATTAAATTTGACAGAAAAGGATTTTGGTAATTGATAAAGTGATTGTGCATCAGAGAAGGTAAGGAAAGAATCGTTTGAGTATAACTGATGGATCCAACGTAAACCTCTATCTCGCCAAGTCTTCCAAGAAATGGGTTTATTTTTAATTTTAAGAAATTTATCATGCCAAATAGAGGAGTTAAGAAATTGATCTTTGGGTGAGAGGTGAGATAGCATAAAGGAATGAAATAATTTGTGAGAAGTGTTATGTATAGGTGAAGATAGAAAACGAGATTTATGAGTGAAAGTGAGGGATTCATCAATAGAAAAAGGGGATAAAAAGGAATGTTCTAAATCCTTCCATAATGGAGAGGGATTAGGAGCAGAGACCCTTAAATATTTAGAGAGTTGCTTAAGAAGGAAGGAAGTTGAAAATCTGGAAAATTAACTCCACCCTGAGATTTAGGGCGCCTTAGCTTAATTAAAGACATACGTGGTTTTTTCTTGTTCCATAAGAATAATGAAGGAATAGAATTAATCTTTTTGAAAAAGTATGCAGGAAGAGTGAGAGGGATAGCTGAAATCATATAAAAAATGATGGGAGTAAGCATCATCTTAATAGTATCAAGTCTGCCCCACCAGGACAAATACAAAGGATGTCATTTATCAGTGGAAGAAGACAAAGTAGAGAAGAGACGGGTCATATTTAGGGAAAGTGTTTTCTTAATAGAGGGAGCAAATAGGAGACCTAAATATTTAATTTGTTGAGGATTCCATGAAAAACTCGTAGAGAGAAAATCTTGTTTAAAACAAAAAATATTTAAGGGTAAGATTTCACATTTATCGTGGTTTAGCCTGAAACCACAAAGTAAAGAGAAAGCATTGACTTCTGCTAAAAAGGCTGGAATGGAGAGTTGTGGTTTAGATAAAAATAAAAGAATGTCATCTGCATATACACTCATTTTAATATGGAGTTTATCATGTTGGAAACCATGTATTTCAGAGTTTTGTTTGATTTTAGCTAAAAATGGTTCTAAAGCTAAAATAAAAAGGAGAGGGGAAAGAGGACATCCTTGGCGAACTCCTCTCTGTAGAGGAAAGGATTCAGAAAAAGAGCCATTGGTAAAAATGGTAGCTTTGGGCGAAGTGTATAATAAAGAAATATAAGAAATGAATTTGGGACCAAAACCGAACCAGGACAAAGTATGAAAAATAAAAGACCAATCCATTCGTTCAAAAGCTTTCTCTGCATCTAGAGAGATGGCTGCAAGAGAGTGGGGATATTTGTTAGCTTTATGCAATATATTAAAGAAGGTTCGAGTATTGTCCAAGATATTCCATCCTTTAATAAAGCCAGACTGTTCTTTACAAATAATAGATTGTAAAATAGGTTCCAAACGGAGAGCAAGTAATTTAGCAAATATTTTATAATCAGAATTGACTAATGATATCAGCCTATAATTTTTACAAAGATGAGGGTCTTTTCCATCTTTAGGGATTAAGCAAATAAGAGCATCTTAAAAGGTGCCAGAGGAGGCATTAGAGGAGATAAAATAGGAAAACAAGGAAAGGAGATGGGGAAGTAGGGTTTTGGAAAAATGGGAATAAAATTCCACAGGGAATCCATCTGGGCCGGGTGCTTTCCCCATTTTGAGAAGTTTTAAGGCATAAGAGATGTCTTTTATGGAAATATCTTGTTCTAATGAAGATAAATTAACATCTGTGGGAAAAAGCTTTTGTATGGAAGCAAGGTAATTTTGTATGTCTAGGGGGTCTGGAGAAGATTCAGGAGTGTATAAAGAAGTATAATATTTTTTGAACTCATCCAAAATCTCAAGATGTTTAGTGACTGGAGCAGAGGCAGAGTTTAGTACATAATCAATATTGGAGCGGTCCTTTTCAATTTTGAGGTATGAGGCAAGAAGCTTGCCCGCTTTGTTTTGACCACCATAGTAACGAGCACTACCTCTAAGAAGGTAGGCAGAGGTGTTTTCTGTGGATAACTTATTATATTTAAATTTTCTTTGATTAAGTTATTAAGATCAGCTACAGAATTAGTTACTGTATAGAGGGATTCAAGTAATTTAATGGATTTGAGAATTTCATTTGCTTTATGGGAATTCTGACGTTTCTTTGTAGCAACAAAGGAAATAAGGAAGTCTCTGGCCGAAGCTTTAAAAGAATCCCAAACAATAGAAAAGGACGAGACAGAAAATAAATTAAGGTTAAAAAATTCAGTAATGAAATTTTCAAAGGAGGAAGTGAAAGATTGGTCAGCTAATAATGAACTATTAAAGCGCCATCTCTTCTCAGAGGTAGAAATGGGAAGTAATTCTAGATCTAATATTACAGGAGCGTGATCAGAGATCAGAATGGATCCAATGTCTGCATGTAAAATAGATTGTGTTAGTGCTTTTGAGACAAATAAATAGTCTATTTGTGATTGTGAGAGGTGCGTGGGGAGAAGAAAGTATATTCACGAAGTTGTGGATGGCATAATCTCCAGGAATCAACGAGGGATCTGTGAGCAATGAGGTTGGTGAATTGCTGGTGCATTGGTGAAGAAATAAAAGGTGTTTTAGAGGTACGGTCAATGAAAGGGTCAACAATTAGATTACAATCTCCACCGAAAATAACATATGGTGTATCAATAGACATCAAAAGCGAGGAAATGTGTGGCCAGAAGGTGTTGTCTGGTTTAGTCGGTGCGTATATGTTAAACAGGGTAATAGGGACATCATTAATTTTAAGGTGAATAATTAACCATCGACCATCGTCATCCAAGTCTTGAGAGAGAAAAGAAACTTTAAGTTTTTTATGAATAAGAATTACGGTACCATTACGCTTACTAGTGCCAGGGCAGGAAAAAACATGTCCTACCCATTGTCTCTTAAGTTTAAGAACTTCTGAAACTACTAAATGAGATTCTTGTAGGAAAACAATATCTGATTTAAGATTAGCTAAATGGGAAAGTACTCTTTGCCTTTTAATAGGTGTACCCAAACCTTTAACATTCCAAGAAACAACGCGTAAAGTCATTAATCTACCATATAAAATAGAACACTTACAATATTACAGCATAAGTTCAAATGCAATATACAATTCATAATAATAAAAGAAAAAAGAAAAAAGAATGGTAAACAATTTTCGAGCTAAAGAATAAGAGAGAAAAGGAAAATGATGGTGAGATAAAGATTGAATTGGGATAAAAGAAAAGAAGAGAGAATGATAGTGAAACAGAACCAAATAAGGGAAGGAGGAGAGCGGGACAAGGAAGAGAGAAGAGGAAGAATAAAAGAGGAAAAGATACAATGGTAATAAAAGAAGAACATCAAAACATACCATAAACTCAAACATGGGTGGAGGGTGTTGAGGCATAGGACGAGAAGGCGAACCAACTGAAACATCTCCGGGGGAGACCACAAGGGAGGGAACATTCGAGACAATAATAAACAATGGGGGATAGAAGCCGGAGGAAGACAGCACCTACAAAAGAGGGTAAGGGAAAAAGGGAAAAATTAATTCGATTGTCATGAACAAGGAAAAACACAAGCTGAGTACATGACTACAAATAAAACATATAGATGATAAGAGACGTTCTCAAACAATCAACAAAAATGGAAGATAAAAACTGAAGGATTCAATTATCAAGAACAAGGAAGACATAAAGTAAATGCAAGACTACAGCGTTGACATTGAAAAAATGATAAAGTTCTCAGAAGGAAGATGGTCCTGCAAAATCCATGGAATCTTCTCTGCAATTTTCAAGAAAACATTTAAGTAAAGCTGGATCTTCATATGTGGTGGTTTTGTTTTTGTAAGTTACTTTGAAGAGGCAAGGGTGTATCAAACCAAATCTGGCATTTAAATCTCATAGTGCTGGTCGCATTGCAAGAAAGCTTTTCCTTTTATCTGCAGTAGTTTTGGCGTAATCCTGTGAGAAAAATAGTTGTGAGCCTTGCCAGGAGATGCGACGTTTGATTTTGACTGCCTGCAAAACTTTCAATAAGTCAGTATATTCCAAGAAATAGAGTATGACCCCTCTTGGTTTAAGTTGTGATGAAGCCGCAGAGGGGGGACGACCCAGTCAATGTGCTCTTTGTATGTTCAAAAGAGGTGATTCTGGAATATCAAGCAATTGTGGAAGAAAAGATTGGAAGAAGGTTAAAGTATTGGATCCTTCCAATCCTTCGGCTAGGCCATAAATACGTAGGTTATTACGTCTGCTGCGATTTTCGAGGTTTTCGACCTGTTTCTGAAGTAATATTTCTGCTTTCATAGGTGAAATTTGTAGTGAAGATGTTTGCAACGACTCAAATTGATCTTCCATAGAAGTAAGTTTATTTTGAAGTGAAAACCAATTATCCTCCAAGCTTTGTAGACGAGTATTCGTTTCTGTCATATACGGCTTAAGAGCACGTATTTCATCCAGAAGCAATTCTATTGAGAGAGGAGGAGGAGAGACAGTGGGTGTGGGAGGATCCTTTTTGACTCTTTTAATGTAGGATAATGACGAAGGAGTATTTGGTTTAGGTATAGTTTTAACATTGACTTGAGAGGAAGGAGGTTCGGAAGCAGGAACATGAGAGGGCATGGTAGACGAAGCTTCAGTAAGGTGAGATATATTAGTTTGCGTAGGATCATCCATGTCGTCTTGAAGAACAGAAAAGGGGTTAGAGGTAGGCAGCATGGTGGGTTTTGAGCGGGAGGTAGACAAATTGGGTGAAATGTTACCTCGCCCCCCTCTGGTTCCCCATAGACATAAGAAAAACAAGCAGGCAAGTATTGGTAGAACAGGAAGTTAATAGCTCTCAATGGGAAAGCACTGATATTTCAGAATGATCATAACATAAGCAATGCTACTGTTAAGAATTAGTGGTCAGATTATAAAATGACTTCCAGCAATTGAAAGATAGTTACTATAGATCACAAGGTGGAAGAAATGGCGCAGAAATGAGTTCGTTATTATAAGGTCAGCAGGTAAAAGGAAAGATCCCCTTCCAAGAAATCAAAAACAATACTTTTCCATGAGAAAATGTCATTAATTTGAAAAGAAAATATATTAATACGCGCCAGAGAGAACCACAAGATGACAGTCACTTCCTTTCCAGATATGGAAAATAAAATGATCTCTTGAAAAATGGCATTTGTGTTTAAAAGTAATTGCAGCAAGAGATAAATACTAGAAAGAACCACCAGATGGCAGTCCTTAATCAGCTAGAAAACTTACTACAAGGTAGAGCAAGTTTCTAGAAAGTAAAATACTACTTGCTATAAATTAAAGGATGTCGTTCCATGTAGCACACACTCTTTTTATAGTAACCCACTGTGAAGAGGAAAACTGTTCTGAGAGGAATATGGAAGAATATCAGCTGCGTTCCAATTCATGGAGGGTGTCACACATAATATGTCATGAAGTACGAGGAGAGTGGTGTTCTCGTTATAAAGGGAGAAATAGCTTTTAGGGAATAACTTGTTCACATGGCTTGAAGCGTTGTGTAGAGAACGGCATTCTCACAAGAAGGTCGTCCGCTTTGTGAGGTAAAGTCACGGCGAGCCCAAAATGGCGGTCGCGAACTTCTCAGTCAGCGCGCCGCATATCCAGGACAGAATTCAAGAGGAATGCGGGCTTACCGCTGCACAACGAAGGTATCTTTTGGATGCCATAGATGTTCCGACGTTCAAATCTGCAAGTATAATTCCCCGCAGAGCTTCTCCATCGGTGAATGTTTCCGGCTCCCTCGATATCGGCCCGGAGCTAAATCAGCTGGCCGCCATCCTCGCTGGCGCTCAAGCCACGCCCCCCATCTATTCAAGTCTTTAGCTCGATGAAATACTCTACAGTGGTCTGTTATGGCAGCTGCCATGTGCCACTATATGCCAAAACGATTTTGTATTGTTATTCTTTGTCGCCTTGGCAAGATCTAACAAGGTATTATCATTAATGTTTGCTTATATGTATTCCTTGCAAGTCTAATATGGTCACTTTCCTTCCTTTTAATTGCAGTAATCAAAGCACCCTGGACGTCTTTACAAACCCTATTGAAGAAAGTTGTGTTTTTGGAGGAGTTAGATGTCATCTTCGTTTCCCTATAAAAATAATCTTTTAGGGAAGTGATGAGTCCTTTTTTGGCTCTAACAGTAGCGTTGGTCTAGAATGATTGATAGACAATTGCAGCTATGATTCCATTCCCTCTGCCACATCCCTGTGCAAAGTAGATAGTTTCTCAGGGTGTTGCAATAGGGACCCTCGCTTTACTGCTCGTGTATTACTTGAAAGGGTTCATTTGCTCCCAATGAGCGAAGGGAGTCAAACTGCAGAGAAAAAAGAGCCATTTAAAGTCAGTTTGAGGGTGTTATGGTCGCTGTCTTGACATTCACCAATAACCATATCTACCATGCCCTTTCATAGCCTTAGCACTAAAATAATATAATCTATTTGTCTTGTGTGTTTGGGTCTAATATAGGTGGGCCACCGATCATGTCAGAGTGAGTATGCCCATTACATGACTTAAGTCCCAGTGACAGATAGTGCATTCAGCTGAATAGCTGTTGCTGACCAAGGTTTCATAGGCGGTATTTGTAATTCAAAGACCAGCCACATTTCATCTTCCTCTGCAGTGATATTCAGCCATATCTAATGGTTCATAAGTAATGTTAAAATCAAGGGCCTGCTATTGTTGAGACTTTCAATGTGTGATTCTAGATGTCGTAGTGGTTCTGAACCAATTTTGCCCCTTGCTGGGCGGTATAGAATGTATAAATTTAGCATTTTTTTGCAGATTTTTTGCTAATGTCTAATATGTCCTGCAGATTGACGTCTAACGGTTTAATTTTAACAATCAGGATATTTTTTGGCCTAAATGTTAGGCCCCCACACGGACTTCCCACTTTCTTTTGAGAGAGCACCTACAGTATTGTTCATAAAGCCAGAGTGAAACATGGGCTGTATACACCACATCACTTGAAAAATACAAATGTCTAAAATATCTACAAAGGCACACCAATAAGGGCCGGCTAACATGGATTGCATCCCAGCTAAATTCCTGGTCAATAAACTTGCTTTGGTTGATTATTGGGTAGTACTAGTAACATTTATCTGCGTAGGGGAAAGATTGTTTGTATGGTGTACCACGTTGGCCGTCCAAGGGGCAGATAGCTCCATTACTACAGCAGTCTTCAAAATCACAACAGGAGCTGCCATGGACCCGTTTATCTAATGTTGTCAAGGTCGAGCTCAACCTTGTCAGTCCAAGGGACCTCTTTGTATGTTAATTTTTTTCAACGGAAGAATAAAGAGGGGATCTCAAATTTTAAAATTGTCTCAGGATGCTCAAATCCACTTTGTGTTTTTTTATTTTTTATTCCTGAGCCCCTATACAAGGTTATAAACAGTATTTTGATGCTACCAGACTTGTCTTATTTAATCTTCATCAAAGTCAAGTCTGCATGTTTAAGCCCTATTGTGCCCAGACCGGGCCAGTTGGCTTTCATCAGGACCAAACTTTTTAGATCCCTGCCTATGTTTTTTTCCACAATGTAGATATTCCTGTGTGGGCAAAATAACATACAAAGAGCTCACTTGGACTGACATAATTGAGACAACCCAGATACACATTTGCATCTGTGGCGAGGACTCAATTATGAAGCTGCCACTGAATAATAAAACTCAGTGGGTGAAAGTCCTGTAAAAAAAATCTACAGGATTACCTATGTGGGTTCCTGTCAGGAAAATTAACCAAGTAGTGCAGACAAACTCTTTTTTTCTGTCTAGTTAGCATTAAAAAGGATGGAAGAGTGAAGTAAATGCTTGACTTATATGAATTGATATAATTCTGACTTGCCTTGTTTGCATGTTGGTCTGAAAATGCTAAAGTGTACAAAAAAGTGAAGAATGGAATGCTTCAATTAATCTCAGCCGCTGGTAATTACTCGGGCCATATGCAAATCAGTCTTGACCCTGCTCCAATGGGAACAGTCCAGCTCGAACTGGCAGGACAGGTCAGCCCTAACTGGAACACAAGCAACTCAGAACCGGTTTCGCCCAATTCACAGCTTATCAGCCAGGTATAGCAAACTATATTTATTTGATTTTCAACTAGCACATCTAAAAGAAACCAAGGGGCATATTATCAACGGCCAGCGATAATTATCGCTGGCCGTGCTTAGCGACAGATTCCCTATCGCAGGCTATCTCTGGAATTTATCGCCCTGGTAGCGCGTTATTAACAACGCGCTTCTCCAGGGCGATAAAAATTCCAGAGATAGCGAGAGTTATCGCCGTTTTGCAGGAACATCGCTGGTTTTCCAGCGATGTTCCCTGCAAAGCGGCGATAACTCTGCTGATACGACCCTGTGGTCGTATCAGCAGAATCCACCCCTATGTTAGGGATGGCTAAGTCAGGATTTTAGCAGACGTTAGATTTTGGCGAAACGGCCGTTTTCGCGAAATCTAACCTCTGCTAAAATCATGTGAGCTGCCTTGTAAATATCGCGATGTGAACATCAGCGATATTTGCAACGTAGTCCATCCGGAGTACGCCCACTTTGCATCTCATTAGAGATGCAAAGATGGGCGTTGGAAAGAGCGATAATGCAAGGATTCACGCGATAGCGTGACCTTGCTGATTAGGCGATAAAATTATCGCCGCTTTCGACCAAACGGACGCAAAAGCGGCGATAATTGTTTATCGCCTCGTTGATAATATGCCCCCAAGCAAGTAAATACATTATAGCGCAATAAATCTAGTGGCAGAGAAGACTGCAATTGTGACCTAAATTTCGAGTAATGGCATTTCTCTCAACAAAAATGACCTGCAGGCCTGCATTCTCTAAGGAGCACAGTCATTCCATCCTGCACAGGCTGCAGTGCTGTGAGTTCTACGCAAACCACTTCCTCAGCCCCATTTTGGTGCATCTTATTGCTCTCAAGATCGCCTCTGTGTCAAAATTACCCATAATTCTGGGCCCCTGGCCAATCCGTAGCGAGATTACGACATTAGTATTGATGGTTTCGATGTCATTAGCATTCACTCCCTTTTCTTTGTAAAACAGCGCTAATAGACATAGAACAGATTAAACCAGAAATCTGCATGACTCAACTGGCAGACTGGAAGGGCAGCAGGAGTTGCTAAATCTGTTTGCTTCAAATCACTCCGGCACTGACTGCATTGAATAAACCAGAACGACAGGTTTTTCTGGCAGTAAAAAACTACTGTACATAAAATGTAGCTGCCACACTAAACACTTTAATCTCTTGCGAGCTGAGGATTTGACAGGATTTCTGTCAGTGGGTTATTGTGGGGGACTCGCTCAGGTAGAGTTCGAAGGATGGACCCGCTGTAAACTCACCTTAGTTCAACCTGACAGTATGTTATGAAATCAAGGTCAGTTTCAGCAGCTTCTTAAAAGGGCGAAGATAATGGGGCTTGGTGTCACAGTAAGGACATATATTGACAGTTTATTTTCCTAAAAGTGACTAAACCTCATGTTTAAGGCAATACACAATCCACACTAAAAGTTCAGGAGAGATGGAAACAGGGAAGCCAATAGTGTCTTTGCCTTAATCTCTATGATTGTACTTCTGAGAAGTGTCCACGCCTCATATGAAACATCACAACCTCTTCTTAGTTGAAAGTCACACCCCTGCAACATACAATACTTAGGGGCATATTCACAAGGAGCTATCGCCGAATTAACGGCACTTTATCGCAGCCAAAGTCGTGATAAATTTACCACCCCATTCACAAGCCGGTGTAAACAGCCCACAGCACCAGTTTACCCGCGATAGCAGCCGCATAAAACATCGCCACAGAGGACCCCCGCAAATATCGCTAATGAGATGCAGAGTAGGCGTTCCCGTGACAAAAGCCGAGACAACATCACACCTCAACATTCACAACGACCAGCCACATCGGCGATAAGAACACAAAACAGGCGATAAGGCGCATTAGCACCAGGAAATTTACACCTGCTCTGACCTGGTGTAAAGTCGGACGGCAGCCAGCACCACAAAAGGGAGCACAGCCCAGGGCCACATCCGAAGGACAACAGATGCCATGGAGCCACCCATCATGCGGCCCGGACACCCAAGAGGGCCACAACACCCACCTCCACCACCCTAGGACCCCAACCCACACCCGGAACACCCCCCCCCCCCGGACCACCACAGACGCAGTGCAGACAAAGACAGCTGAACCCCAGGAAACGTACCAGCTGCACAGACCCAACATCTGACAATGTCACCGTCCACTACAGGCTGAAAGGGACAACCAGCCTACGCATCCTGACCATCATCGCCTAACAGGCCTACGGCACCAACACAGCGGACAACCAACATCCCACCCCACACAAAGCTGAAGGCGTGGCTGCACCTGTTGGCCTCTGGGACCCCCCAACCAACACCCGCCAGAGTCGGAGGAGTCTCACAGCCAGCCACATCCAAGTCCCCCACACCTGTCCTGAACATCACCATCACCCGGGTACCCCAGTCCCCATACGTACAACACAATGCGCAGGATCTGCTGGAGACCAAGCAAGGACCATACACCCAAGCAGGATGCACGCACGTGTTGGGGGCAATACACAGCACACATGTACTACCTCTGCCCCCTGGTGACACAGCACACAATCACCGCAACAGGAAGCACACGTCTCACATCAATGTGCAGGCAACAACAGAACACCGTGGAACACCCAACAATGTCACCTTCAACTACACCGCCAGTGTGCATGATACCTTCATCCTCCGACAGTCCATCATCAACCAGCGTTCCCAGGATGGCAAAAAGGGAAATGCACAGCCCCTTGGCAATATACAAATGAACACCCCACACACCTCAACTCCACAACTATGCAACTCACAACGCTGGCAATGCACACGTCACAAAATCACATACAACAGGCACAACAACATGCCCACCCACCAGACACGACAGAACAACTTACAATGTCCACATGGGCAAGATCTGAACATGAGCCAGCAACGGCATGGCACCTCAGCCACATAATAGCCGAATGTGGGGAGAGGTGGCAACCAGGCATGTGTGAAGGATGCAGTAGAACCATGACTGGGAAAGTACACAATGCCAAGAGTGCTGGAGATGTGCTGGACACCTCGCAGTATGCAGAACACACCCATATCCATGGCGACATACACCGCTTATGTATGGAATGTAGTGGACAGTGGATGCCACCATGTCACCCCAGCCAGTGGGGGACCTTGCGGAAATGTTGCCTGTTATGCCCCCGCTAAGCGTCAGCGGAGTGGGATGGCCCGGCGTACGCCATGCCAGCGTAGGGGTGTGAATAAAAAGCACGTAGGCCTGGGCGTGGTCCTCTTCCGGAAAGACCCACGTCTCTGCCAGTGCGGCGCCTCCCACCTCACCATGAGGCCGACGCCATCCTCGTGAGCGGAGTTGCCTGCGATGCTGTGCACCTGCCGGACCCCGGCACGCTGGACCACGAACCCGTCAGGCCAGCCCCTGCGCAGCCAGGCCACACTGATCACCTTCCGACACCGGCGTGTGTCAAGGAGGGCCCACCACGTGCCGGCGCAAGCCCCAAGCCCGAGGCCCGAGATCTTGGCAGCCACCTCAGACCATCACGGCCTCCATGACACAGGCCCGCTTTATTCCTTTTTCGTTGACGTAGTCCACTGCCGCCCCCGGCCTACTCTTCGGACCAGTAGGTCCCATATGTGAAACTGTGTCCTGAGTCATGAATGGCAGTGACCCCAAATCCGGGCCAGCGGCCACAGCACCAGACCCCCCCCCCGATCAGAGGCATAGTTCCATATGGGCATCTTGCGACACTTGGTCCACTAACCCTGTTCAACGCCAGCCTGCTACACGTGGTGCCACTAACCCTGTTCAACGCCAGCCTGCTACACGTGGTGCCACTAACCCTGTTCAACGCCAGCCGGCTACACGTGGATGAGGGACCAGGACTACCCTGCTGACCAGTAGGTCACACATCCAGCACCTAGTCGCAAAGCATGAATGGCGGAGTCCACACCAGTGGTCGCACGGAGAGGTGTAAGAGGAAGATGCGGCTCAGTCCGGACGAATGCCGGGTCACATACACAGAGGTGACCTTAACACGTGGTGCCACTGAACCTGAACTACGCAGGCCGGTGGGGCCATCCAACCTATGCCGGAGACACTCTGTGAATGGGCCGTGCTGACCGCTGCCTCAGGCCTACACCACGGTCAGGTAGGTCACACATTTGGAACTGAGTCTTGATTACACCATGGCAGTGAACATTATTTAAGGCAGAGAACAATTCACTATACACCCTCCGATGTGGTGGCAACAGATCTGTGCATGGCATCACAACCACACGTGTCTGTGGGCCTACGCGGACCACTGCCCTCGGCCTACGCTGGGCACGAGTGGGATCACAGATTTGGAACTGAACATCGGTAATTCAAAAGGCAGAATACATTTCTTCGCACGCACGGAGGGGTGTAAGAGGATGACACGTTGCAGTCCGGAGGGAACAGGATCAGCATCACGGAGGTGATTGAACACTACCGACAACTGCCACTGTGTCACTAACTCTGTGCCTCGCGAGCCAACGACCCGTGGCTGTGGGCCACTGCTGACCGCTGCCTCCGGCCTACACTGCGGTCCAGTAGGTCACAGAGCCTTGATTTGGCATTCTTGGAGTTCACATATGTGTACCGGCATCATCCAGACTGCATCCCCTCACAGCACCTGTGCCACTAAGTTTGTTCCCCGACATTCTTGGACACTCACTGGTCGTACATTGGTGGCATTTGAGTCTATGGACTAGGGGCTAGTTTTCATCCTCATGTAGCTGATCCCGAATTGTTGATGCAAACGAGGGTTGCGCTTTCCACTCCTCCATTTGCTGCTTCCAGATAACATCAGACCTTCTGCATCATGCCCTGGAGGACACCTTCCACTGTCCCCCGAAACCCTCCGCAACATACAGCTCGGACATTGATGGGGACCCGCTCAGGTCGCATGGCCCATCTGACTGCACCGCAAGTCACCGTCCCGTGGCTGGGCGCCTGTGCCGGCTGCAGTGCATCCGGGGCCACTAACTCTGTGCTGCTCAGGCCTGGGGCCCCATCTTCTGAGACATTGAATGGCCTCTGTAGCGTTGGTCTTGGGGTCATCAACGCCATGTGTCTGTGGCCCTGCGCTGTCCGCCTCCTCCGGCTCCAACTGCTGGCCACCAGGGCCCACACATGGCATCGAGTCTTGACCGGCCCGGACGTCGCATCACCGCAGGAGGCACACGCCACCACCGCAAGGACCACCTCCAACCGCCATCTGCCAGAGTCGAAAGGGTGGTCCTGACAGACCTACGGAGTTGCTCAGACCTGTCGTGGATGCCATCATCGGCCTGCTACCCTGCTCAGCACTCCAGGTGCCAGTGACTCAGTGCACCACAAGCCATTGTCCGTTACTGATTGAGTTTTGTGCTGTTGTGAGGTTGTGCAGCAATGTCTCCCCATGCAGTGGGGAAGATCTGGGACTATGATGAGGAAGATGTGTCAAGTGTGCGGATGGGAGGAGGCACAGACAATGGGAGGGCAGGAGGCAACAGCCCCTAGGCAGGAATGCAGACTGGTGGTGGTAGTCAAGCTACACACCCGGATCTATTACTGGGTATTGCGCTGTGGACTGCGGACGCAACTGTCACCTCAGGCAGTGTGGGGGACCTGGAACGTTGATGAGGAAGTTGATGCAGGTGTAACACACCCCACTGCATGTGCATCAGGACTAACCGGAAGGGACACAATCCTAGCAATTTCTTCACATGAGCGCGCTCTTCTCTAGTGCCCCTACCTCAGTGCACTGCAACTCACGGAACCTCCTGACTGAATATTGGGTGACCTCTGTCCTCACTCCGGATCCCTCCATGTAGCTCTGCAGTTGACTCTGTTAAGCTGGTGTTTTCTGGTTCCATTACACTGGTGTCCACTGTTCAGGTTGTTGCCAGCACCAAGCACTCCGTGCGGGCTGGCTTATACTCACCCCACACACATCCAGCACAGGCGTCACTGTACATGTGGCCCTGCCAATAAAGGGGCCGGGCGCACGTGCCTGTAGCCAGTTCAACATGATATGTGCATGTGTCCATGTGGTCTTGTTGTATGCATGGGGGCCCTGGGCCCTACGACATTACATTGTGCTGTGTACAGCGGACGCAGACATGTCACCGCAGGCAGCAGGCTAGAACCTGGACATGTAGCTTTGCCGTCACCCACTCAATTCGTAAGGGGAGTGGACTGTGCCATCGTACGCTGAGCCAACGTGGGTGTGTGACTGATATGTGCGTGCCCCTGGGCGTGGTTCTGTACTGGGTATGTGCATCTGCATGTGTCTCTATGGAAGTGTGGGTCTCCTTTGTGGGGTGTAGGTGGTCCCTGAAGGGTATTGGACACCCACGTATGTGTTCTAGTTCGCATTCCATGGGTTGGGCAACACCCGCACCTGTTGGGCCACCTCCTTTTGGCGTTCTGACACCTGGCATTGGGGTGCCATGTGTGGGTGGGTGAAGTGTTGTGAGCCAGCCGTGATTGCGGGTGCTTCATGCTGTGTGGTCTGTTGCAGGGGCTGGGTTCTCCTCTGAGTAGCTTGTCTGCCCTGGTCCTGGTGGTGGGTTGTGTGGGATGTCCATGGGCTGTTGTAGCGCGTCGGTGTCGAAGGTGTGGTGTTCGTCTCTGGCATCACTGATGGGTTGTCTGTTCTGACCTGCTGGAGGTGTTGTTTGTCCCTCTGCATTGTGAAGGGGAGGTGCATGTTGGCATTGTGTTGGCGCCTTTTTCTTGTCGACATGCAGACTGTGTGACAATGTACATTGTGACTGTTTGGGCGGTGGTGGATATTTGATTTAGGACAGTGTACATTTGGCCTACATGGCTGATGTGGGGTTGTAGGGGTAGATATGCATCTCACAGTTCCCTGCTCTGTCCAATGTGATTGTTCTGTTTCTGCACCTGGGCGGACCCAGTTGTGTCCCCTGTTCTGCAGTGTGGGTGTTGCACTTTGTGCCACATTGTCATGGTATGTGCTGTGATTGCTATGTGTGTGTGCTGCAGTGTGCCACGGGGATGGGGGACATGTCCCTGGGTAATTGTGGGTGTGCAGTGTGCTACACCTCATTGTGCATGTGTGCCATTGTATCCATCACCCCCCGTCCCCCCAGTCCCTGTTGGATCCTCACCCTGTTGTTGTTGTGTCAGGTCCTGTCGAGCTGTGTCCGTACTCCCTACTCCTTGCACCATCTCCACACTGATGACTGTGGCCTGGGTTTCCTCCAGCTCCTCCTGTGGCGCTGGACTGCCACCTCCTGTCGCCGTTGCTGCCTTCCTGTTGGCAGCGGGTTTGTGCCTGGTTTAGGTTGTCACGTCCTGGCGGAGCCTCTTGTCCTCCTGAGTTGGCCTCCTCGGCACTCCGACTGCATTCCAGGTGGTCTGCTTGTGGGTCAGTTGCTGGTAGTGTTCTGTCACCTCCGTGACGCTGGTCTTGTTTTCCTGCGGTCTGCACCCCGTCTTCCTCTCCCTTTTCTCCTTGGCCTTCCCCGACCCGGTTGTTCCTTGCTGGTGGTCTGTGGGGGTTGTGGGGTTCGCGTTGACCTCTGCGCTGGGTCAGGGTGCATCCATGTTGCTACGTGCTATGGCTTGTTTCTGGTGTGTTGTTTCTGTGGTTTTTATGGTGCAATTTCCCGCCAGACGCGTGGGATTTGCAGGCCTGTGGCTGCTTTTCGCTGCTTTTTTTACCACGATTGGCCTCATCGCATGATTTCTCGCGTTTCGCAATTTTTTGGCGTGGCGTTGATTTTCACGCTGACATTTGACGCGTTATCTGGTGACTATCGCATGGTACCGCCTTGTTGTGAATTCCACGTTGACACGGGGTTATTTTCCCGTGATAGGCTGCAATATTGAAAGTTGCGTTACGCTACTCTTGCAGTAGTTATCACACGTTCTTGTGAATATACCCCTAAATCTCTTCAAGAGCATATACTCACTCAACCAACCAGGTGCATGAATTCACATAACCCCTTACTAATGACCACACTTGACCTAACTCATATTAATGTAATCGCAAAGAAACTGGATTGAATGCATGGAATGGTTTGCTGAGCACACAAAATGGATTCCAAAAACTGACAATAACCAATTGCACTGGCTAACACTGACCTTGGGTTCTGGAGCAGCATGCTGCCCAGCGTAAAGCGCTTCAACACCTCGTCAGGGGTAGTAAGCAATATATAAATGCAACTACACTTACAATAATAGTCTGAGCATTAATTTGTGTCTTTGTCATTACTGGTAGAGAGCCACATGGAGGTCGGATCTTATCCTGGACATTGATTGGATTTCAGGGTCTTGGATTCACAGAGTAAAGATGGGTGGATTGTGTGAAAGACGTAAATCAAATTTTACTCGCTTGCCAGTATATCGTTACCTTGAATGAATGGCAGATAAGAGTTAGGCATGGACTCTCCAGATTACTTTGTGTGCATTATTAAGTCTTTCCTCGAACCCACCTACACCTGTGGGTTCACTGTAGCCTGGTGTCATGATCACATAAGGCATAGGATTGGGCACATTATCGAAGGTGACTATTTTTACAATCTTGCTTCTCACATTACGTTATTTAAGGAAGATTTTTATAGCAGCAATAAGTCTTGCTTTGTGCAGTCTGGGTATTCTATCCCTTATAGTCTTTTATCATCAGAAAATGAAATGGTTAACCATTATTACCATCAATCTACACCCCTGCATTTCTCATGCTTAAGTCAGATTATGATCAATAACTTAAGATATTGACTGGCCATTAATGTTCCATAAGAGTATTGGGATCCCCCAAGAATATTCCTGTGCCTTAAATAACGCCCTCTTTCTCAGCATAACTGTTAGACCTGTCAGCCTTAGGGTGGTCTTCCTCCAAACCTTTTGCCCATTGCCTACAATTTTGCTGATCTTGATTTTGTTTGTTCTTGGACTCTGGGTACTTTACCACTGTTAACAAGTGCTAAAGTGCATGTGCTTGCTCCCTAAACATAGCTTCATTGACTTTTCCACAATTGGCATATTTAATTTACTTATAAGTCTCTAGTAAAGTGCACTAAATGTACCTAGGGCCTGTAAATTAAATGTTGTTAGTGGGCCTGAAGCACTGATTGTGCCACCACACAATTAGCCCTTTAAAACATAATTCAGGGCACCTACTGCAAAGCCTGTGTGTGCAGTGTACACTGCCATGTCGACTTTGCATTTAAACATTCCTTTTATTACATATAAGTCACCCCTAAGGTAGGCCCTAGGTAGGCCATAGGGCAGGGTGCTGTATAATTTAAAGGTATGCCATACTTTTTAAGTTGTACAGGTCCTGGTAGTGAAAAACGCCCAAATTCGTTTATCGCTGCTATGAGGCCTACCCCTCCCATAGGTTAACATTGGGGATTCCGTGTTACATCTAATAAGAAGTAATTCCCAATTGTAAGGAGATAGAGCTGTCATGTTTAGTACCT
This sequence comes from Calotriton arnoldi, assembly GCA_963921515.1. Taxonomy (NCBI): domain Eukaryota; kingdom Metazoa; phylum Chordata; class Amphibia; order Caudata; family Salamandridae; genus Calotriton; species Calotriton arnoldi. The sequence continues at coordinate 42,227 of CAWUFW010012523.1, forward strand.
ATGGAATTGTAATGATAAATCCTCCTTAATGGTAAAGTCAAATTTATCATTCCAATTTTAAAAATGCCACTTTTAGAAAGATTGGGTGGTTGGTTCTGGTTCATTACATTTTACTGAAGACCCAGTTAGTCAATACACTGGACCTACGTGTTCATATCACCATTCATTAAAAATGGTTAATACATTTAACACGTCTTCAAAAAGGAAAACCACACTTCTTTAACACAAAACACATTAATCTAATAAATCAGTGATAATAGTGCAACCTTGAAAATGTGACATGTAAATAATCCTACTACTTAACAAAAACATTTTTGGTACATGAACACATAGGTCCAGTGTAGTGACTAACTGGGTTTTCAGTAAAATGTTTTGAATCAGAACCAACCACCTTTTCCAGTTTTGACTTTCAATAGAGGCCCAGGGTGTTGACGTTAAGGGCCCAACCCCATAGTATTTCACTATTAGAAAGATGGCATTTTTCTGCTCTTAACCCTGCCAATACACGTCTGGGGTGGGTGACAGCTTGGCTTTGTGGATTCCCTCTAGACAGCCACACACAGAGGGAGCTTCCCCATCCTGATGGGCAATCCTGGGCAGGATGGGAGGGAGGAGCTGGCCACAACCTCACACTTACACCTGAATATGCTGTGTCCTGTCCCCACACAAAGTACTATTTGACCCCCTGTAGTGAGTCTGGAGCCAGGGCAGGAAGGGAATACTTCTGTGCACTGCAAAGCCCCCCTTTGAAGCCTCCACCACTTCAAAGGCACCACTGGGTAGAAGAACTGGACTTCTGACCCTACCAACTCAGTACACTTCTGGACCTGTGGATACTCTGCCAGGAAGAAGGACTGCTGTGCTGATGAAGGACTTTCATCCTGCTGGACTGCTGTTCTGGAAGAACTACTTTCTTGCTGTGCTGACATGCCTGCTGCTCTCCTTGCCTGGGTGAGAAGGACTGGACTTACATCACTTGCTCCCAGTGGTGGAACAGATTAAATTTAAGGCCCTCACCCTGGTCATCAGAGCCCACAAAGTCAAGGGACCTCTCTACCTGTGGAACAGACTCATTGGGGCATATTCTCAAGGAGCTATCGCCGAGTTATCGGCACCTTATCGCAGCCAAAATCGAGATAAATTTATCGCTCCATTCACAAGCTGGTGCTAACAGCCGATAACACCAGTTTACCTGCGAAAGCATCCTCAAAAAACATCGCCACAGATGACCCCTGCAACTATCGCTAATGAAATGCAGAGTAGGCGTTCCCGAGCAAAAATCCGCGACAACACCACACCTCAACATTCTCAACGACCAGCCCGATCAGCGATAAGACCACAAAACAGGCGATAAGGCGCGTTAGCAGCAGGAATCTAACAACAGATGCCATGGAGCTACTCACCATGCATCCCGGAGCCCCCAGAGGGCAACAACACCCTCCGCCACCACCCCCAGGGCCCCAGCACCCCCCGGAATCCCCTCCCGCCCCCCCGGACCACCACAGAGGCAGCGCAGACAAAGACAGCGGACCTTCAGGAAACGCACCAGCCCCACAGACCTAACACCAGACAATGTCAATGCCCACTACAGGCCCAAAAGGACAACCATCCACCGCATCCGGACCATCATTGCCCACAGGCTGACGGTACCAACACAGCGGACAACCAACAGCCCTCCGCAGACAAAGCTGCTTGCTGTGCTGCACATGTTGGCCTCCCGTACCTCCCAAACAACATCCGCCAGAGCCGGAGGAGACTCACAGCCAGCCCCATCCAAGTTCCCCACACCTGTCCTAGATGCCATCATTAGCCAGGTACCCCAGTACCTAAACGTCCCCCACAATGTGCAGGAACAGCTGGAGACCAAGCAAGGACTACACGCCATAGCAGGATTCCCGCACCTGTTGGGGGGAATCGACTGCACACATGTCCAACTTGTGCCCCCTGCCGAAAAAACACACAATTACCGCAACAGAAAGCACACGCATTCCATCAATGTGCAGGCAATAGTGGACCAGCGGGGACCCTACACCAATGTTGCAGCCAACTACCCAGGCAGTGTGCATGATTCCATCATCCCCCGACAGTCCATCATCAACCAGCATTACCAGGATGGCACCCATGGAAATGCACTGCATGTAGGTAAGTACCAAATGAACACATCACACACCTCAACTCCACAATCATGCAACTCACAACACTGGCAATGCGCACGTCACAAAATCACATACAACATGCCAGACAACATGCCCACCCACCAGACACGACAGCACAACTTACTGTGGCAACCTTGCTCAGCCATGTACATGAACCATCAACGGCATTGCACCTCAGCCACACAATAGCGGAATGTGGGGAGAGGTGGGAACCAGGTATGTGCGAAGGAGACAAGTGATCCATGAATGAGAATGTACACAATGCCAACTGTGGCGGAGATGTCCTGGACAGATTGCAGTATGCAGACCACAGACATATCCATGCCCACATGCACTGCTGATGTGTGGAGTGGAGTGGACGCAACCATGTCACCAAAGCCAGTGGGGAAGAACACGGAAATGTAGCTTGTGACGTCCCCCCCTGCAAGCGTGTGCGGAGTGGCCTGGCCTGACATACGCCAGGCCAGCGTAAGGGTGTGAATAAAAAGCACGTAGCCCTGGGCGTGGTCCTCTTCTGGAATGGCAAACGTGCCTGCCAGTGCGGCGCCTCCTACCCCGCCACGAGGACGACGCCCTCGCTGTGAGCGCTGTGGCCTGCGAACCTATGCGCCTGCTGCACCACGGGCCGCTGGACTCACAACCTGCCATGCCCACCCCTGCGTATCCAGGCCTCACAGCTCACCTGCCGACACCGGCATGTGTCGAAGAGGGCCCACCACATGCCGGCGCAAACTCCAAGCCCGAACCCCGCATCCTTGGCAGCCTCCTCACACCATCACGGCCTCCGCGACACAGGCCCGCTTTACTCCTTCTTCGTTTACGTACTCCACCGCTGCCTCCGGCCTACACTACGCTCAAGTAGGTCACACATGTGGAACAGAGTCATGATATCGGCATGGCGGAGTCCATATCATTGTACGCAAGGAGACGAGTAAGAGGAAGACGCGGTTCAGTCCGGAGGAGAAAAGGACCATCTTTACGGAGGTGTCCGGACACTGCCGACAACTGCCCTGGTGTCACTAACTCTGTGCATCGCGGGCCAACGTCACGTGGATGTGTGCCCCTACTGACCACTGCCCCGGGCCTACACTGTGGTCAAGTAGGTCACACATTTAGGATTGAGTCTTGATTTGGCAATGACCGAGTACACACGCAAATGCAGAGTTTAACTCACTATACTCCCTTCGATGTGGTGACACAAAGTATGTGCATGGCATCCCAGCCACACGTGGCTGTGGGCCCTTGAAGACTACGCCTTCGGACTACACTGCGGGCCTGCAGGCCTTACACAAATCCAATACAGTCCGTACCAGGCAGGTCGCTGGCCAAACACCCGCTCAGCTCTGTCGCTACTGCCTCGGTCAACCACGAGTCATCACCACATGCCATTTCAACGCCGTGTGTTAGTGTTCCAGGAGGAGCTTGCTGAACAGCGGTTGGCCCGCGCTGCCCGCTGCCTCCGGACCACACAGCGGTCGAGTAGGTCACACATTGGGAACTCAGTCATGAATCATTTATGGCCGAGCTGATAACATTGTACTGGCCTCGTCGCAGACTGCAACCCCTTACAGCTCCGGTGCCACTAAGTCTGTTCCCCGACATCCATGGACACTTACTTCTTGAGATTTGTTGGAGACTGAGTCCATGGCTTGGTGGTTGTCTTTATTATCGTGTCGGTGATACTGACTATGTTGCCAAAACGAGGCTGTAGCATTCCACTCCTCCATTTGCCACTTCCGGCCAGCTTCTGCCCTCTGCATCATGCCCTGGAGGACCCCTTCCACTGTCCCCCACAAACCTCCGCGACATTCACCTTCGACATCGACGAGGACCCGCTCACCTAGCGTGGCACTATCTCATTGCACCGCAAGTCACCGTCCCATGGCGGTGTGCCTGTGCCGGCCGCAGTGCATTCGGGGCAACTAACTCTGTGCAGCTCAAATCATGGCCCCAGTCTGAGGGCATGTCGGATGGCCTCTGTTCGGATGGCCTGGGGGGCATCAACACCATGTGTCTGTGGCCCTGCACTGTCCGCTGCCCCCGGCCTCAGGTGCGGTCCACCTGGGCTCACACATCAAATCGAGTCCTGTTCTGCCCGGACGTCGCATCACCGCAGGATGCACACGCCACCACCGCCAGGACCAACTACAAACGACAGGCGCCAGAGTCGTAAGTGTCTTACTGCCAGACTGTCAGAGTTGCTCACACCTGTCGTGGGTGCCATCATCAGCTTGATACCCTGCTCAGCCCTTCAGGTGCCACTTACTCAGTGCACAACGAATCAAGGAGCATTCTGCTTGCATGTTGGGTGAACACTGTACTCTCTCCGGCTACCACCATGATGCATCACAGTCGTTTCTGTTATCCTGGTGTTTTATGTTTCTGCTTCAATTGTGATCACTGTTCAAGTTGTTACCAGCACCAACGACTCCCTGAGGGCTGGCTGACACTCACCCCACACACATCCAGCACATGCGTCACTGTACATGTGACCATGCCAATAAAGGTGTCGGGCGCACGTGCCCGTGGCCAGTTCAAGAGCTCTATGAGTGTGTCTGTGTGCTCATGATGTATGCAATCGGGCCACGGCCCCACAACATCACATTGTGCCGTGTGCAGAGGACGCAGCCATGTCACCACATGCAGAGTGTGGGACATTGCACATGTAGCTTTGTCGTCCCCCACTCAATACGTAAGACGAGTGGACTGGGCCGGCGTGCGCCAGTCCAGCTTGGGGGTGTGGATGATTATCCCGTGGCTCTGGGTGTGGTCAGTCCTGGAAATGTGCAAATGCGGGTGTCTCTGTCGCAGTGTGGGTCTCCTTTGGGGAGTGTAGGTGGTCCCTGATGGGACTTAGACACCCACGAATGTGATCTAGTTCGGCTTACATGAGGTGGGACCCCACCCACACCTGTTCGGACACCCCCTTCTGGCAGTCTGACACCTGGCCTTTGAATGCGATGTGTGCTTGAGTGTGCTGCTGGGAGCCAGCCGTGGTGGGGCGTGCGTCCAGCTGTGTTGTCTGTGCAGGGGGTGGGGTATCCTCGATGCAGCTGGGCTGCCCTGCTCCTGGGGGTCGATTGCCCGAAGATGTCCATGAACTGTTGTAGGGCGTCGGTGTCGGAAGTGTGGAGGTCCTCTTCAGAATCACTGTGGAGTTGTCTGGTCTGCTCTGCTGGAGGTGTTGTTTGTCCCTCTGTAATGTGAAGGGGAGATGCTTGTTGACATTGTGTTGGCATGTATGTTTACGCATTATTCAGGTTTACATACAGACTGCACGACAATGTACATTGTGACTGTTTGGGAGGAGCGGACTATTTGATGCGGGACAGTGGACATTTGGACTGCATGATGTAGGTGAGGTTGTGCACGTACATTTTCATCTCACAGTTCCCTGCTATGTCAGATGTGATTGGCCATTTTCTACGCACAGGCGGACCCAGTTGTGTCCTCTGTTCTGCAGTGTAAGTTTTGCACTGTGTACCACATTGTCGTCCATGTGGATGTGCTGGCATTGCTATGTGTGTGTGCTGCATTGTGGGAGGGTCGCAGCAGCAGCTGTGATTTTGCTGCCCCTTATCCCTTGGAGGCAGTGTGCCTTTGACTTTTGTGCTTTTAAGGTGCTGTGATGTTGGCGACTTGGGTCATTTGTGCTCTTGGACGGTTTTTGTACTCTTGTGCATTGTTTGTCTGCAGATGTATTGTTGACGTCAGTGGTTGTTTGTGCAGGTGGATGTGTCAGAGTGTGACCTGCTCCTTTCCGGATGAGGTTCACACTCAGCCACCTCAGTCTCGTGGCATGCCCAATGTCATGGTGATTGTACTCCAGCCATGCTGCTCGTCATGTGGTGTCACTTGCATTGTCAGTGTGGCTCTCACATACGCATCTTTGCTGTGTTTCGCATGGGTGCATGTGTGTGTCGTGGACTTGGTGATGTGTGGGGTGTGACCCCTTTGGGCACATGGTGGACGGGGGCCTACTTGATGTTTGTATGTGTGCTGCACTGTGCCACGGGGATCTGGGACATGACCCAGGGTCGTTGTGGGTGTGCGGTGTGCTACACGTCGTTGTGCATGTGTGCCATTGTGCCCGTCCCCCCCGTCCCCCAGTCCCTGTTCGTTACTCACCCTGTTGATGTTGTGTCAGGTCATGTCGAGCTGTATCCGGACTCCCGACTCCTTGCACCGTCTCCGCACTGATGACTGTGGCCGCCATTTGCTCCAGCTCCTCCTGTGGCCCTGTACTCCCACCTCCATTCGCAGTTGCTGCTTTCCTGTTGGCAGCGGGTTTCTGCTTGGTTTGGCTTTTCACATCATGCCAGCGCATCTTGGCCTCATCGACACTCCGACTGCATTCACGATGGAATGCCATTTTTCCGTCTGTGTTGCCAATGACAGGGTGAAGGTGACGGACAGTTGTTGTTGGTGCTCTGTCACCTCCGTGAGGACGATCCGGTTGTCATGCGGACTGTACCCCGTCTTCCTCTTCCTCTTCTCCTTGGCCTTCCCCGACCCCGAGGTTCCTTGCTGGTGGTCTGTGGGGCTTGTGGGGTTCGCGTTGACCTGGGCACTTGTTCCGGGTGCATCCATGTTGCTACGCAGTTTATTTTGTTTTTGTTGTTTTTTTTTCTTGTTCTGCTTTTATTGTGCATTTTCCCTCATGACGCGTGGGAATTGCAGGCCTGTCGCTGGTTATCGCTGATTTTTGTATCGCGGTTGGCCTCATCGCAACTTTATTTGCGTTAGTGTTTCGCATTTTTGCGACATCGCGTTGATTTTAACGCGGACATTTGACGCGTTATCGTGGGACTATCGCATGGTGCCGCCAGGTTGAGAATACTACATTAACACGGCATTGTTTTCCCGCGATAGACTGCGTTATGCAAAGTTGCGTTAAGCTAAATTTGCGGTGGTTATCACACGTTCTTGAGAATATCCCCCATTGTGTATAAGCAAGAGAGAATGCCAAGGTCCAAAAACCTCCGGTTCATGCAAATCCCCATATATTCTAAAGTCCAGCGCAGAGCTAGCTCTTTCAGTGTACTTACTGCGAAGCTTTGAAACACCTTATTGCTTAATTTTTGCATGGCTGAGTATGACGATAGCTTTAAAAAAAGAGCTAAAAACCTGGCTTTTTAGACAAGATTAGTCCTTGATGACCCAGCATGTTTTCAGTCCCTGCTTTGAGCTCCAGGACGCTTCTGCCAAAGCAGCTGTGCGTTTTATAAATGCACTTGATTGATTGATATATTGATCACTTGAACCCAGAGTGATTTCAAGGTCTTGCCTCCTGTTCTGAAGTCTCAGGGGCATCAAAGACTTCCAACTCACCCTGCTACAGCACCTGGACTCTGCCATCTGTGAGTCTTGCCCTGCCAAGTTGTGCCAACCCAGTCCTGGACCCTTGGAAGTAGATATAAACTGCTGCTCCAGCAAAAATCCACACATTGACGCTGTCGCGCTGTTTGGAACCTTCACATCTTCATCGATGATGACGCATCGCTGCTGCTTTGAGGATCGAGAACATTGCATCGCCGACTGCGTGGGGCATTGCTTCCATTTCCGACGCATCTTCGACATTGCATACCTGGGAGCCGATGCATCGCCTTCATCCTGTTGTTCGATGACGCATCGCCTCTTTGCTGCTTGCATTTCAGCTTCGTTGATGACGCAACTAAGGTACTTTGCAGCAGACCAAGGCTGGTCCCTGTATCTGACTCGCACTCCATCGCAGTCGGCCTGAACTTTTGGATTTGATCTGCTCTAGCTTGACCAGATAGCCCCGGTTGGCGCTTTATTCTAAATTTGTTTATTCTTTCAAAATTCATAACTCTGGTTCTACTTTTTGGGTTTGTCATTTTTGTCCGGTTTTGCTCATTAAATTAAGCTCTATTTTTCTAACCAGATGTGTTATGTTTTTTATGGTGTTTTCACCCTTTTTTTCTGTTTAAAGTGTTGCACAAATACTTTACACATTGCCTCTTAAGTTAAGACTGACTGCTCTGTGCCAAGATACCAGGGGGTGAGCACAGGTTAATTTAGAGTGTGTTTGTGACTTACCCTGACCAGGATTGTGGTTCCTGCTTTGACAGCCAACCAGAAACCCAATTTCTAACAATAACCATGAGGGCCATGCACTGCCTGTTATTTTCAGTGACTTCATATCCCGTGCCGTCAGCGCTCCACCTGTTAACTTCTCTCCCACAATTCCCTCGTGCAACCCATGCTTAGTAATCCTCTTTAACGTGAACGAAGTTACCAGTTTTCGTTTTATATATTGGGTTGAGACAAACTAATTGTGGATTCTTATTGCATTAATTGAAGCACTTTAATGCAGTAAATGTTGGCATCTCGTGTCTTTACCTTGCCCATGGACTGAAAACTGCCCGATCTTCTCAAAAACACAATTATTTTTTCTTGTTTATGTAAGGGACAACACCAATAGCTCTAAATTGCACAAATGCGAGACCTATTGCATTGCAAATGCTTGTTCTTCCTCCAGCCTTGCACAGCGGGCAGAGAACACTGCATGCTTATTGAGCCCTTATTCCCACATTTTGTGGGAAATGGTTGCATAAGTGCTGCCACAGGTCCTGGAGGAGGCCCGGCCCATCCTCTCCAAGCTGTGTCAGATGGGAGAGAAACAGCAAAGTTTGCCATCCGTCAGAGCTTGACACGTTTGACTCACTGGGCAGAGCAATTTCAACAATGGTGGCTGTAGGACGCCACACCTTGTTGAAGACTTCTGGCTTTTCAGGGGATGTCCAAGCCTCTCTCATGGACAAGCCCTTTGACGGCACCTGTCTCTTAGGAGACAAGGCAGACATGGCACTGGAGCGCTTTAAAGAATCCCGGACTACGGCCAAGTCGTTGGGCCTCTCAGTGGTCACTCACCCCCAGTCTTGCTTTTGTGGCTACGGAAGGGGATTTCAGCCATGCCAGCCATACTCCAGAATTGCACACAACCTGCAGTGGTGGCCAACAGTCCGCTATTCAGTCAGAAGCAGACCCCTCTCCCTTTCCCAACCAGATCACACAGTAGTGACATATGCGTCACTCCTGGGATGGGGCGGCCTTCTGGGAGAGGTGGAGATTAGAGGGCTCTGGTCTCCAGCGGAATCCGGACTCCACATCAACTTGTTGCAGTTCCGAGCGATTCGCTTGGCATTGAAAGCCATTCTTCCTTCAATCACGGGAAAGCTGGTTCAAGTGTTCATGGACAACACCACCGCCATGAGGGACTGCAACAAACAGGGCAGGTGGGGTCTTGGATGTTTTGTCAAGAGGTCCGTGGACGGGTCTGGCACAGCAGGGCATATCCCTGGTGGTTCTACACCTGGCAGGTTCTCTGAACAGCAGGGCGGACAAACTCAGCCGTTGATGCCTAGCGGATCACGAATGGCATCTTCATCCAGAGGTTGTGCAAGGTCTCTTTCAGCAGTGGGGAGAGCCTTGGTGAGATATGTTTGGCTCTGCAGAGAACGTGCAATGTCAGCAGTTTTGCGTGCTGGAGTTTCCATGGCGGCTCTTCCTCAGAGGCGCTTTTCGGCTCGAGTCGAGCTCAGGCCTCCTGTACGCCGTTCCGTCGATACCACTCCTGCCCAGAGTGCTCAAGCAGATCAGGAGCGATGGGGCCCAAGTCATTCTTGAGGCTCCGGACTAGGCACGGAGAGTCTGGTATCTGAGCATCTCCAACTGAGCAGTGAGCCTCCGATCAGGCTGCCCCTTCGAAAGGATCTTCTGTCGCAGCAGCAAGGGAGGGTCCTCCACCCGAAACTGTCAACTCTACACCTTCTTGCGTGGAGATTGAGCGGTGGCAGTTAATAGCATTCGACCGTGCTACCGAAGTCTGTAATGTTATATCTGATAGAGACTACTAGCCGCAGATTCCTTAACGTAGAATTATCCCCAGGCGTGAGACTGGATCCGGACTTTTTTTTGCCACAGCATCCCTGCGCACCGGGGGGGAGGGCGTGGCACCACACGACTCCGCCCTGACGCTGTCCGCGGACGTGACGTCCACGAGGTTACATAAGTCCCACCCCGGCGCGCTGACGTCAGTTTCCTTCTTTTCCGCGTGCAATGCGGATCCGGAGTGAGTTCCCTTGGCCTGTTTTCAGGCCTCTTTTAATGCCTTTGCGTTGGGAACAGTGTGCAATGCCTTTGGGTTTCAAGACGTGTGCTTCTTGTACGCGTCAGATGTCGGCGACGGATCCTCACCCTATTTGTATGTGGTGTTTGGGCGAGCACCATGATTCTACGGACTGCGACGCTTGTCAGCATCTCAAGCCGAAGTCCCGGTGGGAGCGCCGGATGAAGTTGCTTTCGGCCCGCTTGTCCAGATCGGTCTCGTCACCGCGTCCGTCCCCTGCCTCCGAAGGGTCCAGAAGCCGCCGATTCCGGTTGCGGCATCGTCCTTCACCGAGGCCCCACGGGCGTCGCTCGCCCGCCGGTAAGTCTTGCAGTTTGTCACCGAGGCCCTGTCCTCGTTCTGCTGAGGGCACGGGTTCCTCTCGGGATGTGCGCTCTCGCCCGTCGCCACCCTATCCGCCGTTTCCTGGCATTGGGGTGACAAGGGCCCAAATGAAGGCCTACGCTACGGCTCCGCAGGCTTCTTTGGGCCCCCCTCCTCTTCCTGAGACGTCTGCGGATCCCTCGCCATGCGCGGGGCCTTCCGCGGACTCGCCGGTGGATTCGCCCCCGGCGACGATGCGTTCGGCTTCAGGTTTTGGAGGTGTGGTGTCGTCGAGGTGCGGCCCTATGGGGTTCCCCTCTTCGGCCCACGGCGTCCCTGCCTCGCCGCAAAACCCCGCGGGGTTCCCTGTGGTGTCGCAGGAGGTCGCCGGGACTCATGGCTCGTCCCCGAGTCCCCCTCGGTCCTCTGGGCAGGCAGCTGTCTTACCGAAGGCCAAGCCGATGCCTTTCCGGCACCGACGGCTTTCCTCCCCGACCCTGGTGGTGCCACGGGTGGAGGCCGGGTCCCGGGGCGCCTCCCCGAGTCCCTCTCGGACCTCTGCGCAGGCGGCTGCCTCGTCGGCGGTCGAGCCGGCGCCCTTTCGGCGCCGTTCATTGGCCGCTTCGGCTCCGACCCTGCCCCTTTCCCCTAGGCGGCATGTGGTGGTGTAGGTCAACTCGGCACCCCTGGTGGACACTTTGGCGTTGTTCGAGGACACACCGGTGCCCATGGTGGACTCTCCGGCAGCGTCCCGGCATCGGAGCGTCGACTCTTCCTCTCCGGAGGGTTGTCATCTCCTTGTCTCCTCTTCACCGGAGACTGGACGCCGCATCGTTGCCTTTTCCCCGGTGGCTTCCGGGGCGGGTTCTATGCCATCTCCGCGTCCACAGTCCCCGGACCCGCTCTTCCGCACCTTGCAGTTGGTTGTCCCGCAGGCTTCTCCGCCTTCTCCGGAGACCCCTCAGGCACCTCACTCGTCCGTGGGTCCTCCATCCTACAGGGGCTGGCCGTTTCTTCCTCCGGCAGGGCATGGGGACGGGCGGCTTAGTTTGCAGACTTCGCCCACGGAAGAGTTGCTCTCTCCCCCACGTCGCCCTACAGAGGCGAGTGTAGCCTTTGTCCGGACCATCTCCACGGCCACTGCATTTTGCAAATGGGCAACCCGGTCGCTCCACTCCCAACGGATCACTTGTTGGAGGTTCTCCACCAGGGCTCTGGTGGAGGGGATCCGCTTCTCCCGTTTGAAGCTTCGCTCCACAACTCTCCTCTGGGGGCCTGGAGGCGTCCTGCTACGGGGGATCCGGTGCCTCAGCCGCTCCTCCACCGCAACTGTCCTGCCCCGCACGATCCAGTCTGCCTTTTTTCCCACCCATCTGCCCAGGGCCCTGTCCTGCAGACTGCTTTCCCTTCCTTGCCTTCGGTGTTGCTCCCACCGTCATGGGAGGCCCGGTGGTTGGACTCCTGGGGGTGTAACATTTTCGCTTCCACTAGTGCTGCTCTGCGCGCACTCAACACACTTTGTGTGTTGGCCAGGGCTACCTCTGACCTATGGTATTCCGTGGAGTCCCTTCTGTATCGCGCCTCCCACGAAGGTCTCCGCGCTGATCTGCGGCACCATGTGCTGGATGGTCGGGAGTTAGCTGCTTTTCTTCTCCGTTCGGCCTTGGATGTCTCTGATTCTCTCGCCCGCGCTATGGCAAGTTCTGTGGCCCTCCGCCGCCATGCTTGGTTGCGGGATAGCGTCTTTCCTGAGAATATTCAGGAGCGTCTTGTTGACCTGCCCTTTGATGGGATTCTTTTATTTAACACCCACGCGGACTCCGCTATTCAGCGGCTCCTTGCGGGGCTCCGTCCTCCTCCCCCTCCGTAACCTTTGGCTTGTCGGTCCTCAGGCGTCTTATGGGAGGCGTTTATCCCACCTTTCTCTTTGGGCCTAGTGTTTCGGTTGGCCCCTCTGTGTGCTGTGTGTGGCTGGGAATGCCTTCCGGGTCCTTCAGTTGGCCCCTCTGTACTTTTGGCTGAGGGTACAGCCCTTTAGATTTTGTGGTGTGTGTTTTTTGGCTGTTAGTGAAGCCGTATGGGTCCTCAGGTTGGACCATCTGGGTATTCCTTTTTGGCTGATTGGTAAGCCGTCTGTGGGGATACCCACAGGTCTTTCTGTTCTTGACCTCTGCTGCGGGTTTTTTCCCTAAGAGGTGTTCCCCTGTTTTGTTTGGGGCGTGTCATACCCTAGGTGGGGTACTTGTTGGCTATTGTATAGCCCTGTCCTAAGCTGGGCGAGTGTGGATACCCTCTCGGGTTCCTCGCGTTTCCTGGCGTCACTGTATCCCGCTTGGTGTGGTCTTTTTTCTTCAGCCTTAGCGCGGCTTCCGCTGCTCCAGGTTTCGTCCTGCTCAGTATCCGCTGGTGTTTCGATCCTTCTTCTACAGGGCTTGACTGTCGTACGTTTTGCCCTTTGTTCCTGCGGGGTCTCTGCCTCTGTGCATTTTGCCTTCCCTCCTCAGCCTCTGGATTGCCAGACCGACTTTTGTCATGCCATCTACGGCGTCGTGTCTTGGTGTTTCCGCCTTCTTATCCGACGTTCGGCATGGTCCTCTACCTTGGGTTCCAGGGGGGCCAGGATATTCCTTGTGTTCTGGTTGACGGCTTTAGGTCTGTGCTCCTCTTTTTCTTTTGACCAGTCCCACTTCTCTTCGTGGGCCGGGTTGTGCCGCTGGGACGGTCCTTCTTTGGGGCTTGTGCTGGGGTTCCCTTGCCTCGGTCCTGGTCTTGCGCTCGGCTTGTTCTGGGCACACTACTTCATAGTATGTACCAGCTGCCTGCTGCGCACGCATGGACGTTATGGTCCACCCCTGTGGGCCTCGGCGTGTACCCATGTGCTCCTGTCCGTCGCTCTGCTGGGGCTTTGCGCGACTGTGTCTTCCTTCTCATGTCTGCGCTTCTTGGCTGTGGGGCCGTTCCTGCTCCTGCGCGGGCTCTGCCTCCGTTTCCACCTCTTCTCTTTGGATTTTGTGGGTGGTTCTTTTCTTCTTTTGGTACTCTCTTGGTGCCGTCTGTCCCTCCGGGTTCTCTGGCGGACACCCTTGGCCCCTCGGGTAGGCTTGTGGTATCCTGGCCTTCCCTTCTCCTTGTTCTTCTTTACTTCTGCTTGGTGGGGGCTGGGCCGTCCTTCCTGTCCCCATGACACATCCCCTGTTGGGGCCCTGTGTTCTTCCAAGCTAGTGAGATTCTCTCGCAGACCCTCCTCCCCTCTGGGTATGGCTAGGGTATCTATTCTGCGTTAAGGAATCTGCGGCTAGTAGTCTCTATCAGATGTACAAGTTACTTACCTTCGGTAACGATGTATCTGGTAGAGACGATTCTAGCCGCAGATTCCTTCACGGCCCGCCCTTCCTCCCCGTTCTGCGAGGACCTTCAGTTTGGTCTTCTGCACTCGCCTCCCTCCGGGTGGCTTGTCTTCTGCGAGTCTCCTCTTTCACTTCCTCCCTGGCGGGATGCTTCGTTCTGTTTCTTTGTTCCACCCCTTCCTTTCTGGAACTTGGACGGTGGGTTTACGTGTACTTCTGCATCCCTCCACCGTGGTTATTCCAGTGTGGGGTCTGCTCATGCTCTTCTCCCTTTCTCATTGCTTGGGGTTTCTGACTTCTCTGCAGTCCTCTGGGTTGGGGTCTCTTGGCTGTGCCTCAGCCCTTAGCCCTTTACAGGGGATACGACACCCCTTGTTGGGGTTGTCTTGGGGTCATTTATCGTTACTCATCTGTTCCGGCTTGTTCCCCTTCATTGTTATAGATTGTGGTTGCAGAATTTCTGGCGGCTGTTATGGCATTTTTTCACATGTTTTTCTGCCTCCAGGGTGGATGTCGCTTTCGCTTGCAGGGTTGCTTCTCAGAAGCGGTGCTCTGCTCTTTCCCTTCCATGCCTTTCAGTAACACAGTGCCTGGCACTGTCCCTCATGGTGCTGTCCTTCACCATTCGCTTCTTCCCTTTCTGTTTCTCTGCTTTTCGCACACTGTTCCCATACTTTCCCAGTTTTGTTTGTGATGGCTCCGCGTTGTTGCGCGGAAAAGTTCTCCGAGGAAAACTGACGTCAGCACGCCGGGGTGGGACTTATGTGACCTCGCTGACGTCACGTCCGCGGACAGTGTCAGGGCGGAGTCGTGTGGCACCACGCCCCCCCCGGCGCGCAGGGATGCTGTGGCAAAAAAAATTCCGGATCCAGTCTCACGCCTGGGGATAATTCTACGTTAACGAATCTGCGGCTAGAATCGTCTCTACCAGATACATCGTTACCGAAGGTAAGTAACTTGTACTTTGGCAGCCAGACGTCCCTCTACCAAGACCATGTATGCCTGCTGGTGGCATAAATAAAATATTGTACAGAAATATCTATTGATCTTCTTTCTGCTTCCCTCTCTCAAGTCCTTCTCTTTATTTTCACCCTTGCCCAGCAGTGCTCTGCTCTGGGCACTCTCAAAGGGTACCTTTCTACCCTGTCTGCCTTTTTGAGGCTGTCAGACCAACCCTCTTTTTTTAAATCCTCTATTGTAAATAGATTTCTTAAAGGGCTTGTACATATGTTTCCACCTGCCCCTTTGATCATGCCTCAGTGGGTCCTTAATTTGGTTCTCACCTTCCTCATGTGTGCTCCATTTGAACCTGTGCACAACTGCCCCCTCCAGCTGCTTACCATTAAAACAGCCTTTTTAGGGGCAATAACTTCTTCCAGGAGGATGGGCGAATTGCAGGCTCTGTCATGCAACCCTCCTTACCTGACCATCTTCCCTGATAAGTTGGTGCTTTGTACTAGGGCCCCTTTCTTACCGAAAGTGGTAACACCACTCCATGTGGGGCAGTCTGTCACCTTACCCACTCCACCTCACTCCTTTAAAGAAGAGGAGCGACTCCGCCGCCTGGACCAAAAAAGAGCGTTGTAGTTCTACTTTGACGGCACTAAAGAGTTCCGGGTGGAAGACCAACTCTTTGCGGGGTACGTTGGATGAAAGAAAGGCTGTGCGATGCAGAGGAGGACTATATCACCACGGGGCATACTCTGCATCAACATTTGATGCGCTCTGGCCAATAAGCTGCCTCCTGAAGGCTTAAGGGCTCATTCCACCAGAGCTAAGGCTGCTACCACGGCATTGCAATGTGGCGTTCCAGTCCTCGACATATGTCAAGCAGCAACGTGGGCATCCCTGCACATGTTTACCAAACACTACTGCTTGGACAGTCAAGTCCGAAGAGACTGCCTTTTTGGTCCGCACTGTCCTGCAGGACTTCTTTGTCTAACCTTGCCCGCAGTCTCTCCTCTGTGGATGGTATTGCTTGGGTATCTATTCAAAGGTAAAGAATCTGTGGCTAGATGTCTCTATCAGATGGACAAGTTGCTTACCTTCGGTAACGCCTTATCTGCTAGAAACATGATCTAGCCGCAGATTCCTTATTGACCCACCCATCCTCCCCGCATTGCGGACAGGTTTTTAGGGTCAGGGCTGACCTCCTTTCAGGCCCCTAATTGTTCAGAAACACACCAGTGGCAGTGCGCTTCATGGCTTTGAGCTTCTGGCGTGGAAAGATGCAAAAAGTAACTGACATCAGCGTGCCGAGATGGTGCCTATATAGGTGATGCGGACACCACAATAGCGGAGATGACGCCGATACCGTCACGCGGAGCCAACCTACTCCACCTACCGGCGTGCAAGGGTATCGTTCGAAGAAAAATCTTCCAGATCCAGTTTGACGCCTGGGAAATTCAAAGGTTCGGAATCTGCGGCTACATCATGTCTCTACCAGATAAGGCGTTACCGACTGTAAGTAACTTATCCATCAGCAACATCCCCCAATTCTAAACTTATCGCATGATGCTCCATGTCACACTGTTGCAACACAATCTTTTATATTTCCCATTTATTGTTCCTCTTCATGGATTATTTCATCTATTGTGGGGCCCGGTTGATGGTGTTCAGAAGGGGAGAGTGCGATCGGGTCCCTGCCATTGCCACATGGTCGGACTGGGCCAAAAAATAGGCATTGGCACCAGTATAAAAGTGGCCCCTTTAGCAAGCCAGATGGCGAACCAGGTAGCTAAAAAGAAGTGGCCCACATTTGCAAATCAGGGCAGTTTTGAACTTGTAAAGACATGCTGTATGTGTATTTTTCAAGGTATGGGCAACTGCATGCATTTGTGTTCACTGTAGGCAATGTTTATTGTAATCTCATAGAAATCAACAGTCAAAACCCGCTCGCCTGGCCATCACACAGGCCCACAAACTGCTAAAAAAACAGCTAATACACTAATCTGTTGCACTGCCTGATTGCCCTGTAGGCCAGTCTGACCCTGCTTTGCCATGCCATAGTTTCTAGTCTTTACATCTCTTTCGAACTCCTTCATCTTGCTTTCTTGTGCTGATTTCTTATATTTCTGTTTTTCAAAATCTACACAAAACATCAAAAAACTTTTTTTTATTTCAAACACCCCACAAGTGCACGTGACCTGTACTCACACACAAAACACACAAACACACACTAGTATCATTTGTGTCTCTGTTTCATCATGTCTCACAGGCCCATCCCTGGATGCTCTTACAAACCCTTGTTTCTAATTTCTCCCCATTAACATCCCTTTCTCTCACCTCACATTATCATTTTGCTTTCTCTAATTTTTCACAAGATATTACCATAGATACTCTCCTGTGGCAACACACTTTCTTACCACCCCTAGTCCAAAACTTCAGCTATATGGTGGCCTTTATCGTCATCATCATCATCACCTAAAGGAGTCATGACCACAGATGTTGCCAGCAGTATTTCAGCAGTGCTAAGTTACCAGGTTCATGGCACTGCATTATGCAGGGAAAGCCTGCACCATTTCCCCCCTCAGCTGAAATGGTCCCCAGGCTCATCTTGCTAACCTACCTGAGGTACTTGGGCATTCATGAGTGTTTGTAGGCTAAATGGCGCTCCTGATTATCTGGGAATTAATACCTTGAGAATGAGATCCTGTCTGAGTGTATGTCCTTTAATGCTCAATGACTGGATCATGGGTCTTTTTCTAGTATCTCCGTTTGCAGCATTTAGTAGTGCTCTGAGGTGGCAGTTAGGCGGCTTGATAGTCATGTGTAAATCATCCAAACAAGCAAAAAACACACTGGAATGGATTTTGTAGAGCCCCAAAGAGCATTCAAGCACACTGGACAGGTGCAATGGAGCGCAGTATCAGCTACAAGGAAGGCATGACTGACTCAGCCGTTCATACTTCTGAGACTGATAAAATAAGTACCACTGACCTCGGTAAAATGGCAGGGACCCTTTGTGAATCATGCCCTAAAAGTTCATCCAGGGGTGATTTGCTCAGAGCCTGGTGCTTCTCAAAGTTCTTCAGATATTTCCTGCTTTCCATATAAGCCCTGCAGTCACCCCACCACAGCCAGATGCACCTACTGGACTGGTTCTCTGCCTCGCTCCTTAGAGTTAAATGTACCACATGTAAATACAGCATAAATAAGAAGTCAACTGTTGAGCTGAGGCGATCTGCTACCTTTAGGACATAAACAGAAGCCACAGGAAGACAAGTGCCTAATTATACATACAGCATTGCCCTAACAGCTTAAATGTTGAGTTAAAAAAAAATCTGATGTTACAGCAAAAACATTTAATTATTCCCTTTGCAAGAATATCAAAAACAGATATGTTGTGGCCAAGCTTTATGGATGACAAGTTAGCTAGTGGTGAATAACTGGTACTTGTGAAATCAAGAAGTAACATCATTGAGTTGTCTATGTTGCTACATCAAACCTCAAAACTTTAAAAATGCCCATGTACTGACACATGCCGTGCTCAATTGTATCTTGTGTTTGGCCCACTATCTCCCAAAACACAGGGTCACAGATCATAGTGAGAATCATCCTTCCCGTCATATATAGGCTACATCCCCCTTTCCATCTAATGAGAAATATACGTAGCATTCCGCAATTCTCTTCTACTTCACTGTGACCTTCCATCACTCTGTCTTTTCCTTAAAAAGAGCTGCGGGAGAGAGCAGGTAGTGGTGGTGCCTTGGTATCACATGCTGTTGTAGTGCTGCCCTTCATCTATGGACCCGCTAGAAAGGCAGAAGGACAGAGAGGTTCTGATGATCACAATCCACTGTTTCCTTTGGGTTTCTACAAACCCATGGGAGTGGAGGATCCACATGCATGTTCCCACTTCTTCCTTCTGATCTCTGTAGATGCTGGCGATGTTGTGGAAGAGGCTGCCTCTCTGCATTGAGGTCATATCATTGAAAACAAGATATGTATCCCACTACTGTATCTCACTACCTAAAAGTCACTGCAGTGAAAATAATGGAGTTTAATCCCTGGAACAGTATAATGCATTCCCACGGAAGCCATAAACCACGTATAAAGTTATAGATGTGTCGCTGTTGTCTACCATGAGGTTACTCAAGCGACGTCTGACAACAAGAGCATAGCTCAAGTTATCTATGATGTCACTCGGAACTCCAAGTTGAAAAATTTCACATTATTGACAACTACCCATCTGAAATTTTACAGGTGTATGTTCTGTATGTCTTCACAAAAAAACTCTTCCACTGCACAGATCAGTAGCATAGAGGAAGAGGAGTTATGTGTAGTCATGTACAACATGACTATGACTACAACTATTCGTTCAGTTCTCTTTAGAAGTACCTGAAGTCTTTCCAACCACCCAATACCTTCTTGCAGTCCTTCACCTGCATCGTCCAAAGTAAATATAAAGAAAAAAATTGCTGGAAACCTATTACCCCTCCCAGCTCCCCTTATGAAAATTCTCTCATCCTCTGACAATTATCAAAATAAAAAGGCATTGCTTTCTACCACTCTCCCCATCCATCCCCAAGCAACTCTTAAATTACAGTCTAATAAGATCATTGAACCAATAGAGTCCTCTGATTGGGTCACACCACTTGTGGTGGCACGATGTGCTAATGGGAAGATCCGGTTAGGTGTGGACCTAAGGGATTGGAATAGAAATATTTTGGTTGACTAGTTTTCTTAAACAAATTATTGTCCTTGACTAAGAACATTGAATGGTTCACAACTATGGACCTTAATTCTGCCTACCACCAGGTTCCACTACACCTCAGCAGAAGACTTCCTGCATTTAGAAGATATTTTGGGTGTTTCCAATTTGTCATGGTACCTTTTGGACCTGCAGCGGCTATGTTTCAAAGTTTAATGTATGGGGTGGAGAATGTCATCTTTTTTCAAGATGACATACTAGTGATGGGGACAACCAAGGACAACCAAGGAGGATCATGATCAGAAACTTGAGCACGTTTTGAATGAAAAGGTTCTTACTGCTCAATATGGGAAATGCAATTTTTCAAAGAAGGAGGCGGTAACATACTTGGGCCATGTATGTTTATGGGTATGGGTACTCTCCCACCAGAACCCTTAGATCTACAAACTCGGGTCTCGTTCACACCCCCAAAATTCGCAGAGCAAGTTGGGGAGGGTCGGAGCTTATCACACTGTGCAGCTAAGCTCTAAAATAAATTGCCTTCCACCTTGCGACTTCAACCCAATCGGATGATCTTCAGGAAATCGCTGAAGACCTGGCTGTTCCCTGCAAGCTAAACCTTTGGTTCTACAGCCCAGTCTCCCTACGCACACACTCAGCGCCAAGACGCCACGGCATTCGAGCACTTTAGAAATAACTATCCTATCCTATAAGGAATAAAACCCAAAACAGTGTTGTTGATGCTATAGTGAATGCTCCTTCCCGAAGAGTAAGGATGCTGTAAGGGCATTTTTAGGTCTAGCGAAATTTTACTCGAAGTTTATTGAGAATTCTTTTGAGTAAAACATGCTACATTGGTCAACTTCTAAAAAATAAGAACAAGTTTGAGTGGACTAGTTAGTGTCAGGATGCATTTGAGGAAGTAAAGATGAATATTTGCCAAGCTCCTCTTTTATGTGGATTTGACCCCAAACTTAGAAGCATAGTTACCACAGATGGAAGTGGAAAAGGCACAGGAACAGTTCTTACACAAATGGACAACAGATCTGGGCAAGAGAACGTTGTCACCTTTGCCTCACGCTCTCTAACTCCAACTGAATAGAAAAATGCTGTGATAGAGCGTGAAGCACTTGCATGTGTTTGAGGTTTGGAATTCTTTAGGCAATACCTCTGGGGTTTGCTTGTTACATTGAGAAGTGATCATAAACCCTTGACAAAAATCCTCACTACAATTGTACAATTCTTCTCCCCGTTTAGCGCGTTTGTCTATAAAATTGCTGGACTATAACTATGAGGTGCAATATGTACTGGGGTGAAAACAGAGATGCCAGATTTTTTTAGCAAGATGCTAATACCTTTGAAACATGCACCTACGGATGAATGTGAGAAACTGTGTGTGGCTGAGGTGAATGATGAGTATATTTCTACTAAGGAGTGGTCAGAAGCTCAAGAGGAGTATTCCTTATTAAAAGAGTTGAGAAGCTGGATTAGTCAAGGATGGCCTGAGAAAAGTGCTCTTGGGCAGTCAGGAATGAGCTTTCTGAGGTGGAAGGTAAAGTTTTGAGAAATGGTAGAGTAGGTCGACCAGAAGGGGTCAAAGGGAAGATTTTGGATATTTGTCATGAAGGTCATTTGGGTATTGCTAAAACTAAAAGTAGGATGAAATTGTTGAATTGGTGGCCGGCAATGGATTTAGCAATTGAAAGGAAAGTAAGAGAATGTGTTAGCTGTAATGATTCACAAGACACAAGTAGCCCTGAGGCCACCTTTGTGCCCCATAAGTAGTTAAAACATGCCTTGGGAAAGAATTGGCATGGATATTACGGAACCTATGCTTGAGTAAGGAGATCGGAAATATCGCATAGTGCTGTTTGACCATTTTTAGGTCGAGCCCAGCGTTGCAGCGCATGCGCTGCTCGCTTTGCGAGGCATGCAATATTCTGCATAGTGTGGAGGCTTTGTGGAAGCTCCGCCCAGTCTCCGCCCATCTTTTTCATTGGCTTAAGTCCTAAATACTGCCTTCCGATTGGTTTTAGGCTTGTTAATCCCTCCTCATGACAGCCATGTCCTCATTTGTATCCTTCCATGGCTACTGGCCCCTTTACTCCGAACACTATTTTCTTCCCTGTCTCCCCCCCACCCCCTCCCGCAGTCTGTGACTTCTCGCCCCCCGCCCCCCTCCTCCCGTTCATGCCTTCTTGCCCGCCCGCACTGCCGTTTCCAATGCAATAGTTCTCGTGTAAATGCGAGTCCTATTGCATTGCAAATGCTTGTTTTTTTTAATGGGCACTGCAGTCAGAGGCCAACCCCTAAATAAATCGATAAATAAATTAGCTTTAAGTAAAATGGTGCTTTTTAAAACAGCGCCGTTAAAACATATTTTCCTAACATCCTAAAATAACAAAAAAACGCACACAGAAAAAAACCAACATCCAACGGTTTTGATACTGAAAGCAGGGTTCTGCACACAATAATACAAACAAGTGTTTTTTGCTTTTTAAAGTCAATCCCTCCCCACCCCCGAAAGGCAGCCCTTTCTCGCTAAAAATAGACATGCCTCTCGGCAGGCAGCTGAAGTGGTCGCCCCTTTCCGTCGTCTTGCCTATCCCCGTCGTATATAATCCCTCATTAAATCAACGAAGGCGGAAAGAAGAGTCCCGCCCCACGTACCCCTCTCTTTTTCAGAAAATGCACACTGAGGGTGGGGGTGTTCGCTGGCAGAGAGCTCGGAAATAAGGCGACGGGAGGAAGACAAGATTTATTTCTCGTGAGCTGGGTTTGAAAAACTCCATGGGAGCCCTAACGAGGGTGCCTTCACAGAGGCAGGCTTTATTCTAGCAATCAAAGGGAGCCGGGAACTCCTTTGCAAGTCCAGACTGCAGGGTGTCATTTAGCACTCATCCAGAAACACTTTTGTGTAGAGCAGGGGGATTCTACGTTTTGTTGTTTCCCATCACCATTGTGTTCTAGTGTGTTTGGCCTGTGTCACTGTGTATTTTCATGTCCGGATTGTTAGGGCAGAATTTTGGCAATTTTGTGGCCTGCTTAACAGGAGCGTCAGGGATGACCTATATATGGGTGGTGCAGGAAGCCATCTTTTTGATTCAAAGGCAAAACGTGATAGGTTTTCGGGAAAAAGGGACCTATTGTGGAAGGGACCTGAGAAGAATGTTTTCCAGTCGCTTTTGGTTCCCATGGAGCGAGGAACGTCGCCGCCAACATTCTTCCTGTCTTAGTGAAGCAACAGCAGATTTGCAATTTCCGAAACAACTTTCAAGCTTGTGGATTCGGTTTTATCTCTTAGGGAAGAAATGGTGTACTGGGAGATAATAACACCGTTTTAGTAGGATAGATGGTCAGAACTTACACTGCTGTTTATAGATCCCCGTTGCCCACCCAGAGTGCTTAGGTATCCTCATTCATGAAACTGCCTGCCTTTGTCTCCCAATGCTTTATAAGATAATGGGATATTGGGATTTGTACCCTGGTGCGTCATAGAATATTTGCCAGGAAGTTCAACACGTGACTGGATACCTATGGAACGCGGGGAGGATGTGGCGAAACGGCCAGAGCTGCCGACTTGCAAAAAACAACAACAGCCTAAATGCCTATGTCTCCCAACATTATATATAGGTACCCTGCTGCAGGATAAAATAACTGCCTATGAATATCACATGCAAAAAGAACACTTCATGAACAGAATGTTGAACAATGTAAGACATTGACCCCAGTACAGAGATCTAAGCCCATTGTTCTTTTGCTCACCATGCCATTCCAGTTTAAACCTAGCCATATGCAAATCAGTCTTGACCCTGCCCTCCAAGGGAACAGTCCAGCCCGAACTGCCAGGCCAGGTTCTTCCTGGACTGGAAACAAGCATCCTGGGACTGGTTTCGGGGTTTCACCCCTCATCAGCCAGGCTAGGTTGACTCCAGTGGCATGGAGAGCACGAGACCCACGTCTGAGCATACCTGTCTCACTCGGGGTGACAAATGCAAAAAGAACAATTGATGGACAGAATGTTGAACAATGTCAGACATTCACCCCAGTACATGGCATAACAGCCTATGTACAATACACAAGGATACAATAACTCCTTATGTACATTAACACAGGATAACATAAACTGCCAACATTCGATAATGCAGGATACGATAACTGGATATGTACACTAGTGCATCATAGAATAACTGCCTACGTACCCTTCCATGCGCACAATGGAGTAACTGTTTATGTACAGTAATGCATGATAGAATAACTGAATATTTACACTAATGCATCATACAATAAATGTCTACCGACCCCTTCATGAAAAGGCTAGAGTAGCTGCCTAGGTACAAAAATGCAAGATAGAATATGTACAATATTAAACCATAGAGTAACTGAATATGTACACTAGCGCATCTAGAATAATTGCCTATGTACGTACCTCTTCTTGCACACACTACAGTAACTGCCTATGTACAATAATGCATGATAGAAGAACATATTCACCAGCATGCTATTAAATAACTGCTTATGTACCCCTCCATGCACAGGATAGAGTAACTGCCTATGTACAATAATGCCGCTACACATAAGAGTCTCATCACTTCTTGAATTTCACAAGAAGCTGAAAACCTGGCTTTTCAAGTAGCCCCACTAGGCCGTAGGTGTGACTAGACTCACACCTGCTCAGGGCCAGGATACCGTCCCGGGTAATAGTGCACTCTACAAATCGGCATAACATAACAATGCATGATAGAGTTCACACTGCACAACGCTTGGATATGTTCACCTGTGGCTTGAAGGAGAGCTACTTGGCATAGAGTTTAATGGGGTCTGTTTGTTGCCTGCCAGTCTCTCGTGGGTGCAGGTGTCAGGCGAGCACCCGGGAGGGCTGGTGGCTGATTGTCGATTGCAATCTGCGCAGAAAACGTTGTTTTAACTTGCTTGCAGTGCGATAAGTTTGTTTTTGTAACTTTGGTTAACAGTGCCTTCCATGCACATGAATCTAGCGCGGAAATGGATTTTAATGTTATCCAGCCATTGATGTGGCGACCAGATGTGCTTCCGATAATCTATTATTAAAACAAGTTCTTAATGCTTTGCAATCCATGTGCGGGGGGCGGTGGTGTGAATGAATGGGAGACAGCGTGGGGCTGATCCACTCCAGTGCTGAGCCTGGAGCTTTTGTTCCATTGTCCTGGGTACCGCTGACCATCTGTGCAGTGCTACTGGAAGACAGACTCCCGGCTGCTGCTGACGCTCTGTGTGAATTTATGCAAAACACGTTTGAATGGAAACATTGTATGTCTCATTTAAGAAAATTGCTTTGACAGCCTACAGAATGTATTCTAAAGGGGCGCTCCTTCGAGCCACAGGAGGCGGATTTAAGTTAGAATCGGCATAAACAAAACAGAAATACAGTGCCTGCATCACACTTGTTCAAACGCTGCTTGTGCCATTTTAAAACACACATAGTGAGAACCTCTTTGTGAATTGCACAGATATCTACAGATAAGTGAAATGAGCGCCGTGTCAATATCTGTTATTGATCGAACTATGCGATTTGCAAGGTAAATTTATTTTCAGGAGAATAACGCATAGTCAACTAAGCCAATCTATCCGTGTGTATCTAATTCGGAACCCAACCTCCAATGGCCAACGCATCTGGAGATTCCAGAATCAGAACACAAGTAAATTAACTTGATACAAAGATGCATGAGGTTATGACTTCAACTGGTAAGACAATTACAAACTTCATAAGCGGAAAACAACTTAACAAGTCATATAAAATACAACACCACTATGCCTAAAGTTAGAAACTGCTGCTGTGGCATCTTGTAGAAAAGTCAAGCACTGTCACCCTGTAAATTGAGTCAGGACCTAAATCAGTGTTGCTCTGAGAGCAAAGTCAGATCATTGATACCTGGTGTTCGGAATAATGCCATACCTTGACATAGACTGAACAATGCCAGGAATGCATGAATGACCAGAGTCATATCCAGTTAACACCTTCTGCTCTGTGCCAGGCAATGGTACACGACTCATTAAAACTGTAAACAATGGCCGCAGTGACATGGTGGGACCAGGTCAGACAGTTAACCCGTGACATTGAAAAAAAAGGCATATCAAAGCTTGGGATGGTTACAAGTGTTTGACTCTGATCTCAGTGCTTCACTGCTGTCAGTGCCTTACTTTGGCGTGCCACAAATGTCTGATTTTGATCACCCAGGCACTAGTCAGAGTCAGACACTTACAGCACTACAACATTGTATCCAGAGTCAGAAATAGAAGCTGTGCTACTTTATAGCCATATGTAAGGCACCAGAAGCTGGAACACTGTGTTTCCAGAAGTAAGGCACTGGAAGTTGTGACTAAAATCAAAATTTTTGGCAGTGCCCCTTGTAAACAGAGTCGGGGGATGAAGAAGTGACCTTGATGACCTTACAGTGGTCATCAGTTGATGAGAGTCCCATATCAAAGATATACTGTAACCAGAAGCCAGACACTGCTTGCAGGGGTACCCTGTAAAGAAGCTTGTGACCAGAGGCAACCACTAGCAAGAAGATGCCTATGACTAGTAAGAGTCACGCACTGACTTCGATAGTGCTGGAACAATTTTCAGACTGGGGTGCAGCCATCAATGATAAGTCACTAAAGTCTTGTGGATAGTGAAAAATCCAACTGTTACACAAATAACAGATGAAGAAAATCAGCAAGACCCATTCTACTGAAGCTGTACGGGGGCAGTATGTGCCCAGTGGTAATTTTGGAACCCATTGACCCGAATATCTTACTAAAGTATGGTGTGGTAGGACACCGCCATTTACAAAGAGCACTTTTCCATTGAAATGGCTTCCTGCAATGACTACTAAATTTGTTTCATGCAGGCAGTTTTACTGCTAAACGTGGATGGCGCACAGGCAATATGTGTGGAAAAGGGTTTCAACGTATATTTATCCTTTGTGTACTGTCTTGGTTTGTTTTGATCCTATTGAAATCTTTGTTTCCATCACACTTCAGGATTAAAAAACAATAAGTTTCATTTGTAAGTTCATGGTTGAGGATATATTTTGAAATATGTGTGCAATTCATTACAACTATGTTACTGTGGGTTATAAAATAGCTGACATCCTGCAGCCTTTTCTTTCATGCTCACTGTACCCCACAAGATTGTCTCTTGGTTCACATTACATATTTCCCTCGCCATGCAGTTAGAGAAAGAAAAAGTAAAGACCAATCTCCATGTTAAAAAATATGCATCAATTTGTCGGTAAACTTTGTCTGTGTTGTGTTCTAAGTTCTCCTCTCCAACGCAAGAGAACTGAATGTAAGTGGGATGGAATGTGGGGGCCAAATAAAAATTGTAATATGGAGACATTGAAAAAGCGTCATTTATTGAACACCACAAAAGTGGCAACGAGTATCAGCCCCAGCAAGGAACCTGTGCTGGCAAGTGGATGTATTGAAATTGAACATCCAAGAAGAGTAGAGCTGTGTCATACAGCAATGTCACACAAACAAAGCGGAAAGGAGAGAAACAGAATTATGCCAAGGAGAAACAATTTTTAGCACCATTTTACGTATCGTGCATAGTAGCGAGTGACTTTACAGGTACACCTTGCACAGTTTTCCTCGTGTGCATGGTGGGGCGTGCATGCTTGTTCTTGCCACGAGCAGTGGAGCATGAACTGGAGCATGGAGAAAGGAGTGGGCGTAGTGCATCGGCACTGCGTACCAGTCAACAACACTAGGGAAGGACATCCAAGAATGATGTCACATGTTGCGAGGTAACGCAGCGTGAACACTGGAGGCGGCCATTTTTTTGCTTACTGATACTTTTTAGGTCGAGCCTGGGCAGCGCATCGCTGCTCTGTGGCATGCTGTATTGGAGTATGGAAATGAAGCCTCGCCCACTCTCCGCCCATGTTTGTCATTGGCTTGTGTCATTGCCCTTCGTAAATGCTGGCTTTAATAGGCTTGTTAGTCCCTCCTTAATACCTCCTTGTCTTCATCTGTAACCTCCCATGAGGACTGGCCCTTTTACTTCGGTTGTTACACGGTACGTCTTTTTTAGTCTGTAAGCACTATTTTCTTTAGTGAGTTTCTCCTACTGCAGGTACAACATGCTTTCCTGCTACATTCAGCGGGCCATGCTGCTTTCACTTTCCAAGCAGCCTGGGACAATGGCTGCCACTTCTTTGAATAGGTCTCGCATTTACAAGAGTTTAAGCTACTGGCATTGTAAACGACAATGCCTTTTATTTATGTGTTAGCAAAACAGATAAATAAAAGGCATTGTCATTTACAATGCCAATAGCTTAAACTCTCGCAAATGCGAGACCTATTGCATTGCAAATTCTTGTTCTAAATGGCCAGAGATTGATTTTTTCCCTAAGGCAGATGCTGTAGCGGTTGTGAAATTTGTTGATGGCATATTTCTGAAGGAGGGTCTACCGAAAGTTGTCATCAGTGATAATGGTCCTCAGTTTTCATCAGATGTGTGCAAGTGCTTTTTGGACAGGAATGGCATTGTACATAAAACCACATATGTTTATCACCCTGCCAGAAACAGCACCGTCGAACGCTTTAATAGGGCTATTAAAGGCACTGTGCAATTAGCTGTTAACTCTGGTCTAAATTGGAGGAAGGAAGTGTTACGCACACTCCGGACATACAGAAGCATTCCTTGTGAATCTACAGGTCATAGCCCTTTCGAGTTGATGAGGGGAAGAATACCATTCTCAAGAGATAATTTGGGGTGGATCTCTAAATCCAAAAAAGTGAATTGGTCCCCTACTGTTGTCAAGGATAGATTAGCGTCAGCACAACATGTTTGCAAAATAAATTATGATACCAAACATAAATGTGAACCAGTCCATATTTAGGTTGGAGATGTGGTTATAGTAAAAAAAACAGGTATCATGGTGAAGAAGGGAGAAAGTAAATATTCTGAACTTGTGTATGTGAGCAAGTTATTTTGCAATTCTGCTCTGTTAAGTGATGGAAGAGTTTGGCATTTGAATCGCCTTTCAATTCGTAAGGGAAAGGATGTCAAGGGAGATGGACATAAGGAAGAGAGGAAAAGCAGGAAAAACATAAGCTGGTTATTAGATGGTGGAATTGGAGGGGAGAACACACAATCAGGTGGTGTGGATTGTTCCAATCCAGAAGACAATGGAATTGTACTGAATGGAAGAAGAGAAATGGGTATGTTGCTGGATGGTAAGTAGTCTTCTGAAGGTGATGGAGAGAGGGTGATGGAGAGAGGTTAAAAAGGAGTGTGAAGAAACCAAAAATGTTTGGTGATTTTGTATGTCAGTGAAGGGAGTCACTATATCATATTTCTTTCTATGACAATTTGCATTTCATTCATAAGGCACATATTTAGGGGATTCATTTAATAATATTGTTTTTTTTGCTTTAGGTTGTTATCTATTAGATTTAATTTTATGTTTATTTTGTTAATTAAAAAAGAGGGAGATGTGTTGTGATTGCATATCCATTACATATTTAGCATTCCATGTTAAGCTGAATGGGCTTCCATAGTTGGGCGTTCTTATAATGATGTAAGTAATGGATTGTAGAGTGGAGAAGGATCCAAGTGAGACAAAAGCTGGAGGTGTTTGCTGTACCTGTATTTTGCCAGGGTTGTTTTATTGGAATAAAGCATATTTGCAACTTTACTGATTCAACATCTTTACACTCTTCCCACCACAATATAAACAATAGTACAAGAAAGTACTCACCATCATGTCAACACCCCTTGTCACCTTCTGCTCCTTCTCTTCCACTCACTGCTCAAAGACACCCTTTTTGCTTTTGAGAGGGCAAGCAAGTGCTGAATTGGCAGTTGCTCTGTGGGAGTGGCTCACCGGAATAGCCTGCTTTTTCCCTGTCAGAGTGTTCTCTGCAGAACTCGTTGGGAGGTGGCGGTTGGGCCACCCTTGTTTTCATGCCTTTTTCAATTTTACAAAGACCTACGGGGGTGATAAATTACCTTCTGTCAGAGTGCAAGCCTTTTATATATTTATTGATTTGTTCAACAGTACACAGCAAGCATTTCGTTGTGGAGAATAATAATTTCCATACATCATCTTTTGATTGTTGAGCATATGAGAATTAGAGAATATAATATATATTCCAATATGGTTAGATAACCCCCAACAGTAGGGCATACCCACCTTAATCGCCTACTCTAAAGCTTGGGCCAATTATTTTATTGTATTATTTAGGTATTGTTGGACTTGGCCCTTTTTGAAAGGTTATCCCAAAACTTTTTGCCTCTTCCTCCTATTTTTCTGACTCTCTTTTTGTTGGCTTTAGGACTCTGGGTACTTTACCACTGCAAATCAGTGCTAAAGTGCATGTGCTCTCTCCAATTTGGCATATTTAATTTACTTATAAATCCCTTGTACAGTGATGTCCCATATACCCAGGACCAGTAAATTAAATGCTACTAGTGGGCCTGCAGCGCTGATTGCACCACTCACAGAAGTAGCCTTTCAAACTTGTCTCAGGCCTGCCACTGCACAGCCTGCGTGCACAGTTTACCGCCACAATGACTTGCCATTTAAAACTACTTGCTAAACCTTAAACTCTCCATTTACTACTTATAGGTCACCACTAAGGTAGGCCCTAGGTAGCCCTGTGGGCAGGGTGCTTTGTAAATAAAAGGTAGGACATGTGACTTTATTGCTTAAGTGGTAATTCCTGATCTGAAAGGAGTAGCGTTGCCATGTTTGATGTTTGAAATAGTGGTGATAAATCCTGCTTGGTGTAGTTGGATCTTTTATTACTATTTTAGAAATGCAACTTTTAGAAAGTGGGTATTTCTCTGTGCGTATGACTCTTTGTGCTTTGAGGCCTGACTCCAATCCACGTCTGGTGTTGGTTGACAGCTACACTTGTGCATCATTTCCAGACAGCCATCACATAGGAAGGGCTGGGCGTGACAGAAGAGGCATCTGCATACTGATAGTCTTCCTGAGCTGGGAGAGAGAGGGGCGTTCATGCTTTACATTTGTATAGGCTGTGTCCTGCTCTCTCACAGAGGGTTGATTTACCCCCTACTGATGTCTGGAGCCAGGGCTGCGGCTGAAAGGGAGAGCTGTGCACTTCTAAGGTTTCTATTGAAGTGCCTCTAGATCAAAGCCTTTTGGGCCCTTTTGGAACTGGGACTGAACCTCTTTCAGAAGGATTACTGCCTGCACGAAAGACTCATCTGGACTGCTCTTCTGCTGTTGTCCTTCTGCCTTC
This sequence comes from Calotriton arnoldi, assembly GCA_963921515.1. Taxonomy (NCBI): domain Eukaryota; kingdom Metazoa; phylum Chordata; class Amphibia; order Caudata; family Salamandridae; genus Calotriton; species Calotriton arnoldi. The sequence continues at coordinate 73,082 of CAWUFW010012523.1, forward strand.
TATCTGCTGGGTGGCATAAAGGACTCACTGGATTGCTTTTCTGCTAGTTGCCCTGCTGCCAGCTGCTCCCTGACTTTATCTTCACTAGGAACTGCTGGACTGTCAGGAGGAACCGCCATACAGCCAGTTTTCCTTGTGTGCTGGCCTGCCATTTGCTCGCCGCTCTAGTGCCTGCAAGTTTGCTCCTGGGACTGGCTGCGCCAGAATTGGTCTTGGGACCTTGCATCTGGCCATCGCAGTCACTTCCCACCTAGTGTCTGATGAGCGCTTCATTTGGCCTACTTCTTCCCCAATCATTTCAACCAGCGCTTGTAGAGCGCTGTAAAATCCTCTGAGGTGTACAGGATATGTGTGTGTGGAGCCTTTGGGTGTTGGGTGCTGTTTCCCAGTGAGGCTCTCTAGGGAAATGAGCGTGACCTCTGAGCCGGCGGGCTCTCTGAAGGGAGTTGCGCTGCACAGCCGGTGCAGGCGTGAGCCATGAGCCTCCTCTTGCCTGTGGGGATGCTCCGCCGGAACCACACCGCTGTTGCTCCCTTTTCTGAGAAGCCTCGCGACAGGACCATGTTGCCCGGCAACTCCGAGCAACCAACCTCGCTGACTTTGTGCTGCACAAAAGTGTGTTCTGAGCCCCAAGCTGTTTCTCTGCCGGGCGTGTTGCCCAGCAAACGAGGGATTCCTTGGGCTCACTCCAGCTATCCATCGGGGGGAGGAATCACCACCAGCGTCATCGGTGGCCCTTCTGAGGAGGGACTGCATCGAGGAAGGTACTGCTCTGCAGCTGCCCTGCATGTTCAAAGGCAGCCACCTTTTGTTTACTCAGCGGGGTTTTCCTGTGATAACCTATGTGGTGTGTACCGTCCTCCCCAGCCTACCCGGTGCAGTGGCTGGGGGCATCGCGGGCTGGGGGTAGAACTTCCATAGCAGACCCTGAGAGAGGCAGTGAATCGCCTCAGTGGAAGGCCACGGGATCTACTGTAATGCAACTAGTAGGCACTCAGGCGTTCCTGTGCCCTACTTGGGATCTCAGATTACCATATATCACCCAATAGTTGGGCAGTTGTGCTGGTGGGGATATATCGGGACCCATGCATTTATGGTAACCTGTGATGATTCATTTGTTCTTACTCCAGAATCTGCTGCCTTACATGCCCTGATACTATGACATATATCGTTTTGATTCTTGTTTATTCAGGATAACGAGTACATTTCAGGAGCTGCATGGCATGCACAGTACTTATGATACATGGTGATTCATATATTTTCTGCTATAACCAAACTGTTGTGTTTCGTGCCCTGATGTTGTGATGTATGGCATTTTGATTCTTGCATAGCCAAGGTAGTGAGTACTGACTCAGGATTTGTCTAGTGTGCACAGTATTTATGAATAAGGTCGCTTTGGTCTAATGGTTATGTGCAATATACTATATATTTTTATATTATCTTGTGTGGAGTCTCTTTTGTGGTGTGTTCATTGTGTTACTGGTGTGAGTGTATTGCGCAAATGCTTTAAACATTGCCTCTGATGATAAGCCTGCCTGCTCTGCGCCAAGCTACCAGAGGGTGAGCACAGGTTATCTTTGGTGTGTAACTTACTTGCCCTCGCTAGAGTGGTGGGTTCTGCCTGGCTTAGGTGTATACCCTAGCCAACCTGAGACCCCACTTCTAACAGGGATAGAGTCCCATAATTGGAAAAAATATATTCCCCTTTTCGAACATACTTAAAACAACAAGGTAGAATTGGACAGTGTCCCGGACTTGTGCCCAAATTCCTGTATGAATTGGTACTTTTTGACTCAAACCCATCTGAAGGATCGTCGGTGAGCAGTGCGGATAGTTTGGTTTCGACCCAGGGTGATGGAACAATAGGGTGAACACTGTGGTGCTTGGGGGTAGGAAAAGTACTGTGTTTTATAAGATTAAAATAGGGATTATTTAATAAACCGATGGGAGATCGTTTTTTCTTGCAAGAAAATAAGAGATGATCAAATATTAATTCAGTTTTGAATCGTTGAACTGTTTTAATTTTCTTTATTATTGTTAGATTTCATGTATTTTTTTCTGTAGAACATGCCATACCAATACAATTACATTGGAGGCATTTATACAGGCTACATAGATCAGATATGTGATGGACATGCTTCCTTGGAAATGTGTGCGACACTACGTCGATATTATACGGCTGTATAGTCCTAGATATCATTGAATGCACAAGGCATTGAAAAATAATAAAAATATATTTAAGAAAGACTAGAAACTCGAATTAGGAAGCAGATGAAATACATTTATAAGTGTAAAGTATGTGGGATTGGAAATGATGGGACATTGTATTGTGCGGGGGAGGGCCGCATGGTGGACTTCAGTTGCACCTTTTGACTTTCCACAATTGTAATGTCCTTATACATTGCGAGAGCCTCCAAGATTACACACCCCAAGAGCATATTTGCAGAAATGAGTCACGGAAAGCAATGTGTGTCTGAAGTGTCCTCCCTCCTTTACACGTTTACTCACAGGGTTGTTTGGGAGCACACTTTAAGGATCCTCCCCTGCCACACACACTCCCGCCTCTCTCTGATCCACATGCAGATTATTAGCTATGAAATGCCAGAGCTCATTTGAATTGTGCTCTGTGACTTTAAAAGGCGAGGCCGGTGTTTAGACTCTCACTGAAACACTTGGAGTCACGAACTTCACCAGAGAAGCTTCCCTCGAGCGGAGCAGACAGACACAATGACGGGTGAGTAAATAACATCCAGGAAGCATTTATCACCCAAGGGCCTCTGCGCCAATGGGGCCTTCGATCCAGAACCATAGCCAGGACCCCAGTCCCTCCTATGCTCAGGTTTAACCTGATCCTCTCCTGCTGTCTTTGACCTGTGTAAAAGCACATTTAATAGCGATTAATGCTAAAATAATAACCGGTTCTTAGCAGAGTGGTGTGCTGTCAAAATGTATTGCTGTGCTGCCAGACTATTCAAAGGTGCTCTCCAACGGCAGTCTTTATATTGCACGAAGTATAGTGAGGAAGGTGTTTTCACTACTGCATAAAGCACAATAATAGAAGCAGTTGGCACCAATGTAGACTATGGCAGGAGTAATTTCAGAAGATGAGTTCTAAAGTTTTTACAGTGGACTGGATTACAGAGATGTTTAAGGCAGTTATTGTCTCGTACTCTAAATTGGTGGTAAATAATTCTAAAATGTCAATGCCAGTAGAGTACTGCTACACAAATTTAGGCATATTGTATCGAGGAAACGAAAAGTAAAGTGTAAGTGGCATTTATTTATTTTTAATTTGGCCAGCTAGGGACTGAGGCATGAGTGATTGAGTGATTTGCTAAACAACACACAATTTTATGTAGTGTGGAGGCTAGCCTTATAGCTCAGATCTCCTAGTTCCATAGTCCACAATGTATCCACTTACTTCATTGACATGTGGTTCAGCTGCCAGCCACAGGCATGCTCAGAAGTAAACAAAAAAGTGATGGATGGAATGCTTGAATTGATCTCAGCCACTGTTAATTACTCGGTCCTCGTCCCAGTGAATCGTTTTTTGCCCACCATGCCACCTCAGATTAGACCCCGCCATATGCAAATCAGTCTTGGCTTAAACAGGATACCGGCCTTCGGTTGCTTCTGTTCTGTTTCAGGGAGGACCTAGTCTGTTATTTCGGGCTGGAGTGTTCCTATTGGAGCAGGGTCAAGAATGAGTTCCATATGGGTGAATGCAAACTAAGGCGGCACGATATAAAAAATAACAATGAACTGGGATGCATTTTAGGGGAAATTAGTCAACTGTTTTTTTTTTGGTTTATCTATGTTCAAGTATAGTTATTGGGTATCCATTTCCAGGTAAAAGAAACTGGTTAGCTTTATGGAGTTTCAAGGTTACATGTTGTGTTTACTATAAGCTTTACAGCATCTGCAAACTTATATTAGGCTATCCTGATACCAATAAGCGAAACAGTGAAAGCTTTCAAATGTGTGATGTATAGTAGACATAAGCAGTGTTTTTAAAGCTCTCGTTGTCCCTGGGGTTCCTGGGCACAACGTAACAGATGCCTATTAATACACAAATCAGTAGTACTCAGTTTACTGACTTTCAAAGGATGAATGGTTGAATGGGTTTACTGTGATTCAAGCATTAAACCATGGGTGAAATGCAGATCTCTGAGTGGATGCTTTGGTCCCCTAAGCCATCCTACTCAGCTGGAGAAGAGAGAGCAGACAGAGTATTTAGGGTTAAAGAGGGGGTTTTGGGGGACAAACTTGTGTGGATTATTCTGGGATTTGGACTAAACTGTTTGTAAGCTTTATCGCAGGTCAGTTTAAATGAACAGATTTAGGAAAGTGTCAAATTTTCTATGATGACGTTTAGTGCTGGTTTCTGCCATTTCCCAATTGGCAGAGCAGCCACCTTCATTAAAGGCTGCTGACAAACCAAGAGTGAAGAATTGAGCGGCTTGCAAATCTGTTTGGTTTTGAATAGGGTACAGTTTGTAACCTTGCTGTAGGTCATTTTACTACATAGAAACAGTGGGTGGAGAGATGGCCTGATTGCAATGCATTGTTGTTGTTGGCATTGGCTGCTAGAATTCACAACTCGTAAGGTTATGAGTGCGGGGACTCCTCCCTTGGGGTGGAGGCTTCGCACTCATGGCGGAATCTCAGCACTGATCACTACAGTGTGGAGATTCCGCCCCAAGTGCACTTCTAACTCTACGAGTCGTAAGTCCTTTTGTGAATCGGGCCCTCAGTCATTTGTGTCCATAGGATATGTGCGGGCCACATTGAGCCTGACCAAGGTTTGGAATATGTGTATTAGCATTTTTGATTACTGAGCATTTGGCAGTCACATTTTTTCGTGAATGCACGAGAGTCCTGGACTTATCTGAAGGTCAAATGGCTGGGCTTGGTTCTGGAGAATTTCTGATCCAGAGGCTCTGTCCTCCAAAATAACAGCCTTCTATTTTTATGTTTAAATATTTGTTATTGATTTTCAAACAAGCATGGAACATACAAAATTGGAGATCCTTCTGTAGTTACTGCTATACGCCCCGTCAAGAGGGCTGGCATAGATAGATGACCAACCCCAAAAAACAATAACACAGAAATATAAAACCAAAAACCCCCTCCGACCCCCCTCCCTCCTCTTCAAGGTTTAGCTCTGTTTTCATTTATTTAACAATGCCAGCTATTGTAACCTACAACTTCTGACACTTCGCATTGTTCCATAACTGAATCCGTGTGTACAAGCTATTTCCGTCTGCGACTAATAGCAATATAGTGTACATCGCATACATAGCACAAACCATGGTTCGGAAAGAGAGTATAACCAAACTTAACAATCAAACCATACCCATACCCCCGTCCCTCCCCCCACTGGTACTCTTCTTACTGCATCAATTATGTAGTGAGCTCTCACGGAATTTACCTAATCGCTCTGAAATGAGCCTGTCTCAGGGATTTCTATAGAATTTGTGAGCCGATGGAGGTACTTCGGGCACGTAATTTCGTGGAATTCCGCTGACAACAGCTCGATAAGCGGTTTCCACACCTCTGTGAATGCGTCTTCGGATTTTGTGAGGGATGCATGGATTCGTTCCATCCCCATAATGTACCATATTCAATGGAGCCAGCCGTGGAATGTGGGTATAATCTGTGTCCCCCAGTGAGTTAGAATATTCTGGATCGCAGCCCCCAAGGCCAATCCCATCTGCTTCCCTTTTCTTGATTTCAGTGGGAACATTAGGGCGTTAGGCAATACCAGGATGATATAGGGCAGTAATCGTGGGATCTGTGTTTCAAATCTTAGGTCTATTTCGTCCAATACCTTTGGCCAGTAAGACGCTAAAAGAGGACAATCCCATAATATATGTAATAAGGTGCCCTCCTCCCCACATCCACGCCAACAAGTGGGGCTACGATCCGGGTTCCCTTTGTTGAGGCGTACCGGGGTGAGGTACCAATATGTGGCAAGCTTAATAGCTGTTTCCTTGCTAGCTGTGTTTCTTGCCGTGTGTTTAGCCCTATAGTAGATGTCATCCCATTCTTTTTTCGACAACACCCGCCCCAATTCTTTTGCCCAACATGCTTGGCCAGCGGTGGGTGGTGTGGGAGGTTTCAAATCTTAGGTCTATTTCGTCCAATACCTTTGGCCAGTAAGACGCTAAAAGAGGACAATCCTATAATATATGTAATAAGGTGCCCTCCTCCCCACATCCACGCCAACAAGTGGGGCTACGATCCGGGTTCCCTTTGTTGAGGCGTACCGGGGTGAGGTACCAATATGTGGCAAGCTTAATAGCTGTTTCCTTGCTAGCTGTGTTTCTTGCCGTGTGTTTAGCCCTATAGTAGATGTCATCCCATTCTTTTTTCGACAACACCCGCCCCAATTCTTTTGCCCAACATGCTTGGCCAGCGGTGGGTGGTGTGGGAGGTTTTTGGCGTATCATGTTGTAAAGCTCCGAGATCAACATCTTGTCGTCCCTTTTAGTAATCAGCCATTTTTCATAACCTGTTAATTTCCGGCTAACATGTGGCTGAACTTCAGGTTGGAGTACCCAATGCCTAACTTGCGTGTAACGAAAGCGCTCCATCTCGGGCAATGCATAATCAAGTCTCAGCTGTACAAAAGTTATGATCCCATCTTGATCGAAAAAATATCCTACTGCTTTACAAGGTGTTTTGTGCCATTCTGCGAATGCTTTACTATCTAATCCCGGGGTAAATTCCTTATTCTCTAATATTGGAGTCATCGGGGAAGGGAATGTCGTGAGGCTTGTTTTAGTAGCTACTCTATCCCATGCCTCCGTAACTGACTTCATTACGGGTGACCTCCAAACACTCTGCGGCCTATCTGCTCTCCTTAAGAATGGAATCTTCCATAAGGCCTGCCCTGCTAGAGCTCTTTCTTGAAATAGCCATCGCTTTTTAGACTCTTCTCTGCTCCACTCCACTAAATATCACAGCTGGGCTGCCCTAAAATAATCTAGGAGATTCAGGATCCCTAGGCCTCCCTCCTCTAGTTTCATGTATCCCAATTCTCTGCGCATGCGGGGGCGCGCTCCTGCCCAAACGAACTGGATTATTTCCGATTGAAATTTAGCGAGGGTTCCTTTAGGTGGTGCGACCGGTAGTGTTTGAAATAACTATAATGCCTTGGGTAGTATTGACATTTTGACTGCCGCCACTCGGCCAAGCAATGACAGGTGGTGGTGTCTCAAGCTGTTCAAATCTTTCCTAATCTGCCGTGAGAGTTTCGTGTAGTTGAGCTTAACCGTTTGCGTCACCGTCGGAGCCAATTCAAGGCCCAGATATGGGATGGACTCCGTTACCTGAATCTCCGAAGCGCTCCGTCCCCTCGTCTCCGGGTCTGGTACCGTCCCTGCCAGGGGAAGAATCTGAGATTTCCCCACATTAACTTTGAAACCCGAGACCCGTCCAAAAGATTCCAGTTCCTGCAAAAAAGCTGGGAGCGATCTCTTTGGGGAATGCAGGTAAGCTAGAATGTCATCAGCATAAAGCTTATTACATGTTGCTCTCCTCCAAACAGAATACCCTGATGTCTGGGTTGTCTCTTACTTTTTGGGCTAGTGGTTCTACGGATAGGGCAAACAGTAGGGGCGACAAAGGGCACCCCTGCCTGGTGCCCCTTTGAATAGCAAAAGGATGTGAGGAGACCCCGTTAACCCTAATTGTGGCCATGGGGAAGCTATAACATCCGGCCACCCATGAGCGGAAGCGGTTTCCCACACCGAAGTGGAGTAAAGTTCGTTCTAGGTATCCCCAATCCACTCGGTCAAACGCTTTTTCGGCGTCTACTGTTAAAAATAGAGCCTCCATGCTTGTGCGATGAGCCTTGCTATTAAATGTAGGGTTCGCTTAGTGTTATCCCCGCTTTGCTGGGTCTGAACAAAACCGGCTTGGTCCGGTTCTATAAACTGGGCATTAATGGGCCGAGTCGTCCCGCTAGTATGCTCGTGAACATCTTTAAGTCCACATTAAGGAGGGACACTGGGCGGAACGACCCACATAAGGTTTTGTCGTTCCCTGGCTTGGGAAGTACCACAACGGATGCCGACAACATCCCCTGTGGGATCAAACCTGGACCGTTGAATGAGTTAAAGAGCTGCGTTAGTACTGGTGCTAAAATATGGCAAAAGGTTTTGTAGAAACCGGCCAAGAAGCCATCTGGTCCCGGCGACTTGAGAAGTTTAAGCCGCGAAATGGCCCCAATCACTTCTTCCAATCTGATGGGGGAATCCAGCAGTTCTGCACTATCTTTAGATATCTGGGATGTTCACGCCCCTTCCAAATACTCTGTCATAAGTTGCTCCGATCTCTCCTCTCCTTTATATAAGGCAGCGTAGAAGTCCCTGAATGCCTGTGCTATTTCCTCGTCTTCCACTAGCTCGTCCCCTTTGCCATTCTTGATACTTTGGATCTTAGATTTCTGACTCCTGGCCCTGAGTTTATTTGCCAACATTCGCCCCGTCTTGTCTCCTCCTACATAGTAGGAGAACTTTAATCGCAATGACGAGTATTCTGCCCTGTCGAGGTCCAATCCCGCCAACTGTGCCCTTGCTGCTTTCAGTTATTTCCAAACTCTTGGTGCTCCTGTCCGTCTGTGAACCTTTTCTAATTCAATCACCTGCGCCCCAAGCTGTTCCCTTTTATCTCTGCGCTCCCTATTCTCCGCTGCCGCAATGGCTATTAGTTCGCCTCTCACCACCGCCTTCAAAGCCTCCCATAACGTAGCCACTGAGATGTCTGGGGTATCATTCACTTCCAGGTAATCTGTAATACACTTGATGATCTGCTTTACTACCGTGTGTTTATATAATATGGTTTCCCTCAACCTCCATTCCCATGAAAGCTTACGCTGTGGTGGTAGCCTCACAGAGATCATTACTGCATCGTGGTCTGAAAGAGCCGCCGGAATGATAACGGCGTCTTCCACCAATTTATTAACTTCCGCTGTGCTTATGATGTGGTCTAGTCGGCCGTATGTGCCGTGGGCGTGGGAGTAAAATGAATATTGTGAGGTGTGGGGATGTTTGTCCCTCCAACAATCCACTAGCCCCATAGTTTGGAACCAACCGATCCCTTCTTGTGACAATCCTCCCACTTGCGTAAATCGACTCTCCGATCTATCTTTGGAGACATTCATCACTATATTGAGATCTCCCCCCATCATTGTCAGGTGTTCTTGTCTGTTCATGACCTCAGAGAAGGCTGTTCATAAGAAGCGCTCCTGTCCCGAGTTAGGTGTATACACTGAACCCACCACCCAGGTGTGTCCACCTATCTGAAGTGTGTAAGCCAGGAGGCGCCCTTTAATTTCTGCAATTTTGTCCTTCACCTCCCCCAGAAAATATTTGGAGATCAAGATTGCTACCCCTGCCCTTTTATCCGAAGAGGAAGAGAAGAACTGTTGTGGAAAGGCTCTTGACCGTAGCCGATGCCAATCCTTTGAGAGCAGATGGGTTTCCTGTAAGAGGCATACTTCTGCGCCCAAATTCTCCAGAAAGGAGAGGATAGCCTTTCTTTTTACGGGGTTATTGAGGCCCCTCACATTGAGTCTGAGGACCTTCAGTGTGTCGTGTGGCATAATTTAAGAATGGGTGTTTCGTTAGTCAGCCTTGTCCCCAAGAATCTACAGCCCCTCATTTCCATATGTGCCCTCATGCGCCTGCGCTCTCAATGAGTACCGTATGCCCCCATAATCCCTTCCCCGTGAGTACCAGTTCCCCCCCCTCCCTCCCTAAACCCAACAGTGCCTTAAACAAGTCCCAAAATTGTCCAGGACCCGGAGGTCGAGTTCGAGATCGCGTGTCCCTGGAAGCCCAAAGTGTAGGGGTCATGATGCGGCCCAAGAGGGAAGAAAACCCTATGTAGGCCTCCCCGCTCCCTGCGGAATGCCCCGCCACCCGCCCAGCCCTCTATTCCAACTTATCTGTCCCTCAAGACATCAGTCTTCTTCTTGTGGGGTCGTCTCCTTGGAGAGGGAATCCAGCACCGCTTGTCTCTCCTTTGCCATCACGGTGGGGTCCGGTTTCGCCGTGCGCTCAGATCTACGGCCACCTCCGACTCTCTGCCATTTGCACCGGGGAGCTGTAGGACTTTTCCTCGTCCCTTCCTCTTGGTGTGGATCATCAATGCCTAGTACCCGGCAAGTTTCCTGTAGAGATCGAAGTTGATACAACTTGCCCTGAAGCTTGAAGATCAAATGGAACTGGTGCCCCCACGAGTATGCTATTCCTTGCGATCGTAGGTGCGTCGCTGCCGGTCGGAATTCCCTTCTCTTTTGCAAGGTGATCGCTGCTAGGTCCTTGTGAGAAGTTGGCCTGGTATATGCTGTCCACTAATTATAGTGGGCACCTTGCACCAGTCCAAACAACCCCTTATTGGAGCTAGGTTAAAGACAACCTTATTGAAAGCTATCCTAGTGGTAGCTATGGAGAGCAGCCTTCAGGCTAAGTCTTGAAGGAATGTAAAGCAGCTTGTTTTACCAGTCTATAATCTCTTGAGTGACCAAATGAAAGAGCACCACACCAGGTATATATTCAAAATATATGTATTTATTGCTAAACACACCCCTCTAGTCTCTTTATGAGGCTAGAGTTCGAAGTACACAAGTTATAAGTTATTTAAACACAGTAATAGCACAAATACACGTTTGGGCCCTAGGGGCGTACCAAACCATATACCAATAAAGTGGTATAAGAACCACGACTGAACTAGACACTAGGCCTAGAGCCTCTAGAAGTGCTTGGACCACAAGGAACCACCCAAGGTAGTGACACAGGGGACCCACGGGGGACGCGTGCAGTGTAAATACACAACCGCGATACGCCGTTGACTTCTATGGAGAAAGTCGCGATCAGGAAATTAAAGAAAAGGGACACTTAAAGGAGGACTTGGAGCAAACCCTTTGAGAACTAGTACTTTGAAGAGTCTCTACCCACGGGAGCACCGGAGTACTCGTGTTACCTCACCCAGGGAAGCCGGGTGCATAGGTGCCTTTCGGGGTCGGGTTTCGTCGTCGATTTGAATGGCGATCTGCTGCAAAGTGCTGCTGGCGACCAAGTGGAAAGTGTCCGGGTGGATCCAAGAGTGGATCGGAGATCTGAAGAACCTGAAAGCAGAGGGGACAGAGTCTGGGTCACTAGCCAGTGACCAGGAAGGCGATGGACAGATGCCCACCGATGTCGAGTGCTTCAGGTGCGTTGACGGTCGTCTTGACTCTTCAGCCACGAGGTCCAGGAGGCGTTGTCGGCGACCAGGAGCAGGATTCGGGCTGGTACACGATGTTTGTCGAGTGCTGAGGTGTCGGCGACCGGATTGGACCCAACAAGCCTTGGCAACGGCAAGTCTTGATGCAGAGGAAGATCGTCGATGGTGCAGACCAGCAAGGTCTGGGGAACTCACCCAGCGAGGGTAAGTGAGGGCAAGCCTGGAGCAACCAGGATGCCCAAGAAGAAAAAGATTGGCCTTCGTTAAGGGCTACTAGCCAACGGGCTAGCGACCGTGAAGGAGCCTCGAGACGTCGCACGTGGATCTGGCTCACAGGACACTCGTGGAGTGGAGGCCAGTGATCTTCGGTGCAGTTGGTGCTGGAGGCTAGGGCTACTCGGAGCCCAAAGCACGACTTCGTGGGAGACCCAGAAGAGGATGCACTTGCAAATGTGCTCGGTGTCCAGGGGTCACGGTCTCACGTCACCCACGATAGCTACGGGCCTCAGCTTTGCTGGGGACTCAGGGTAGCCTCGGGGAAGTCTGAGAATCCACCTCTGGTGATGCGAAGACTTCGGCGTCCGACGGGAGCTTCAGAAATGCAGACCGGACAGATGCGTCTTTGGTGCCTGCCAAGCAGGGGAGTCACTCCTTGACCCCAAGGGAGATTCTTCTGTCCTCTAATCTTGAGTAGAGCGTCGAAGGTCCAGGATTCTGTTTCAGAGTTTCGTCCAGGGATAATCTAAAGTCCTAAGGACTGGGTTCCTATACTTATACTAAGTTTAGGGGTTGGACTACTCTGTGGCCCCACCTATGGGTGGGTCAGGGCAGAGGGGTGGCTACACCCCTTTCCCTTTGTCCAGTTCGCGCCAAAGCAGGGGCTGCAAGCCCCTGATCCGGTTTGAACTGGGGTATGCACAGGGACACCAAGTGTGCCCCCAGTGCAGGACTTCAAAGCACCCGAAAGTGCTCCCGCCCAGCCCCAATACACATTATCCTGTCTGGGGAGGTGGTCACACCTCCCTGGGACAGGAAACCTATTGTCCAGGCCTCCCCTGCCGGAGTTTCGTCCAGCAGCAGGAGGCCAGACTTGTGTCTGTGGCAGTAGCATCCATTTTGTGATGCCAGGCTTTAGAAAGAAGTTACCGGCCAGGCCAGGGTTAACATGTCTCTCCCTCTAGAAGGGTGGAATGCTACCCCCGCCGCCAGAATTGGCGGGGGGTAGTATTCCAAGATGTTTGACACCAAACACGACATGTTTAGGTGCAGCCATTCCAAAGTTAGCATTTAACGCGAGGTTATAATGCGCTTAAGAGTATATGGTCAGGCTGCACTACAAACAGCATCAGAGAAGGGTCTCCGAACGCTGCAGAGGGGCCCTGCTCATGCAGGGGCACCCTCTCACATAGGAACCATGCACTCTGCCTTTAGGATTGATAAGGCCTGCCTTAGGAGTGACTTATAGGTTTATATGTGTGTATGTATTTAGTGATATAGGTAACCTATATCACAGTAAGGGGTGCATGCACCACCTTACCCAGGCTGCAGTAGCAGACCTGTGGTGTCAGTTTGGATGGCCTTCCAGGGGTGGCATAATACATGCTGCAGCCCCTGGTAGGCCTCTGAGGTACCTATGCCCTTGGTACATAGTATACCATATACTAGGGACTTATAAGGGCACTCCAGATTCCAATCAGAGATGTGCCTAAGGCACATGGAAACCTTTTACAGAGAAAGCAGATAGACTGGGGCCCTGAATAGCAGGATCCCAGTCCAACTAAGTCATAAACCAGCAAAACACCATAAAAAAAGTGGGGGCAACCATATAGTCAGATTCCACCTTCCTACATAACCCCCCCCAAACGAAAGGAGATAAGGCTAACCTTGGCCAGTTGAGCCTTCATTGACTAAGTGGTCATATAAGGAAGCACCTGCACTAGCATGGTTGCCCCCTGTCTTATGGTCCACTAAGCAATCCCTCACCCTAAGGGTATGAGAGGGTCTCCACCATGGGGAATCACTACCTGTGGTGTGCTTAGGTAAAGTACAAGGCTGGTGAGGTGTCTGAGTAGGGAAGTGAGGCCCTAGGAATGTTGGCCTCAGCTTCCTCAGATCACTGGTCACCATGTATGCCTGTCTTTCCATGACTGAGTTGCACTTTGCTCTAAGGGTCAACCTTTGGCTGCCTACAGCTGGGGGTTGGGTCCCTTTGGATGGACTACTGGAGGGACAGGGCAGGTTTGGAACCTTCAGGTCCCAGGTTTGCCCTTGCCTACCAGAGTCCTTCTGGGGGAGGTCCCTACATAAAGGCATGGGGGATCCCTCAGTGTGTAGAGGAGTTTTCACCTGGCTAGGGCTACTAGACTGGGTGCCCCTAATCTGCTGATGGGGGGTTCCTCTGGACAGGGGGCCCTGGGGGTCCACTGACCTCCCTGACCTCTGCAGCCCTGGGCTGGCTGAGGCAGGGTAGAGAGGGGCAGGTTACCTGCTCCAGACTGGGTACCACCTTGGAAGGGTCCTCTGCCATCAGGGGTGTGGCCAGGCCAGGCCTGACTACCTCTGGGGCAGTTCCTTCACTAGGGGTAGGGTCAGTTCCCTGAGGAGGCTGACCCTTACCTACTGTCTGGAGGGAAGAAGACTTTTCTTCAACCCTTGTGCTCTCTTTTGGGGGAGAGTGGGCCATTCTTTCAGGCTCCATCTCTCCAAATTCTTGGGCTGGGGCTGTGGCCATTACAGCCCCACTAACCTTTACAGGGACGCCCAACATCCTAAGGTGGGTTTGGTGTTCAACTTCAGCCCAGGCTGAAATCTCCAGATCATTGCCCATCAGGCAATCTACAGGTAAGGTGGGGGACACTGCCACTCTCTTTGGGCCTGTGACCCCCTCCCAGCTGAGATTGACTATGGCCATGGGGTGATCTGTTCTGACACCATCAATGTTGGTCACCTGGTATTTAAACTCAGGTAAAAGCTGGTGAGGGGGGACTAGTTTCCCTGCCACCATGGTGACACTAGCCCCTGTGTCCCTAAATGCCACAGCTTTCTGACCATTAATCATTGGCTCCAGTCTGTACCTGCCCATTGCTGTGGGACCCATGGTAAAGGTGGCAAATCCTACACCACCATCAGAGTCAGAGGAGTCTGTTGAGGGGTCCCTGTCTGAACCAGGGCCCACCTCTGTTCCTGTTGCAAAAGCACCTAACTTTTTGGGTGCACTACTCCCAACTGGAGGATTACTACTGGTAGTACCAGGAGGGGGGTAGTAGTTGCTGGGGGAACATTTTCTTTATTGCCAATCCTGGGGCAACTGGGATCAGATTTCCAGTGCCCAGGCTTTTTACAGACATGGCAATATGGTTTCTTTTCAGGAGAGGAAGGAGTTTGGGACCCACCCCCAGAAGAGGAATTTTGGGGCCCTGTAGGGGACTTATCCTTAGATTTATCCCCACCTTTCTCTTGGGACTTAGTAGAATCTTTCTTCTGGTCACCACCCTGATTTCTAGTTTTTACTCTGGTTCTGACCCATTTGTCTGCCTTCTTTCCCAATTCTTGGGGAGAGGTCAGATCAGAGTCCACCAGATACTGGTGCAAAAGCTGGTTTTGACAATTATTAAGGATCTGCTCCCTCATAATCAAATTGTACAATCCTAAAAAGTCATGCACTTTGTTGCCATGTATCCAACCTTCCAGAGCCTTTGTAGCACAATCTACAAAATCAACCCAGTCTTGAGTCTGAGCTTTTTGGGTGTCTCTGAACTTCAACCTATACTGTTCAGTGGTTAGGCCAAACCCATCTATCAGAGCACTCTTCAAGACTGTGTAATTGTCAGCATCCTCTTCTCTTACAGTGAGGAGCTTGTCTCTACCTTTGTCTGCAAAGGAGAGCCACAAGATTGCTGCCCACTGCCTCTGGGGGACCTTCTGAACTTTACAGGCCCTCTCCAGTGCAGTTATCCATTTGTGGATGTCATCCCCACTCTGGTAGGGAGGGACAATCTTGTTTAGGTTTCTATGGTCATAAGACCTTTCCCTATCTCTAGGGATATTGCTGCCACCATGGGACTCTAGTCCCAACTTTCTTTTCTCTCTAAAGAGATCTAGGGACTCCCTGTCTAAGGCTACTTGCTTCCTTCTGAGTTCAAGCTGAGCTTCCTCATATTGAATCAGCCTCTTTCTTCTCTCATGAGAGGATTCCCTCCTATGAGATGAGACAGAGCTCCCTATTGAGGTGCCAGAGTGGTTAGACTCCTGAGAAGGAGATCTAGACTTCCTGGGCACACTCATAATCCTTCCTGGGGGACAAAGAGGGCATCATCCTGATCATCCTCTTCATCTTCCTCAGGAGGGATTGGGTTATCCAGGTCAGGGTCATTTTCACCCTCCTGGCCAGTTTCAGAGGGGGGCTGGGGGTATTTCTACCCCTGGTCCCATCCTCATCTTCTGCCCCACCCTCAGCTCCTACCCCTTCAGTCCCCAAGGGCTTACTAAGGTCATAAGCCACCAACAACTCTTTAAGGTGTTGGGTGGTGGGACTTTGGCCTGTCCTTATTTTTCTCAAGTTACATAATGCTCTCAATTCCAAGAATGGGAGTGTATCATACTTGGAGGGTGGAAGCTCAGTGGCTTCCTGCAAGGATTCTTTAGATCCTACCCTTAAAGACATTACTAGTGTGGTGTGGTGTATGCACTACCTACTCTAGTGTGGCCTACTAAACTCTCTTGAGTTGTAGAAAGGGTTGTGCTATCCCTTAACACACAACTCTAAGTTCAGTAGAACTTACTGTATTCTAAGCTTAAATTATATGTACCTTAGGTACCTTTAGTGGTTTTCAGTTGATCAATTCAATTGAGATTATCTGGTAAAACAATAGCAAGCTGGAATCCCACACGCTGCACACCAATGTGAGAAGTTGGCCTGGTATATGCTGTCCACTAATTATAGTGGGCACCTTGCACCAGTCCAAACAACCCCTTATTGGAGATAGGTTAAAGACAACCTTATTGAAAGCTATCCTAGTGGTAGCTATGGAGAGCAGCCTTCAGGCTAAGTCTTGAAGGAATGTAAAGCAGCTTGTTTTACCAGTCTATAATCTCTTGAGTGACCAAATGAAAGAGCACCACACCAGGTATATATTCAAAATATATGTATTTATTGCTAAACACACCCCTCTAGTCTCTTTATGAGGCTAGAGTTCAAAGTACACAAGTTATAAGTTATTTAAACACAGTAATAGCACAAATACACGTTTGGGCCCTAGGGGCGTACCGAACCATATACCAATAAAGTGGTATAAGAACCACGACTGAACTAGACACTAGGCCTAGAGCCTCTAGAAGTGCTTGGACCACAAGGAACCACCCAAGGTAGTGACACAGGGGACCCACGGGGGACGCGTGCAGTGTAAATACACAACCGCGATACGCCGTTGACTTCTATGGAGAAAGTCGCGATCAGGAAATTAAAGAAAAGGGACACTTAAAGGAGGACTTGGAGCAAACCCTTTGAGAACTAGTACTTTGAAGAGTCTCTACCCACGGGAGCACCGGAGTACTCGTGTTACCTCACCCAGGGAAGCCGGGTGCATAGGTGCCTTTCGGGGTCGGGTTTCGTCGTCGATTTGAATGGCGATCTGCTGCAAAGTGCTGCTGGCGACCAAGTGGAAAGTGTCCGGGTGGATCCAAGAGTGGATCGGAGATCTGAAGAACCTGAAAGCAGAGGGGACAGAGTCTGGGTCACTAGCCAGTGACCAGGAAGGCGATGGACAGATGCCCACCGATGTCGAGTGCTTCAGGTGCGTTGACAGTTGTCTTGACTCTTCAGCCACGAGGTCCAGGAGGCGTTGTCGGCGACCAGGAGCAGGATTCGGGCTGGTACACAATGTCTGTCGAGTGCTGAGGTGTCGGCGACCGGATTGGACCCAACAAGCCTTGGCAATGGCAAGTCTCGATGCAGAGGAAGATCGTCGATGGTGCAGACCAGCAAGGTCTGGGGAACTCACCCAGCGAGGGTAAGTGAGGGCAGGCCTGGAGCAACCAGGATGCCCAAGAAGAAAAAGATTGGCCTTCGTTAAGGGCTACTAGCCAACGGGCTAGCGACCGCGAAGGAGCCTCGAGACGTCGCACGTGGATCTGGCTCACAGGACACTCGTGGAGTGGAGGCCAGTGATCTTCGGTGCAGTTGGTGCTGGAGGCTAGGGCTACTCGGAGCCCAAAGCACGACTTCGTGGGAGACCCAGAAGAGGATGCACTTGCAAATGTGCTCGGTGTCCAGGGGTCACGGTCTCACGTCACCCACGATAGCTACGGGCCTCAGCTTTGCTGGGGACTCAGGGTAGCCTCGGGGAAGTCTGAGAATCCACCTCTGGTGATGCGAAGACTTCGGCGTCCGACGGGAGCTTCAGAAATGCAGACCGGACAGATGCGTCTTTGGTGCCTGCCAAGCAGGGGAGTCACTCCTTGACCCCAAGGGAGATTCTTCTGTCCTCTAATCTTGAGTAGAGCGTCGAAGGTCCAGGATTCTGTTTCAGAGTTTCGTCCAGGGATAATCTAAAGTCCTAAGGACTGGGTTCCTATACTTATACCAAGTTTAGGGGTTGGACTACTCTGTGGCCCCACCTATGGGTGGGTCAGGGCAGAGGGGTGGCTACACCCCTTTCCCTTTGTCCAGTTCGCGCCAAAGCAGGGGCTGCAAGCCCCTGATCCGGTTTGAACTGGGGTATGCACAGGGACACCAAGTGTGCCCCCAGTGCAGGACTTCAAAGCACCCGAAAGTGCTCCCGCCCAGCCCCAATACACATTATCCTGTCTGGGGAGGTGGTCACACCTCCCTGGGACAGGAAACCTATTGTCCAGGCCTCCCCTGCCGGAGTTTCGTCCAGCAGCAGGAGGCCAGACTTGTGTCTGTGGCAGTAGCATCCATTTTGTGATGCCAGGCTTTAGAAAGAAGTTACCGGCCAGGCCAGGGTTAACATGTCTCTCCCTCTAGAAGGGTGGAATGCTACCCCCGCCGCCAGAATTGGCGGGGGGTAGTATTCCAAGATGTTTGACACCAAACACGACATGTTTAGGTGCAGCCATTCCAAAGTTAGCATTTAACGCGAGGTTAGAATGCGCTTAAGAGTATATGGTCAGGCTGCACTACAAACAGCATCAGAGAAGGGTCTCCGAACGCTGCAGAGGGGCCCTGCTCATGCAGGGGCACCCTCTCACATAGGAACCATGCACTCTGCCTTTAGGATTGATAAGGCCTGCCTTAGGAGTGACTTATAGGTTTATATGTGTGTATGTATTTAGTGATATAGGTAACCTATATCACAGTAAGGGGTGCATGCACCACCTTACCCAGGCTGCAGTAGCAGACCTGTGGTGTCAGTTTGGATGGCCTTCCAGGGGTGGCATAATACATGCTGCAGCCCCTGGTAGGCCTCTGAGGTACCTATGCCCTTGGTACATAGTATACCATATACTAGGGACTTATAAGGGCACTCCAGATTCCAATCAGAGATGTGCCTAAGGCACATGGAAACCTTTTTACAGAGAAAGCAGATAGACTGGGGCCCTGAATAGCAGGATCCCAGTCCAACTAAGTCATAAACCAGCAAAACACCATAAAAAAGTGGGGGCAACCATATAGTCAGATTCCACCTTCCTACAGTCCTGATATAAAGCTATAGGGTGTTCCTGGTATTTGAGTGGGTGCTTGTCTCTGGCCCTCCTTAGTATCAGTTCTTTCAGTTGGAAGTCCAGGAGGAAAGCCAGGATATCAGGAGGTGGTGCGGGCGCTCGCCTCTGTAAGCCCACCCTATGTGCTCTGTCGATCTTGATTTCGTAGTCCGGTTCGACATCTAGTATACTGCGAAAGAGCCCCTGTAGGTATTGGACCATATCTGCGCCTTCTTCTGTAGGAGGGACCCCTTAATCCGGATGTTATTGCAGCGCAAACTGTTTTCCAAATCTTCACTTGTTGCTCCCTCAGCCTGATTGCCTCCTGTTGTAATTGTGCCACCTCTTCATCTCGTGACTGGTCTTGCTCTTCGATATTAGCCACTCTTTCTCCCACTGCATCCATGTCTCTGCAAACTTCTTTCATTTCCGAAGCTATTTCCCCTTTCAGGGACTGTAAGTCCTCCCGCAACGTATTGAATAGCATCTCCAGGAAAGTCCGGGTGACCGGTGCTTCTGTGGATTCGGGGCCTTGCCCCAGTGGTGGCGTCAGTGAGGTGCGCCCCTCATTCCCGCCTGTTGTGGGGAGTTTGGACAGCATCTCCTTTAGGTTCCGGTCTTTTTTAGACTGTACTGTGGACATGCTGGCTGCTCCTATCCGCTGGTGTCTCCTGGCACCGTGATGCGTTTCGGGCGTGTCGCACTCTGTGTGGGTAAGTCGGCTCCCAAGTGTTGGAAGGCCCCCTGTGAGGTACTTGGTCTGGGCGTCAGTCGTTCTATTCGGCCTCGGTTAGTGGCGAGGATTTCCTGTATTGGTGGTGGACTTCAGGCAGCCAATGTTGGGTCTCCGCTATGTCGTTGCTTCAACCTCGTGGTGTTATGCCACCATCAGACCGCGTATCGTGGGTGAGCCTGGAGTATCCCCGTCTGCCTCTCCGCCCCAGGGCCTGTCTTCTCACTCGTGTCGTCCGGACCCTGTCCTATCTGGAGGATGCCGTCAACTCGGCTCACCACTGCCTCATGCCCTCGTACTTCCAATGTTGAGGGGGCCGCCTCGCTCCTCCCAAAGAGGCTCTGCTCATTACTTGGCCGCTCTCCTGCTATCCCTCGTGGGTTTCGCCCCCTGTTGCTTCTGCCACCCTGCTGTCTCTCACATTTGGGGCTATTTCCCCTTCACGGGCCGTTCGCTGGGCTACCCCTCTCCCAGGCCAGCGGCAGCACTCGTCTCCTGGGGGTGCCGTGCGCAGGGGAGGCACATACTTAAGGAGCGGGCATTGTCCTCTCAAGCTGGCGACCTTGCTTCCACTTCCCTCTGCGTGTGGTGGAGTCAGAGGGTCCTATCTGTCATCTCTGCCTCTCGCTCGCCAGTCTCGGTGGCGCGGCCCTCCAACTCCCTGTTCTCCCGGCCTCCCTCTGTCGCAGCCGTGTAGGCCGATCTTTGCTCTGCAGAGCAGCGCCCCCTCGTACCGGTTTGGCCTACTCTCTTTCAGGTGCCGATGCAGCGCACTCCGGTAGCCAACCGCGCTGAGTGTCCTGGGTCCGGATCACCGCTATCTGGGCTCGATGCAGCTTGGCCGCGCTTCCGCCCACCGCACTCACTTGGGCCGCAGTCTCGGACGTGCTGCTGTTGCCCACGCTGCTTACATCCGTGCCTCAGCTGCTGTCCCCGCGGTGGTCAGTGGGTGTCCTTTAAGGGATACAGTGAGTCCCCAGTAAGCTCATGGGGTGCGGCGTCTCGTCCTCAGCCTCAGTAGGATTCGCTCGGCCCGGCCGCCATTTTCGGCCCGTGAGCCGCTTCTTCTCGGGACCCGCTCTCCTCCTCAAACGGGTTCCAGGGCCGGTTTTCCGCTCTCCTCTGGTGCCGTTGGCAGCAGGGCACCAGAGTCTGTCCAAAATACTGCTCTTGAAGGGGTTACCGCTCTGTTTGGGCTGGACTGGGCGATCGGGAGCGGGGAGACAAAGCGAACACGTCTCACCAGCTCGCCATCTTGGCCACACCCCCCAGCCTTCTATTTTTGAATAGTAGAACATGGTTCCATGTGTTAGAGCACTGTTCTCCGTACAACACTGATTGATCGTATCATCGTTAGATATTAACAAAAAACAGATACAAATAGCTGAGCATGATAAAAGTATTATAAAGAACTAATGAAGTCATTGTAATGGCAACTCCTTTTAACTTGTATAAAAGCAGGAAGAGAAAAGTACAAAAAAAATCATTGGCACAGCCAATAGGTTTTGCAATTTGGACCTCATAAGTGTGTAGCTATGCAGCACATTCTCCTGAGGGCTGTGCTGCGCAAAAACGACTTCTGCCTTTCATAAGAAAAGCGTACACAGGATAAATGAATTTAGAATTGTGTGGTGTTAGCTACAGAAATTGCACTGCAAAATTGGTCATCCAGTCTCTGGCTTAAATAGGTAAACTAAAAGACCCAGCAATAAAGCACAGAATGCTTAAGCTATGGTGCAAACTTCAGGGGTTAGTGGCTAAGCACTCAAACAACTGTTAATAAATGAGGCAAACAAAACACTACTCACAACAGTGATCCTCTACCATCTCAAAACTGGCATTCTTTAAAGGAGTTAGTCGATACTTTAGAAACTCGTCTATCAAGAAATTGTAGAGGGAAAGTTGACACACATTTTCTTGTCGGCAGGCAGCTATAGTTGACACCCTTGATACCAGTTTCAGCAGAGAGGGCCACATATGTAATAAAAATAGACCGTACTAATCCTATAAGCAAATGTAATGCACAGTTCTGCGAAATACATTGTTGGCGGGTAAGACTTCAATATCCAGTCTCTCTGCCAAGGGTGTAAAGGCTGAGAGAGTCATTTTATGGTTTGAAAAACACTCCCAAATAGTCGGCTGGTCATTGTACATCAGTCCTCTGCTGAACAGACATGAGATTTAAAAAAAAGCTACTCAGCAATTTAGCCCCAATTTGCTTTCCCAAAAAATGCCTTTTCTTCATTAAACCTGTCAGCTATACATGAAGCAAGAATAAAAACAAGCATTTGCAATGCAATAGGTCTCGCCTTTGTGAAAGTTAAAGTATTGGCATTGTAAATAATAATGTTTTTTACTTATTTTTTTTGTTTGTAGTCGAGTGATTATTTGGCATGTTTTATTCGTATAGATTTCTTACTAGATAAAATGTGACAGAATGAGTTGAGTATAATTTAATTTGTTGCTGGCCTGGGTGCTGTGAAGGATGTAAAGGTGTCTGTGAGCGACTCACCCTGCACCCTGTTATAAATCCCTGACCCTACCTCTGTAGGGTACCCAAAAAATCATTTGAAAATGGCTTTTTTTTTCTATACAAACGTTTTTATCTAATGTTTGAAAGCACAGATTCCTAAGCTTATTTTTATGGTAATTAATGGCCAGCAGTTAGGGCGTTTGGAAGCGTTCTCAACATTGACAGATAAGGGTAGTGTGGAACAAGGGGATATGCTCATTTGCCCAGGATCACACAGATAAGCCACCTGACGAAACTAGAATTAGAACCTGGCCGCTTGTTTTCACAACCGATAATATACTCACTGAGCTATATGAAGTGTCCCATTCAACAGATTCCTCTTTCGATCACTGTTATCTAACCACGGGCATATTAGCAAGACCCACGTTAAAATTATCGCCGTTTTAGCGCAGGAAACTGCCGCTAAAACGGCGATAATGGGCTTGCTAATATGCGTTATGGAATTCCAATAGAAGCCCAGGTTAGATGTCCTGCACATCTAACCTGGGCTTCTATTGAATTCTATAACGCATATTAGCAAGCCCATTATCGCCGTTTTAGCGGCAGTTTCCTGCCGCTAAAACGGCGATAATTTTATCGCCGGTCTTGCTAATATGCCCCCAAATTCTTGCCACTTTGCAGATTACCGCGCGTGCAGATCTCCTAATGTAGAAGCGCTTCACTTACCTTCTATCCCTGCAAGTTTCAAGTAGAATTTATCTGTTTCCTGCAACAATGCGTGAGCTCTGATGTGAAAACAACAAGGTGATGGTGAGGCATAGATTCTACAGGGTAAGGGGGTGCTCCTTATCCTTTAGCTAACACAGATTAGTTTAATCACTTATGCAGCCAAGCCATTACTTCAAGGGAAACAATGTGCATCGGAGAGAGGGTGGAAACGAAGAGCTTCCATCTCTGCTAATTAAAGTCTCGGTCGCAGGGAGATGAGGCAGATAAGGTTACAGTCAATGATCGCTGCTCACTGAGTACGCCAGTGAATCTGACCTCTGACCTGAAGCATTCTTCTGTTCAGCAGTTGACTGAGGGTGCGGGTCGGTCCTCTGCGAGGCTTGTAGGGCTGGTGCACAGTTAATCACGTCTCGGGCTAGTGGTCTGTCAGCAAGGCAAGGCTAAAATCAGCCTTATAATCTGTGCATCTTGCTTGTAGTACTGGGGCTGAAAGGAAACCCCACAGATCGGCGACAGAATGTCTAGAGAAGACTAACACTTTTGTGACCATGACGGCCAAGTTCCTTTTACGACAAGGACGACAGCCTACTGGAACATACATTATTGGGAGTGCAACCTCAAGTTATATACAGACTTCTGCAGGGGGCCGCGCTTTAGTAGATGGCTATGCAAATGTTTTCACCACCTTCGCCCGGACCAGGCCGTGTTGGTAAAAAAAGGACCTCTAATTAAATTAAGGGAAGCAATAGAGCAAGCATGCGTGAGCAAACAAAGGAAGTTACAAATGCTAATCACAAAAGCGGGCAAGGCAGGGACACTGGTCTGTGCCACCAGCTATTCAGCGTTATGGCGAGGGCATTGTAAATTAGCAGCACAGCTCTCCATCTCCGCCCACCTGGCTCCGCTCTGAGACAGGGGCAAGCTGGAGCCTGGTGAATGATTGGAGGGGGAGGGAGAGCAGAGAGAGTGGGGTGGAGGAGCAGGAGGAAAAGACACAACAAGGAAAGCAAAACCAGCGCGGCGCTCAAGAAAGGGCACCGCGCTGATAGAAAGAACTCAAACCTGCGGAGAGAGAGGGTTGTGCTGCGAGAAGTAGGGCAGGCACAGACAGCAGTGCCCCTGCTCTGAAGCAGGCTCCAGCACAAACCTCCCTCTCGAGCAGCTGCTCTGCTGTGAGGCAGGTCAGGCTGGAGCCTGCTGACTGATTGGGAGGGGGAGGCAGAGCAGGGAAAGTGGGACAGAGGAGCCGGTAAAATACACAACAATGAAAGCGAAACCAGCGCAGCGCTCATGAAACGGGTGCAGCGCTCATAAAGTATTTCACAATTATTAAAAAAACAAGCAGGGTGGGGGGCAGGAGGGATGTGCACGGAACAGAACAGGTGCCCTCGAAACGCCTCTGGTGATGAGCAGGAAACAAATGCTGTGTGTTAGCTGGGAAGCAAAAAGTGTGCCTGCAATAGCAGGTAGGAGAAAGTCATTTAAGAAAATAGTGCTCACAGACTGTAAATGAAACATACTGAGTAACAACACAAGTAAAAGGGCCAGTCCTCATGGGAGGTTACAAAAGCAGAAAAGGTTGTACTAAGGAGGGACTACTAAACCTATTCACAATCGAAAGCAACCATTTAGAATGGACAGTAACAGGAGGAGGGACTACTAAACCTATTCACAATCGAAAGCAACCATTTAGAATGGACAGTAACAGGAGCCAATTGAAAAGATGGGCGGAGCATTCAGCATGTCTCAAAAAGACAGCGCAAGTGCTGCCTATGCGAGACCTAACAAACAAGTATTTACAATGCAATAGGTCTCGCAATTTCGAGTTTTTGAGCTATTGCCATTGAAAATGGCAATGCCTTTTATAAAAAATTAAAAGGCATTGTCATTTACAATACCAATAGTTCAAACTTTGTTTTGTGGGCTCATTGGCCTGCAAACGTGTGCGTCTTAAGTAGCACGTGCTATTGTAGAGGTTCTTAAACTTTTGACTACTGTGCCCCCCAGTGAATCATTACTGAAACCCAAGAATTCTGACTTAGGGGCCAATTACGAGTTTGGCGGTCTGGTGGACTGCCAAACCTGTGGTGACAGTGCGGCTACTGTGCACAGGCGGTCCGACCGCTGAATTACGAGTTGGGCAGTCGGACTGCCATAGGACCGCTGCTATCGCCAGGGATCTGCGATCCCTGGCGGTCTTGTAGCGATCTGAGGCTCGCAATATGCTGGTGGTGCCGCTGCGGCACCACCAAGCATATTACAAGTTTCCTCACCGCCACAGTTTTCATGGCAGTGAGCCCCATGAAAAGTGTAGTGGTGAGGAAGCTAAGGGGGCCCTACAGGGCCCCCTGTTGCCTCAGGGGCAGGGGATACATGCAGGGGAGCAAATGTTGTGCCCCCCTGTATGCATGCACCCCCAGTTCCTGCCAGCATGAATGCAGGAATATGCTATGGCGCTCCCATTGGGGTGCCTAAGGCTCAGACATGAGCCTTTGAAAGGCGCCACCGCAGGACCACCTAACCTGTATTCCAATCGGAATACGGAGGGCGGCCAGACTACAGGTTTGACGTCTTGGAGCAGGGCGCTGGTGTGGTGGCCCACTCCAAGACCACCAATCTCGTAATCAGGCCCTCAGTCATTATATTTAGTTTAATTCACAATCATATTTGGAAGTTTTCAAATTTCTACTTTGCTTCTTTTTTTGTGTATG
This sequence comes from Calotriton arnoldi, assembly GCA_963921515.1. NCBI lineage: Eukaryota > Metazoa > Chordata > Amphibia > Caudata > Salamandridae > Calotriton > Calotriton arnoldi. The sequence goes on from CAWUFW010012523.1 coordinate 98,625, forward strand.
CTTTATTCATTTAAATGTATTAATTTTAATATTATTTAATTTTGTAAAACATTTGCCGCCCCCCCTGAAGAGGCCTTGCGGACTGGACCCCTAGGGCACCCGGGCCATAAGTTAAGAACCACTGTGCTATCGGATGCCTTAACAGCCAGTTAGCTGTATTGTTGGGGTGAACTGGATGTATGTTCAGAGTTCTGTCATAAATGTCCTTTTGTAAGGTGGTGTCTGGTACCTGTTAATAGGTAGTGCGGTTGTGAGTACAATGGCACCCAACCACAAGGCATGTCTGTAAAGCCAGATTCACCAGAGAGTTTCTTGGTAATGTATGAAAGAGGTTTAGTGAAAATCAACGGTACTCATTTTATCGACCTTAGAAGGGTAAAAGGCTAAGTCAGCCCTTCAGGTCTTAAATGCATGGCCCTGGGGTTGTAAGCCAGGCCATGCTGAGACCACTGGAATAGAGGGTGGGATGACCCACTATGGAGGGGCGGGGTCGTCCCAGGTTTTAGCATCGTGGATTAAACATATTCACAGAAAAATAATGAAGGGAGCGGTAAAAGAATATAAAATGGGGGATTTTATTAATGTTTCTTTGACAAAAAACAAAACATGCACCCTTTGTTTTTAGCCCGTGAAAAAGCAGGCTGTAAATTTGGTGTTTACACATTCCAACAGGCAGGCTCTGCCTTGTCCTCACAACAAGCCTCGAAGCACCTGATGTTTTTAGGTCTCGCCTGAGCCAGCGCGCATGCGCTGCTCTGGCGAGACTTTTAGTAAGCGGGTTTTGGAAGTGCAAACAGTGGCTTTTGCTGCGGACTAGCCTGCGTTCACGCGAGCGTGCACGCGCGATCAGGCGCCATATGGCTTCCCTCGCCATCTGGACGCTCGCGTGAACGCAAGCTGGTCGCCAGCAAAAGCCACTGTTTGCACTTCCAAAACCCGCTTACTTCACTTTCACGGCCGCGCGGCCGTGTCAGTTTCACGGCCGCGCGGCCAATGCTGGTTTCTTTGTCTCAAGCACTCAATGTGACTGCATGTATTTTCAAGTCGTGTTCCTAGCATGCTTCTCTTTCGCTCTCTGCACCCCATGTTGTTCCCTGATATCCGTGTGTTTCTCTCCCTCTCACTCCATGATGTGCTCGCCCTCGGTTGCTTCTCTCTCCCACGTTGCTTTCTCATCAGTGTGCTTCTCCACCCTAGCTCCACGATGCTGTCTCTGTCTCGAAGGTTCACTCCCCCATGCTCACATTGCTCTCTCTCAGCAATTTACTTTTCTTTGTCCCTCATCCACGACTCCTTGTTGCTTTCATCCCCCATCTCAGCCCCACATGTTGCTTCCAACCACCCGTGCCCTGCGTGTTGCTGCCCCCATCTCCGCACCCTCCTAAAAATATATATTTACTAATTATTTTCCATTTTTATTAACCAATACAACTCGGATCAATAAATGGAAAGGAAAAAAGCACCCTCATAATTTTGTAAGTATGCGCATGTGTGGTGTGTGTGTGTCTACAAAATGACACGAGTGGCCACATCCCGAGTTTTGTTTATATACAATTCTTTAGCCATGCTACACAGCATCGGGGATGCTGTACAGCATGCCTACAATCCATTGGCCAAGCCAATGCTTGTTTAATTGGATGACTGATGATACAGTCCACCCCTGTGTGGAATATAGAGTCTCCTCCGTTGTCTGTCTGAGTCATGTCTCTGCTGCATTACTTTCTATGCCCCCTACCACACTTCCCAAAAGGAAACAGAGCCAGGACACTTAGACACTGCCACAAAAAACAAAGTTGGAAATTTCCAGCTTTAAAAACATAGCTCCTGCTGGTGCAGCGCATGATGGATCCCTCCCTGCTTTGGTCCCTGGTGCAGTGCACTGACTGCACCAGTGGTAGCTACGCTCCCGGCACACACGCACTCCGTCTCAGGGCAAAAAAACAAGCATTGGCATAGCAAATAGGTCTCGCTTTGGGACCTTAGAAGTGTTTAGTCATGCAACAGTTGATGTTGTTGCACCAAGAATATTGTGCTGGATAACTAAACACTTATAAGGTCCCAAAGGCGAGACCTATTGGCTATGCCAATGCTTGTTGTAAACAGTGACCTGGTCAACCCGGGGATGTTCCAGCTTCACGTGAACTCTTTCATGGCAGGCTATCAAACAACCAGCGAAGGCAAGATGTGCAAGTTACATTTCAGGTCCCACAGACGCGGGTTTGGAAAACCCGACTTGCCCTATCCAGCGCTGATTAGTACATGTTAATGAGGGATTTCTCCGAGCAAGTTTCGTTTTCTTGAATCCTTGCTCCATCAATCCCCCCTCTGATGGCATTTTAGAGCCATCATAAAATACCCATCATTACCAAGTGCCAGCTTTATTTATTAGATCTTAGTATCTATGTTGCTTTTTATGCATTCTTCATTTTTCTCTTTATGTTCAGCTCTTTCATTATATCATATACATTTTCTTTCATTTCTTCTAATTCTATCTCTTCCCTTTTTCTCTTTCTTCCCATCTTTTTATCTTTTGTTTCTGTTATCATCCTTGTTTTTATTCTACCTTTGCAACACTTATAAGTCATTATCATCATCAAAATTACTAATGCTTTTGAAATTACAGGAATTAGTATCTTCCCTAATAGACTACTCCCAAAAGTAGAAAACCAGCTACCTATAGTGGAAATACTTTTACTAAGTCTTTCCCAAACACTGTCAACCTCCAGTTGGGTCAAATCTTCATGAATTTATGTAATATTCTTAATATATCCCTCAATACCTTTACTTTTGTCTGGAATATATGTACAGCAGTGTTGAATTTGCAACATGCCACAGACTCCACCCTCTTTTGCCAATAAAATATCAAGGGCAAGTCTATTTTGCAAAACCATAGATCTAATTGCAACCATTTCAGTGTTAATCATTAAAAATCCTCCAGCAGTATCTGTTGATAAACGATCAACTATTGTAGACAATTGACGTATCTTATGTGAATTCAATATGACTTCAACTGACGGTATCAGTGCACCAAATATGTCACCTACTATTTCTGAAAAACTTGCTCTTTTACTTCTTTTTAGACCTTTACTTATTACATCTATTTCATTGGTCTTAGTTATGTGGTATATCTTCGGAAATACAATACCAAAATAACAACTACCATACTATCGTGCTGGCAACCTATAATAGGCATGTTTACCACACATGTAGTAAATTCCTGGAAAAACAGGATCAGTTCCTCCTTTTAGTCCCCATCCCCCCATTATTAGGAAGGTATGTTCACATTCACTAGTACCAATGAAAACATTGTTATACTCTGTTTTTAGTCTATGTAGGCAGAATTTCCCCAATTTTGACAAGTCTAGGGACATTGCAGCATGAGTCTCGCCTTTCTTATAGTCCCCCTCCTGAGTAGCCCATGGCGGTGCATGTGACTTCTGCTCAACAGCTTTCTTTTGGAAATCCTGTCTTCTTTCCTCTACTAAATTTAGGAAATCTTTCTCTTCATCACGTAAAAGACAAGTTAGGTTATTGCTATGAGCATGTGTTATATCTATGGGATTCGTTGTTAGGAAAAATTCACCCATAAACTCTTCATATTTACTACTAAGCACTGGATTCAGATTTCTTCGAATAGGGATTTCTGAAAAGACCAAATGCATATTTGAAAAATAGTACTGCAACTTTCCAGTTACATAGAACAAACTAGACACAACACTACAGGACACACCATAAGTTAATGGAAGATGGTGATATGTCACACCTTCTAAGACAGAAGTAGGTAGTTTCATGCAGACATAACAGTCACTCACATCCATTGTATCAACATATTGATAAAGGTGTTTAGTAAATACATTTAATGATGAATCACTATTTGATTTATCATGATGATACATGCTTTCATCCATCTGTTCCAAACTTGTAGTAGTTGTTTTCTTAGTAACTGCATTCATTCTTTCATTAGTATTTGTGTTATTTTGACTATTAGTTACCATTAGAACAGGTACAACAACAGTTAACAGTAACCACATCAATATAGGTATTGTGATACTACATAAACAACATTTAACACATCTTTGTTTTAAACTAGATTTCGGATGTTCAGTCACCTTCATTTCTGCCATTTTTAGTATCTTAAAAAAAAATCTTTTTAATATCTAAAATTATTTCTGAAAAAAAATGTATTATATAAAAAAAATCTTTGTGTGATCCCACACTTCAAAGGCTTTCCGTCTTTATGACCCCCTTTTTCTTTGTTTCTTTTCTTCTTTTTGTTTGATAATTTTCTCAATAAAGTTCACCCTTTGTGCAAAAAGTATTTTCTTTAAGGTGGTCTCAATTCCCTTTCATCAGATCCTGCAATAGTGTCACTTTCTGCGTCTTCATTTAAATCAAGATTTTCAAAATCTTCAAGGATGATGTACGTCCACTCTGGAGCCTTATATTTTCTATTTGGAACCCTCACTCTTCTTGACAACCTTAATGATCTTCTTCTTGATTTTTCTTGTTCAACCTGACTTGACACCTCATTTACTTTTTCTAATTCTTTCCCTGTTTTTCTTCTTAGAAAGTATCTCAGTCTTTTTACTCCACTTGGCCAGCGATCACCTTTTCTAACCCTTTTTGTCTGTACTGCCTTTTCACCCTCTTCACCTATTTCAAGTGTCCTTTTATTTTCTCTTTCTTTTGGTTGGACTTGTTCTGATTTCTCTGCTTCTTCTCCTTCTGTTGTTTGTATTTGTTCTGGACCCTCCGGTCTTTCTTTTTCTTTTTCTGACTGAGCTTGATCTGGATTTTCTATAGTAGATTCTTCTATTGTTTGTTCACTTTGTTCTGGTCTTTCAAGCTCTGGCTCTTCCTCAGCCTCTACAGCAGTCTCTTCAGTCCCAGTAACTGGTGCCCACTCGACTTGAACTTGGTTGTTCATCGTCAATGCGTTCTTCAGAGTCTTTCTCTGACTTCTTTGACTTCACAACTTTCAGCTTCTGGTTCTTTTATTTGTTCTACCAGTTGCTGCTCTTGTCGTTCGGGAGGACTTCTGACCTCACTGTTGTTTTCAATTCAACAGGCAAATTGCTTTCAGTAAGAAGTGAAAACATCTCATCCACTTCTGTTCCTTGTTTCGCTAACATCATCTTGAAAGCAACGTCTTCATCAGGTGTTTGGAAAGCAATACCATCAGGTGTACAGAACATGGTACAGTTCATCTTACATAACAAGTCCCTACCTAACAAATTCACCGGACTTGAATCACATACCACAAACCGATGCATGTCTTTAAAATTACCAATGTTTACTTCTATTGGTTTGGTGACTGGGGTCCTAATTTGTTTATTTGAGACTCCTACAACTTGGATAGTTTCTCCCGAGAGTGGTAGGTTTGGAATTTCTGCTGCTCTCACAGTAGAACGGGTAGCTCCAGTATCCAGTAGAAAAGTGATATCATTTCCTTCAACCTTTCCATCAACAAATGGACCTGACTGATCTACCACCAAAGATGCGCCAAGCACGCACTCTTCCTCCCCCCTCAGGCACCGTTATTGGGACATCTCTGAATCACTCTCATTACTTTGCATCCAATATTGCTGAACCGTCTGTGTATTCTTACCACTTTCCCCTCGAAATCCGGTGTTCACACTGTATCTCTGCACCTGAGCTTTCACATTGTTGGGCATAGGGGCTTGTGGCACCGGCAACTGAGGAGTAACTACCTGTTGCTGCTGGCTCACAACCACCTCATTCTGCATCTGCGGATTTAAAATTTGGTTTACCCCATTATTCTGTTGAATATTTCTACACTCATTCTTCCAATGTCCAACCTTTCCGCATCCATGACAAGGAAATTTCTTTTTCGCTTCTTCTCTACTCATTCGTCCTTTTCCTTTATTTCCATTTGACATCTGACTATTCTGATTCTGCCCATTCATCTGGTTACCATTTTGAGAACCAGAAGTTGCCTCCTGGTGTTCTGCCAACTTCTCTTGTGCCCACATCATTTTCTCTTTTAACTTCTTGTGCTTTGCATCAATGGCATCACTGCAATACTTCGCATACTTTAAAATATCATCAATCGGCTTACTTTGCCAGCAAAGCGTATGCTGCTGAATCATCTGATTAATTTCTGGTCTTAATCCATACACAAACCTATATACAAAATGTCCCATATCTTTATCACCAATGTTCTCAAATCCACTATACTGCTTAAACACCTGTAGCAACCTTTCATAGTATGCATGCACTGACTCCTTTGGTTCTTGAGTTGTTCTGTCTATCTTAACCCAATCTGTTTCTTTAGGGGGAATTTTCCCTTTCAGAAAAGTAATTACTTGGTGATATTTCTTCATTACTACCTCTGAAGGCGCACCTGTCTTTGTGTCTCTAGGATACTCTTCAGTTGGCCAATCAACTGTAATTTTATATTCTGTCCACAAATCAGTTGGCACCACTATATCAAACAGGCCATCCAAATCTTTCAACAACACCTTTAAAACCTTCACGAATCTCTCTACCTGCTTGTACCATTCAATTAGTTTTTCTCTCAACCTAGGGAAGTCATTTGTAAAAGATTAGATATCCTGTCTACTCCATGGAACATGAACATATCCACCACCAGGAACTTCTCTCATCGGACACATTTTTTCAACCTTTTCTACTTCTCTCAACGGAAATGTAGATGTTTCCTTTGTTGCTGCTTCATCTCTTTTCTTTGTCCATCTACTTCTCCATCTATCTACATCTCCCCATTTCTTCAAAATGTGCATTAATTCTTTTATTTGCAATCTCCTTCCTGACGCATTCAAACTCTCTAAATCATTCTCGGTGAAATCTGATCTATAGGGTTTTTGTAATATTTTTGATTTCTCCACATCTATTCCAAATTCTAAAGCTGCTTCCACTATCTTCTCATGAAGATTCTTTGTTCTCCAGGTTATACTTTTGCACAAAAACAACAATTCTTCATCTCCATATGAGCCTAATCTGTCTGGACTTATCGTACCAATAATCATTTCTTCCAAATCCACTCTCAACTTGCTTACGTCTATAGTTTTCGTTTGAGTTTTATTCCTCTCTAGTCCTTTTGCTCATTCTTCTAGATCTTCTAGTGAAAATCCAGTAGAATTTCTTGCCACTGGAGTGACAGTTGGTACATTCCTCCTTGTATCTATAGGTGAAATTCTTTTTGGGGTTTCAGTCACAGTCTCAATATTTGGGAGATCTAATAATGAGACATTCGAATCACTCTCACTAGTTTGATCTTCTGACATCACTATCTCCTTTCTAACACCATTTTGTGGGACTGTCATACTTTGTGACTTTGGTGTACCTCGTTTGTCACATATAATGGAATAACAGGACCAATCGTTACTGGCACTGTCAATGCTTCAGCATTTAGACCTAACTGATTTATTTTCTGAATTATCTCTTCTTTTGTTTTATTCAATGCATCCCTTTCCTTTTCCTTTATTACTCGGGAAACTGTTGGATCATACAGAACCTGTGGAACCAATGGAGTTCCCATCATAGGGGCACTCGGAGTTGTATCTCTAGCACTTTCTTGATAAGGCGGAGGTCTTTTTACTAGAATAGCTTCCAGCAACTCATCATCAGATTCTTCACATCCTATTCCTGTCACACCTATGTGTTTCGTTTTTTCTTTACTTTTGCTCCCTTCTTGATCTTCAGCCATCAATACTGGATAGAAACCCTCTGTTACTACAGCCCTTCTCCATCTTTTCATTTGATCTCCTCGAGTGTCAAATGGGTATCTGGGTAAAAATCCTCTATTAATTCTTCTGCCTCCTCTGTATTTCTCTTGTTCAAATGCCTCAACTTCCAATTCCTCTAAAGCCTCATACTGAGTTAATCGAGGATTTGGTTCTAATGAATACATCTTATTTCTCAAATTCTGAAGAATCCTCACATTAAATGTACCATGTTCTGGGAAAGCTAGAACACCATCACCTTTCGTATATTCCACCCAATTTTCCAACCACACACACGTATGATATCCACTTTCCATCATCATAAAGGAAGCAGGCGTATTAGGAGGTGGCATAAGAATTCCCTCCCTAGTTACTATACGCTTGTCCTTCTTAAAGAAATTATTGATCTTATTAATCAGCTTCATTCTTCCGATCCCTGTAACTATCTAATTCAGTCGGTAAAATCCCAAAACTCTTCCATATTTTCACGTATCCTGTTGGTTACCACTCGTCCTATACCAGCGCGACTCACACCAACACTCCAATTAGGTTTCAATACGTATTCTTTTCCACTACCAATACCAGCACGGTTCTTGTCTACTGACCAATCAGAGCTTAAAACACACCCACTTGTCTGACCAATGCCAGCGCGTCCCTTTGTGACGTCAGTATTACTCCTACTACTGACCCTCCCTTTACAATCTGCTCTTTTCACATGCTCGCTGTTTCCTCCAATACCACCGCGGCTCTCTGTGATGTCAGTATGACTCCTGCTACTGACCCTCCCTTCACAAGGTAATACGACAATGTATTTTCTATCTTTTCTTTATAAATTTTCTGTTAGTAACAACGTAAAAACAACGCTACTCTGTCTGCTCCGCTAAACCAAAGATAGTTTCCTCACTCGCTTCAAAGAGAAAGTACTTCCTTTCACTACGAGTAAAAACCACTGTTTACCCTTCAGTTTAGCTCGGGGAGGACCTATTACTCCTCTAGGGATACTCCTCCTTTGAGTAAGGCCAAAGTTTCACAGGTGGGCCCTTTGCTGTCACTCACACTCTACTCTTATACAATATAGTCCCTAGTATAACACCTACAGCCCTGCGTAGCTTTTAGGTATTATGACAACAGACGAGTAACCTTCTGCAGTGTGATTTCCTTATCACTCTCTTCTAAATTCCGTTCATAGGATTGGATTCCCAGGTATCTCTGTACCTGTACTTCCAGACAACATAGAACGCAACACTAACTCTTTGTGTTAAACATATAGTTAATAATCAATAATCAATTTTCAATAATCAATAATCACCAAACTAATCAATAATAACCATAACTCTGCTACCAGAAAAACTGATCCAGCGAGAGGCCAGGGATGAACACTTCACAATCAAAAGAGAAATTTCAATGGGGCCCATATACACATTCAATTTCCCTGGCTGTTTTCCGCTGGAGGAATCAAGTTTTTGTAATTCCACTTTAATCCTGATTAGTTGACTCGCTGTAAACTCAATATTATTTGAGAACCTTTAATGTCTAACTAATCTTCACGGATCAACACTCTTCCTTTGGTCGATGGACCATTAGTTGAGTAGTTGATGGTTATATTAACAATTAACTAACTAATTTACAGATCTCAGAGAAATAACCACAGACTCTGGGTAAGATTCAATGAATTTTATCTAAATCTCAGTCATAAATGAACGCTCATCAGTACAAATTCACAGTGCAAACGCCATCAACTTTCATGGGAGAGAAAATTCATTTAGCAAATACATTCAAAATCACATACACATTCAACAAATCAATGCATTCAGAGTGGATAAATGTAGAGACAAAAGGCATAATAAATCATACATTTGCAAAAGATATGCAAATTTGAGACAGAATAATAGTTACCCAAAAGTGATAACGGAAAACCAACTCTCTGGCCAAAGGGCTGATGGAGGTCCCCTGATGAAGAATCAGGTGACAAAGGCTATAGGACAGGATCAGGACAGGGTAATACTTACTAGACTTCTCTATAAACCGGACGCACCAGGGCGCATCCCTCTCTTACACTCTCTCCCTCCTCGATATTCTTCCAGAATCTTCAATCTAATCAGGATGTCATTCAGGTATGAATCTTCCCAGTCTGCTCTCTCTTTTCCTCATCAGCAACAGTTCTCGCCTCTATTACCGGTCTCTTGCTCTCCGATCAATCTCCTTGTGCATGCAACAACCACTTAACTTAAGTAACTCTAGTTAGAGTCTTTATTTCTGCATGTCCCACCCTCAAAAGTTGCAAATATTGATGAAGTACGAACTTGATTGGCCAGGGGCAGGGGAGTTGTCATTCACCTCATGCTGTCATATTTAATTTCTTAATAAACTCTTTTGTCTAACAAATCCATCCCCTTTAGCTCATTCATTATTCTGTCTTATTTCCTTTCCCATATATCTAATGTTGCAAATCAAATAACATTATGAATGCAGCTCCACAGTGGAGAAGAGGTTTCACACGTCTTTCGTCCTTGGCTCTTGGCAGCCTGTCAGCGACACGGTCAGCGGGTCACATCATGATTCTACTGCGCATGCTTAGCTTGCCTCCATTTTCGCCGCCATCTTTTTCCCTTGCATGTAATAACAGGCCCAAACGTACACTATTAATAAAGGATTCATAAACAGATGTTAATTTCTCAAATATGTGATTTTCACTGTTCACCACCCACTTCTACTCTATCCCAGGTTATTATCTCTTTCTTTAAGCACAAGCTTTAGCAGCAATAGCTCTCTTTAAATTCAGGCAAGCATATGCCGGGCATGCGGTACCTCAAGACTTCATTTTATTAATTTCTATGCATGCATGAGAGTTTTCCCTCTCAAAACGGGTTAGTCACGTTACTGTTTACGCAATCTTAGTTCGCACATGCGCAAAAGCATTTTCCAGTTTAAAGCGTGTTTTAGTCGCGTTGCACTTTATTCTTCGTTATTTAAGCATGCATAAAGCTCTCTTCCCACATGTAAATAGTGTGTGTATATTAATTTCGTTTTCTTTACTATTTCTACTGATTAGTACTTGTTAATGAGGGATTTCTCCGAGCAAGTTTTGTTTTCTTGAATCCTTGCTCCATCACATAAATATGCAAAAGACATATACTAAAACTCAGTGCTAAAAAATAATTCCTAAAAATGCAGTAAAAAGGTAGATAAAAATACAGTTAGTCAGAGTACATAGTGCCCCGTGATCACTCGGCTGCGCGGAGAAATGGTCTTACAGTGGCACATGTCTCTTCATGCAGCAGTTGTAGAAGATAGTAATAGGTCTGAGTATAGTGTCCAAGATTCCTGAGCTTTTAATAAGTGGACTAGAAATGTTTTAGTATAAAATGTATAAAAATCACAAAAAAGAGGAAATTTAGCGTTGACTGCCTAAATACATTGTTGCAGGGCCAGACTCTAAGATCAAGATTGTGCTGGTATTCGAGTGGAAAGCAAAGCAAGTATTTAATCATGCCAGTTCTAAAGTGGAATAACAATGAACGCTCCCAGTGACTTCTAGTATTCCACAGGCAGCTTGCAGAGGACAGCTCAAAATCTAAGTGCATGTATTTGGCAACAGATGTTCTCAAGCATTCCACATTATCCTATCGTCTTGCAACTGAGATAATAAAGCTTGTACATGCTTTCTATCAGGAATTGTAATGGATGCTCTATCGCATAAAATATGGTTTAGGCCTATCCCATCAAAGGATTTTTTGACGTATGCCAGCCATGGAATTAGTAGGCCCTTGTCGAATACCAGACAGTCATCGATTACATCCTTTGTAAGTAACGCCTCCTCTTTCCGCCAGATAGATAACAACTGCAAAGGGTGTTTGGTGCAGATAAGATCGCTGAGATAGTTTAAACCCAGTTCCTGTGGCACAAATAATGGGAGGCAGCTAATGGGACTGCCAAGATTTCCCTGAGAAATCGGTTATCTTCCCTCTTTGATTGCAGAGTCATTTATGACCCAGATTTCAGCTCTGTATGATGCTATAGGGACACATTGGGCAGCATATATCTGCAAGAGAGGAGTTATCGCCCTTCCCCCGAGGGTCAGGGGAGGCTAAGAAGTGATCCAACTGCTCTGGATTATTTTTCTCTCCACAAGGATAGGGGACCTGATGAGCTGAACATAACACCCAAATAAGAACAAGCATTGGCATAGCCAATAGGTCTCGCCTTTGGGACCTTATAAGTGGTTAGTTCCAAATAATAATGCCGTCAATGGAGCATGTTTGCTTCCGAAAGACAAAAGACACAACATTCTAAAAACCCGAGCTTAGGCAAACAAAGTAAACAGTGTGTTTATAAACTAAAAATACTGTGTGTGTCGAAATAAAATTTCCTGTTTTTAACTGGTGCCACTTTTTGTCCATGACTGTAGCTTTTAAATCAAGCTACTTTGCATAAATCTGAATAAACTCTTTCATCAGTTGACTGAAAAAAAAGAGGCAGCCACGGGCGGGGACGGGATGGCACGGGTTATTGACGACGACGCCGAAGTAGTTAAAATAACAGGCAGTGACAGGCGGAGCAGCACAGGCAAATTCCTGAAAAGAAAGATTTACAGGCATGTTTTGAAGCCGGTTTGCACTCAGTCAGTTTTGTTTTTTATTGCAATCTGAGACGAAACGTGAAGCACTTGTCCACATGAAGAGGGTGCCGTGCTGATACACGACCGGAGTCAAACAATAACTAGTGGTCTGCTTGCAAGTTTCATTGACATATTTGCAGAGGGCACAACAATCAAATCTAATGTGGGGACAAACTGCTTAATTTAATTTTGCGGTTTAATTTTAATTCCTTTATCAAGCGTTCATACGACCAAATGACGCAGCAACGCAAGCATAAGACAGGGAGGTGACAAATAATTCAACAGTACCTTCCAATGAGATGTAATGCAAACATAGGTTTTTCTTGCGTTAATATCTGTTGCTCAAGAATGTGATGTGGTCCTTCCGGTTAAACTCTTAACTAACTTCCGAGCTAACAGGAAACCCTTATAATCCCGGCTCCGTACTTTATGAAATTGTGGGGTCGTGGGCAAATTCTCCACGCACCTCAATTCTATTAGCTGACAAAATTCTGAAAAAAATTGAGTGTCCGGGTTAGATGTTTGTTGCCTGAACTAGATCACGTACGTGCACTGGGGGCAATGAACTGTTTTCTGTTTGGGGGTTTTGTAAAGCGCTGCAAACCACTTTTCACTAGGTCACAGGTGCTTTTGGGGCACAAAGGGGAAAGGATAGTAACCGAAAGGAAATGCGACTAATCAATCAGCCAGCAAATGGATGTGTGCTGGTTTGGTCACCAATGTGTGATTTTGTATCCCTGCAGTCGATAAATATTGCAAACACTCGACTCAAACATTCAACGACATGACCTCGGAAGTATGAAAAGGCGAGTTAGGCGCGATTTAGACCCGTGACCTGCAGACTGAACCCAAATCTCAGCCGCGAGTGCGGAACTCACTGAGGTACCCTAAAGGTTTACTCACTCTAACAGTTGGACAACTCCATGCATATTCATCACCTATAATTTAAATCTGCCTCAGAAAATCGATGATTTCCCCAAATAATAAAGGGGATCAGTGTGCGTGCGAGACAGCGAGACGCGGAAAGAGAGAGCTAAATGGGGAGAAAGTGGGAGATGGGGAGGGACAGAGGACAAGAGACGGGGGGTATGAGATAGAGGCTTTAAAGGCAGAGTGGCCAAGAGACTGAGCGAGCGACAGTATTTTAAGTCGCTGGAACAAATATTTCTGGCTTTTAGCGGCCGTGAATATACAGGTACGGCTTCAAAATCCGGGGCCTCTCAAAGGAGGTTTTACAGGCGGACATGCGTGTTTGTAGGAAAAAACAAGCGCGGTGCGCGCGCACTGCAAAGAATGTCAGGTATGCAGCTGGCACCCGGCCACGCTGCTGCTCGCTCCTGAGCTCCCTAGGCCAGGGGAGAGAGAAGGCGGGACATGCACCCGCCTTTGGCAAATTGCGTGCTGTCTTTCTTAGAAAGACGCACGCAAAGGCCAATAGCGTGGGAGCCAAAAAAAAAACACGCACGAGCGTGTGGTCCCAGTTGGAAGACCTTTCAAAAAGCCTCGCAGGGCAGCGCATGCGCGCTGGCTCTGGCGAGACCAAAAAAGGGCCTGTACTAGTTAGAGGGTTAGGGCCGTCTGTAATGCTTGTTGTTTTAACACGCTTGGGACCACAGAACATTATGAATGATTTCGCAAAGTTAGTTGTTAACTTAAGGTTGGCCATAAAATGTAAGAAAGAATCCACTAACAAGCGTAAGTCATTTGGTGTTGTGGGCAATTAGTACGGCGTCGTCCACATAGTTGACGACGTTTATCCCCGGAACATTAGGAACACTAGAAATGAACTTGGAGCTAAGTTTATTGATATAGAGAATAAATAGCAAGGGTGAGAAGAATCAACTTTGCCGAACTCCCCGCCCGATGCTGATCTCGTTCGATACCTCACCACTTTGCCCCAGTCTGACCCTATCCTTAGTGTTTTTGTGTAATGATGCTAATAAATGCACTATATTAGCATCTAAACCCATCTCTTAAAGGAGTTGCCACATTTTTGTTCTGTTGACGCAGTCAAAGACCATTGACAGGTCCATAAAGACGGGGTATAAAGCACACAATTTGGAAAAGAGAAGTCCTACACTGGGATATACAATTTGTGAGGAAGATGAAGCGATCTTGTAAACCTAAGTGTGTATTATGTTTGTATAAGAGGAATAAAGTTACTCAATTACAGTTGTACATGTGTATGATTTTAGCAAAGAGGCAAACGATTGAAGGAGCATGCAGGAAGCACTCTTTTGGTATTGACGTGTGATCACCCCAGAGAGGGCAGAGACTAAGTATGTATGCACATTTAAGTAATCTAGCACTCCGGAGAAGTGTTTTCTCTAATGAGAGGCAAAGGATTGATTAGGTCTTGACACAAGTTTGTCCTCTACTTCAAATATGATTTAGTCAGCAAAGTGAACATGAAAGCTTCTTCCATACTTCTTTACTTCCTACTTTCTGTCCAATCATGCCCCATTTCTCTGTGTTTGCTGGCTTGTGCATTGACTGGCGGCATTTGTGTTGTATGGGACTGCTTGGGTGCCAGTATGGTTGCTGTCTGTTTGTTGGTTTGGGTCCCTGACTCCTGCTGGCATGCACTGACATCTTTTTAACCCCTTCGCTGCTAGGCCTTTTCCCCCCCTGTGCTAAGCCTTATTTTGGCTATTTGGGGTAGTTTGCGCTTAGGCCCCTGTAACTTTTTGACCACATAAGGTATCCACGCCAAATTTGCGTCCTTTTCTTCCAACATCATGGGGATTCTAAAGGTACCCAGTGTTTGTGGATTACCATGGAGGGGACCCAGAAATTAGCCAAAATACAGCTACATTTTGTTTTGTTTTGGAAAAATGGGAAAAAAGGGCTACAGATGAAAGCGTCTGATTTTTTCCCTGCAAATGGTATCAACAAAGGGGTTGTGGTGGTGAAATCACCATCTTCCCAGCTTTCAGGGACAAGCAGACGTTTGTCAGAAAACCAACATTTTTGACACAGTTTTGGCAATTTTCTGGGACATAGCCTATTTTTGCTATTTTTTGTGCTTTCAACCTCCTTCCAGTTAATGGTAGAAATGGGTATGAAAGCAATAATGGATCCTGGAAAGCTATACATTTTAGAAAAGTAGACACAATTCCGAATTCAGCAAGGGGTCATTTGTGTAGATCCTTCAAGTTTTCTCTATAGAAACTAACAGTTGAATATAGGAAAAATGGAAAATTAGTTGAAAAAAGCAGCCATTTGTGTCAACGTTTTCACCTGTAACTTCTTCTAATTATGACAGCTGTTTGAAAGCAATATACCGTTACATCCGCTGGACCTTTCTGGTTGTGGGGATATATAGGACTTGTAGGTTCACCAAGAACACGATGAACCCAGAGCCAATAACTGAGCAGCGTCTTGCAATGGTTTTTTATTATGTACCGGGTATATAGCAATTAATTTGGGAAAATATATACATGGAAAAATCGGTATGAAAGACACCTATGTATTTCTGAAATTGGAACAAAATATAGAGTTTAGAAACAGTAGATATTTGCACATTTCCGAAATTGTGGGTACCCATACTAACATGAGAATTATAGGTCATTTTTCAAAATGACTTCTTTTTTACACATTGTCTTTCATTTGGAAGGCAGAAATGTATCAAAAGTCAATAGGTAATAACAGTTGCTCTACAATTCTGTGTTACCCTAAGTCTCTCGATAAAAATGGTACCTCACTTGTGTGGGTAGGCCTAGTGCCGGCGACAGGAAACGACTCAAAACGCAACGTGGACACACTTTATTTTTACAGTGAAAACTGAACCTTTTTTTGCAAAGTGCCTAGCTGTAGATTTTTAACCCTAGCTGTGCCAGCACCTAGGGAAGCCTAGCAAACCTATACATTTTTGAAAACTAGACACACAGGGGAATCCAGGATGGGGTGACTTGACTGGCTTTCACCAGGTTCTATTACCCAGAATCCTTTGCAAACCTAAACATTTGTAAAACAATCCCACATTTTCCTCACATTTCTGTGGTGGAAAATTCTGGAATCTGCGTGGATCCACAAAATTCCACCCACCCCACGTTCCCCAAAGCCTTCCAAGAAAAATGGTACCTCACTTGTGTGGGTAGGCCTAGTGCCCACGTCAGGAAATGGCCCAAAATGCAACTTGGACACACCACATTTCCACAGTGAAAACGGACCCTTTTTTTGCAAAGTGCCTAGCTGTAGATTTTGAACCCTAGCTCTGCCGGCACCTAGGGAAACCTAGCAAACAGGAAATGGCCCAAATCGTACTGTGGAGACTTCAAAATTACCTGTAACAAAACGACCTGGTTTTGGGGGGGCACCTGGGGTTTTGGCCCCGGGCTCACCGCCATCTAGGGAAACCTACCAAACCCACATATTTCTGAAAACTAGACACGCTGGGGAGTCCAATGAGGTATGGCTTGCGTGGATCCCCCAACGTTTCCTAACCGAGAATCCCCTGCAAACCTCAAATTTAGCTGAAAAAAACACATTTTCCACATATTTCTGTGTGGAATCACCATGGCGGCACAAATGTTCTATCCCACAGCGTTCTCCTTAGTGTCCCGAGTAGAATGATACCTCACTTGTGTGGGTGTCCAATGCAGAATTGGCTAAAAACGTATTTTTAAAAAAATGTTCCGCTTAAAATTCTCTGTGCTATACCCTTATTCCCTATGTTTTGGGCTCTTCCCAGTCACAGGCCCTTTCCCCACCCACACAAGTGAGGTATCATTTTACTCGGGAGACTGAGGGGAACGCTGTGGGGTAGGACATTTGAGCTGGCACGGTGATTCCACCCAAAAATATGTGGAAAATGTTTTTTTTCCAGCTAAATTTGAGGTTTGCAGGACATTGTGGGTAGGAAAACATTGTTGGATCCACGCAAGCCATACCTCGCTGGACTCCGCCGGGTGTCTACTTTTCAGAAATGTGTGGGTTTGGTAGTTTCCCAAGATGGCCGCCGAGCCCGGGGCCAAAAACCCAGGTGACTCCCCTTGCAAAACCAGGTTGTTTTGTGATAGGTAATTTTGATGTCTCCTCAATAGGTTTTGGGCCCTTGCCTGCCGCTGGTACTTGACCCTCCCCCGCGATTGAGGTATCATTTTTATCGGGAGACCTGTGGGAACGCTCGGTGGTAGGACATTTGTGGATCCACGTAGATTCCAGAACTTTCCCACACAAAAATGTGAGAAAAAAGTGATTTATTCAGCTAAATTTGAGGTTTGCAGGGCATTGTGGGTAGGAAAACGTTGGGGGATCCACGCAAGCCATACCTCGGTGGACTCCCCCGGGTGTTTACTTTTCAGAAATGTGTGGGTTTGGTAGTTTCCCAAGATGGCCGCCGAGCCAGGGGCAAAAAACCCAGGTGACCCCCCTTGCAAAACCAGGTTGTTTTGTGGTAGGTAATTTTGATGTCTCCTCAATACGTTTTGGGCCCTTGCCTGTCGCGGGTACTTGACCCACCCACGCGAGTGAGGTATCATTTTTATTGGGAGACCTGGGGGAACGCTGGGTGGTAGGAAATTTGTGGATCCACGTAGATTTCAGAACTTCCCCACACAGAAAGTTGAGAAAAAAGTGATTCTTTCATCAAAATTTGAGGTTTGCAAAGGATTCTGGGTAGGAAAACTTTGGGGGACCCACGCAAGCCATACCTTCCTGGACTCCCCCAGGTGTCTAGTTTTCAAAAATGTGTGGGTTTGGTAGGTTTCCCAAGATGGCCGCCGAGCCCGTGGCCAAAAACCCAGGTGACTACCCTTGCAAAACCAGGTTGTTTTGTGATAGGTCATCTTGATGTCTCCTCAATACGTTTTGGGCCCTTGCCTGTCGCGGGTACTTGACCAACCCATGCGAGTGAGGTATCATTTTTATCAGGAGACCTGGGGGAACACTGGGTGGTAGGAAATTTGTGGATCCACGAAGATTCCAGAACTTTCCCACACAGAAATGTCAGAAAAAAGTGATTTTTTCAGCTAAATTTGAGGTTTGCAGGGGATTCTGGGTAGGAAAACGTTGGGGGACCCACGCAAGCCATACCTCCCTGGACTCCCCTGGGTTTCTAGGTTTCAGAAATGTGTGGGTTTGGTAGGTTTCTCTAGATGGCTGCCGACCCCGGGACCAAAAACTCAGATGCCCCCTATGTATCCGAAAATGACCTGGTTTTGCAAGGGGGGTGACATGAGTTTTTGGTCCCGGGCTTGGCGGCCATCTAGGGAAACCTACCAAACCCACACCTTTCTGAAAATTAGAGACCCGGGGGAGTCCAGGAAGGTATGGCTTGCGTGGATCCCACAACATTTTCCTCCCAGAATGCCCTGCAAACCTCAAATTTTGATGAAAAAATCACTTTTTTCTCTGTGTGGGAAAGTTCTGGAATCTACGTGGATCCACACATTTCCTACCACCCAGCATTCCCCCAGGTCTCCCGATAAATATACCACCTCACTCGCGTGGGTGGGTCAAGTACCCGCGACAGGCAAGGGCCTAAAACGTATTGAGGAGACATCAAAATTACCTATCACAAAACAACCTGGTTTTGCAAGGGGGGTCACCTGTGTTTTTGGCCCTGGGCTCGGCTGCCGTCTTGGGAAACTACCAAACCCACACATTTCTGAAAAGTAGACACCCGGGGGAGTCCAGCGAGGTACGGCTTGCGTGGATCCCCCAACGTTTTCCTATCCACAATCTATTCTTTCTCACATTTCTGTGTGGGAAAGTTGTAGGATCACCGGGCTGACACAAATTTCCTACCACCCAGCGTTCCCCCCGGTCTCCCTATAAAAATGGTACCTCACTTGTGTGGGTAGGCATAGTGGCTGCAACAGGAAATGTCCCAAATCGTACTATGGAGACTTCAAAATTACCTATAACAAAACTACCTGGTTTTGGGGGGGGGCACCTGGGGTTTTGGCCCTGGCCTTGCCGCCATCTAGGGAAACCTTCCAAACCCACACATTTCTGAAATCTAGACACCCTAGGGGGTCCAATGAGGTATGGCTTGCATGGATCCCCCAACGTTTCCCTACTCAGAATCCCCTGCAAACCTCAAATTTAGCTGAAAAAAACACATTTTCCACATATTTTTGTGTGGAATCACCATGGCGGCACAAATGTCCTACCCCACAGCGTTCTGCTTAGTGTCCCGAGTAAAATGATACCTCACTTGTGTGGGTGTCCAATGCTGAATTGGCTAAAAACGTATTTTAAAAAAAATGTAGCGCTTAGAATTCTCTGTGCTATACCCTTATTCCCTATGTTTTGGGCTCTTCCCAGTCACAGGCCCCACCCACACAAGTGAGGTATAATTTTACTCGGGAGACTGAGGGGAACGCTGTGGGGTGGGACATTTGTGCCGGCACGGTAATTCCACCCAAAAATATGTGGAAAATGTGTTCTTTTCAGCTAAATTTGAGGTTTGCAGGGCATTCTGGGTAGGAAAACGTTGGGGGATCGACACAAGCCATACCTTGCTGGACTCCCCCGGGTGTCTAGTTTTCAGAAATGTGTGGATTTGGTAGGTTTCCCTAGATGGCCGCCGAGCTCAGGGCCAAAAACTCACGGGACCCCCCTTGCAAAACCAGGTTGTTTTGTGATAGGTAATTTTGATGTCGCCTCAATAGGTTTTGGGCCCTTGCCTGTTTAGGGTATTTGACCTACCCACGCGAGTGAGGTACCATTTTTATCGGGAGACCTGGGGGAACGCTGGGTGATAGGAAATTTGTGTATCCACGCAGATTCCAGAACTTTCCCACACAGAAATGTGAGGAAAAAGTGCTTTTTCAGCTAAATTTGAGGTCTGCAGGGGATTCTGGGTAGGGAAATGTTAGGGGACCCACGCAAGCCATATCTTGCTGGTCTCCCCCGGGTGTCTAGTTTTCAGGTTTGTGTGGATTTGGTAGGTTTCCCTAGATGGCCGCCGAGCCCGGGGCGAAAAACTCATGGGACCCTCTTGCAAAACCAGGTTGTTTTGTGATAGGTAATTTTGATGGCACCTCAATAGGTTTTGGGCCCTTGCCTGTCTCGGGTACTTGACCCACCCACATAAGTGAGGTACCATTTTTCTTGGAAGACTTTGGGGAATGCGTGGTGGGTGGAATTTTGTGGATCCACACAGATTCCAGAACTTTCCACCACAGAAATGTGAGGAAAATGTGGTTTTATTTTAACAAATTTTGAGGATTGCAAAGGATTCTGGGTAACAGAACTTGGTGAGAGCCAGACAAGTCACCCCATCCTGGATTCCCCTGGGTGTCTAGTTTTTAAAAATGTATAGGTTTCCTAGGTTTCCCTAGGTGCCGGCAGAGCTGGGGTTCAAAATCTACAGCTAGGCACTTTGCAAAATAGTGTCAGTTTTCACTGTAAAATGTGGTGTGTCTACGTTGCGTTTTGGGCCGTTTCCTGTCGCGGGCACTTGGCCAACCCGCACAAGTGAGGTACCATTTTTCTCGGAAGACTTTGGGGAATGCGGGGTGGGTAGAATTTTGTGGATCCACGCAGATTCCAGAACTTTCCACCACAGAAATGTGAGGAAAATGTGTTTTTTTGACAACTTTTTAGGTTTGCAAGGGATTGTGGGTAACAGAACCTGGTGAGAGCCAGTTAAGTCACCCCATCCTGGATTCCCCTGGGTGTCTAGTTTTTAAAAATGTATAGGTTTGCTAGGTTTCCCTAGGTGCTGGCAGAGCTAGGGTTCAAAATCTACAGCTAGGCACTTTGCAAAAAAAGGGTCCGTTTTCACTGTGAAAATGAGGTGTGTCCATGTTGCGTTTTGGGCCGTTTCCTGTCGCGGGCACTAGGTCTACCCACACAAGTGAGGTACCATTTTTCTCTGAAGACTTTGGGGAATGCGGGGTGGGTGGAATTTTGGGGATCCACGCAGATCCCAGAACTTTCCATCACAGAAATGTGAGGAAAATGTGTTTTTTTAAACTAAGTTTGAGGTTTGCAAGGGATTCTGGGTAACAGAACCTGGTGAGAGGCACACAAGTCACCCCATCCTGGATTCCCCTTGGTGTCTAGTTTTAAAAAATGTACAGGTTTGCTAGGTTTCCCTATGTGCCGGCTGAGCTAGGGCCCAAAACCCACAGGTAGGCACATTGCTATAAACAAGTCTGTCCCTAGTGGGCTTTCTGCCGCCCTGGGAGGGAATCGGGGGTGGTGATTGCCCCGATATGCCCCCAAGGGGGGCAGAAAGACTGTGGCTATGTTTTTGTGGGGTGGGGGCATTGGTATACCCATTTTAGGCAGCCCCCACCCCGACGCATAAAAAAAGCCAGTGAAATCGCTGGCGCCTAGTGGGGTTTCTGCCCCCCCCAGGGGCAGATCAGGGGCCACTGCCCCCAGCCGCCCCTCAGGGGGGCAGAAAGACTGTGGCATTTTTTTGGGGAGGTGTGGGCATTGGCATGCCCATTCTGGGCTGACCTCAACCCTGAATAAAAATAAAAAAAATCCTGAGGCCTAGTGGGCTTTCTGCCCCCCCCGGGGGGTTAGATAAGGGGCTATTGCCCCAATATGCCTCCAGGGAGGGGCAGAAAGACTGTGGTAATTGTTTTTGGGGTGGGGGCATTATCATGCCCATTCTGGGCAGCCCCCACCCCTACATTATAAAAAAGAAATATCCCTGGTGCCTAGTGGGCTTTCTGCCCCCCCCCGGAGCAGATCAGGGGCAATTGCCCCCATCTGCCCCTGTGGGGAGCAGAAAGACTTGCATTTTTTTTGGGGGGGTGGGGGCATTGGCCTGCCCATCTTGGTCAGCCCCCACCCATACATCAATAAAAAAAAATCCCTGGTTTCTAATGGGCTTTCTGCCCCCTGGGGGGGCAGAAAGACTGGAATTTCACTGGGGGTGGGGGCATTTTCATGCCCATTTTGGGCATCCCCCACACCAACATCAATAAAAAAAAATCCCTGATTTCTAGTGGGCTTTCTGCCCCCCCGGGGGGCAGATTGGGGGCTACTGCCCCGTCTGCCGCCTGGGGGGGCAGAAAGACTGACATTTCTCTGGGGGGCATTGCCATGCCCGTTTTGGGCAGCCCCCACCCCAACATCAATAAAAAAAAACCAATCCCTGGTTTCTAGTGAGCTTTCTGCCCCCCCGGGGGGCAGATTGGGGGCTACTGCCCCCATCTGCCCCCTCTGGGGGCAGAAATACTGACATTTCTCTGGGGGGGGGAGTGGGGGCATTGCCATGCCCTTTTTGGGCAGTCCCCACCCCAACGTCAATAAAAAAAATAATACCTGGTTTCTAGTGGGCTTTCTGCCCCCTCCGGGGGGGCAGAAAGACTGACGTTTCTCTGGAGGGGGGGTGGGGGCATTGCCATGCCCTTTTTCGGCAACCCCCACCCCAACGTCATAAAAAAAAATCCCTGGTTTCTAGTGGGCTTTCTGCCCTCCCATCTGCCCCCCAGCGGGGGCAGAAAGACTGTTGTGCCCAAACAAATATGGGGGGAGCAAAGGCCCTTGCCCAAGGGGCCGCTCCCCCCTCTCTGGTGCTAGTGGGTGGATCCCTGCTTGGGAATCGCCCTCCTGGGATGATCCCCAAGCAGGGATCCACTAGGGAATGGAACCATTGGAAAGGGGAGATTCTCCCCTTTCGAACGATACCTCTCCGAAGTGTTTCGGTGCTCGGGGGGCTGAGATAGCCCCACGAGCACTGAAACACTAAAACTGAAACTAAGTTTCAGTTTCGTTTTCAATCTAATGACGACAGTGCACCATGCGTGCGATCGTCATTTGATTGAAAACCTGGGAAGGGCCTCGGGAGGTTGGGGAAGCTCTTCCCCACCTCCCGAGGCCCCCCCAAAAAAATGGAAATCCCTCTGCTGTTTGCAGCAGAGGGATTTCGTGCCCCTGTCCTCATGACGGAATGGTTCCGTCATGAGCACAGGAGCACTGGTGCTCATGACGGAACCATTCCATCATGAGCACCGAAGGGGTTAACAGTCTGTGCTTCCTATCGCTCCACGAGGGCCTCATTTCTCACAACGTTTGAGACCCCTTGACTTACACCATCTTCTTTCTTGGAGGATTTACAGTCCTCCCCACCGCCTTCCAAAAACGCAGGTCAAACTAATAATGAAACACACCAGGTAATGGTAACGGCACAACTGCACTCGTCAATCCTGTCTTAACTCAGACAGGAGGACATACCCGACAGGCCCAGATGAGACAGTCCCAAATCAAACAACGCTCATAGTGACAGTTCCTATTGCACTGCCGCAGGTGTTCCAATTCCAGTCTTGACAACCCCTGTTATAACGACTCAGACTGTGACTGTCCCGGTTGTGACAACTCCAATTACCACAGCCCTGATCCCTGTGTTCTCAGGTGCGATTACAGGAGGAGCTGTTACTGCTACTGTTCCGACGATCTACCATAGCCCTGATCCCTGTGGTCTCAGGTGCGATTACAGGTGGAGGTGTTACTGCTGCTGTTCCTACGACCTAAAACTCACAGGTAGCGATAAGGAATTCCAATGCGTTTACGGAAGTTGTAGTTTCCAAATAGATTTTAGGGGGATATTAGAAACAATTTGCGATAATTATCGCAAACCGCGCTTAGCGCGTTTTTTTTTATCGCCGCGTATCGCTGGATTTTATCGCGGAGATAACACGTTATTAGCAACGTTTATCTCCAATGCGATAAAATATCCAGCGATAGCGGCGAAATGCGTGAATATCGCTGGAAATCCAGCAATATTCACGCATTAACGCCATGGGGGACTTAGCCTGACAATCCACCTCCCATTGAACAAACAGGTAAGTCGTGTTTTTAGCAGGTGTTAAATTCTAGCGATAATCGCGCTTAGCGCAAGTTTTTTTATCGCTTCGCGTGCGTTGCTAATAGGGTGAAGTTGTGTTAGCGACTGTTTTCAGTCGCTTTTAGTTGGGAACGCCTACCTTGCATGTCATTAGCGATAATTATCGCTAGCATGCAAGGCGATAGGAATACCGGCCGCTATTGCCAGAAAGCTGTCGCTAACGCCTGTTAGCGACAGCTTGCTGATAGGGCGATAAAAATATCGCCGCTTTAGCGGCAAAAAGTGTCGCTAAAGTGGCGATACTGCCCTTGCTAATATGCCCCTTAGTGTTCACAACACTGCTTGTACAGGGAGCTACTGGTTTTTTCGATCTAGGAGGACAGCACAGTGCCGAGCTGAGGAGTATCTACGGAAGTGGAGAAACAGAAAAGGTGGATGACAGTTCCTTAGCTAGAATGACTATAACACCTTTCGATGTTCCTAGGTTGATTGTGAAATTGGACTAGCTTATTAAAGGAAATTTAGATGTGTCCCACCTAGATAACTAGCCGGAACATGGGCTTCAATATTTGAGTAAGGAAATCACACAACGTGCTGTGAAGGCGCTTGAGAGGTTGGTGCGATTGGCAAATCAACATAATATTGATATTTCCAAGAGTCCTGTGTTGAAAAAAAGCTTTTGGGTTCAAATTGAGGAGGAAACGATCACTACTGTGCAGACGTCTGGGCTGAAGGTACATATTAGAGAAATTGTTGTAAGCTATAGAAATAGAGGAATTTTGACAAGATAAGGCACAGATGGACTAAGAAAGTCACTCCTGCAGGGAATACCGAAACAAGTGTGTTCCCTTTAAGAGACATACATGGGGCGGGATACTTGCATGTTCCCTGCAGTTGAGGTGATCTTGCTCTTTTCACAAATCAGTTCCCAAAATTGAAGGGGAACCTCGACTTGTGGTACCATCAGCTTGATCGATGTGTGATATTTTTGAAGATTTTGTGGGAAAATGTGAACACCTTTTTGAACATTGTGATTCCCAGTGACTTGGGGGCTGAATGTAAGTTGTTGGTATAGTAGCTAAATGTTAAGCCCCTGAAAGTGGCTCAAGCGAACATACCTTCTCCTGAGAATATGTGAAAGTATAAACAGGTAGTTACTTTCTTGAAGGCAAAGGTCCACAGAAATAGATTAGTTGGCTGAAGATAAATCAAATGACTCAAGCAACTAAAGATTAAGTGCAGATTCCCGTTGCAGAGAGTGTTGAGCTTCATGCTTGAATGCCCATTTAATTCCCATGAACCATAATTTGGTTCCTCTGATGCTGACACCATCCTCTTTTAACTTCCTCTTGCCACTTCTGAGATTTTATTTAGATAAGGGGAGTTCCTTTTTGGAACTGATCCATTTTATATTCCGTGATTTCTATCTTGTTTTATTTTGCATCTTCTTCTTTAAAAGCTACAAATTCAGATTGCAGAATTATATAGATATGTACTGCTTTTGGATACATTGAATTTAATAATGGTAGTAGTTTGTAACCTGAATAAATTTTGCTAATAAACCTTCATCATCTGATAGAGACTTCTAGCTGCAGATTCCTTACCTTTGGATTTCCCAGGTGTCAGGCTGGATCCAGAAACTTTTGTGTGAGCAGTAGCCCTACGCGCCGTCGGGTGGCTCTGTTCGGCTCCATGCGACTTAGTCGGCGTTGTTAGCATCAGTTATGACGTCACGGTCACCTATATAGGCACCACACAGGTGCGCGGACGTCAGTTCTTTTTTTCTGCACCAGTTAGGCGCTAACTCGGAGAAAAGCTACTCCTCGGTATCTTTTTGACAGGTTTTTCCGACATTTTGTTGCCAACATTTTTTTGCTTGTGTGTTGAGGATGTCATCTAGATGTACAGGGTTCAAGCCATGTGACGCCTGCCACTGCCCCGTGTCGGTCACCGACCGCCACCCTGTCAGCTGTGGTGCCTCGAGCGCGACCATGACACAAAGTCATGCTCGAACTGCTGGGTCATGGCGCAGAAGGCCTTGTTGGAGCTTTCTTTGAAGCTTCTTGCGGCCCGACAGTCAACACGGTAGATCGCGACTCCTCTGAGATTTCTGTCCCGTTCGAGGACCAGTAGGTTGCGGGACCGGTCCAGGAGTCCCAAGTCCTCTTCTTCTTGCTCGAGGTCCTCGGGACACTTGGGAAAGAGGCACAAAAAGAAGAAGAGGTCCAAACAGATTTTGACTTCGCCTCGCCTCTAGGTACGGTTCTCCGGAGCCAGAGGTTCTATGTTGTTGCCTGTACATTTTGAGGATGTTTCAGGCATGGGTGAGGATTGAGAAGAGTCCATGGACCCTTTAGAACAACAACTAGATGCTCCTGTGGAGCATTTGGACTTGTATAAGGATCTTGGAGAAGCCAGACGACTGGACACATCTCCAGATACTGGTATGCTCTCTCCTCCTAGTGTGGCTACAGAGGAGGGGGCATCTTATGCCATGGTGGTGAGGAGGGCAGCAGAGGTCCTTGGTCTGGGGCTGCCCTCAGTGCAGGTCAGGACTAATCTCTTCACCGAGGTGCTTCAGCCTGGGGCTTGCACTTCCGAACCCCTTTTGCCCTTTAATGAAGCACTAACAGATGTTTTTCTATCTACGAGATCCAAGCCTAGCACAGGGGCTCCTGTGAACAG
Source organism: Calotriton arnoldi (assembly GCA_963921515.1). Lineage (NCBI taxonomy): Eukaryota > Metazoa > Chordata > Amphibia > Caudata > Salamandridae > Calotriton > Calotriton arnoldi. Next base: position 125,389 of record CAWUFW010012523.1, read on the forward strand.
GACAATTTCACGCCGCCATCGCCCTGCCCTGGGTGATCCAAGGTTCCTCAGCCAACACCCTACTCGTGAGAGCTTGGTGGTTAAGGCTCCTACGCTCGATGGGGCATTCCCTTCAGCTCCTCCGGACAGGGAATCCAAGAGGCTGGACGCACTTGGGAAGACAATTTTTTCTTCTACCAGCCTGGCATTGCCGTCGGTGAATGCTGCATGCTTAATGGACCGTTTCTCGCACACCCTTTTGGAAACGGTTGTGCAAGTGCTGCCACGGGTCCCGGAGGAGGACCGGGCCGTGCTCTCCCAGGCAGTGAAGGATGGGAGAGATGCAGAAAAAATCACCATCAGATGTGGCTTAGACACCACTGACTTGCTGGACAGAGCGGTTTCGTCGACAGTGGCTTTACAGTGCCACGCCTGGCTGAGAACATCTGGCTTCTCAGGTGGTGTCCAGGCTAATCTCATGGACATGCCCTTTTACCGGACTCATTTTTTGGGTGAGAAAGCAGACTCTGCCTTTGAGCTTTTTAAGGAATCTCGTGCTATGGCCAGATCTTTGGGCCTCTCGGTTACACCTTGTGGTCAATCTAGCTTTTGCTTCTTTCGTGGTAATGGAAGGGGTTTTCCACTGCGTGAGCCACATTCCAGCCACCATCCTGCGCAGACACCCCAGGTTGTGCAAGGACGTGGATGTGCATTCCTCAGAATGGTAGTCAGAAGTCGTCTGCCACCCAGCCCCCAGCAACTGCAGCCTCCAAGTATTCCTAGTTTGGTTCTGCAAGACCGTGTTACTCCAGTCGGAGGGAGAATTCAACACCATCTCCTCCACTGGAGATCTATAACATCGGACAAATGGGTCTTGCAGATCATTCAGGAAGGCTATTCTCTTCCCTTTTTTTCTTTTCCTCCTCCTTTACCACCAACTCAAAAACAACTGGTTGGAGGATCATCTATTGTTGCTCCGAGAGGAAGTTACAGCTCTTACCTGGCAATGCGAGGTAAAGAAAAGGTTCCGATTTCAGAAGTAGGCAGTGGTAGTTACTCCCTCTACTTTCCAATCCCGAAAAAGAACAAAGAGTTGCGTCCCATTTTGGATCTTTGGACCGTCAATCTCTTCCTCAAAAAGGAGAAATTCAAGATGCTTACGCTGGCTCAGGTCTTGTCTGCCCTAGACCAAGGAGACTGGTTGGTAGCGTTGTACTTGCAGGATGCATATCTTCACATCCCCATCCTGCCTGCCCACAGGAGTTACCTGCGGTTCAAGGTAGGCCACAAGCACTTTCAATTCACTGTGCTTCCATTTGGTCTTCCCAACACCCCTTGGGTGTTCACAAAGGTGATGGCGTTGGTGGCAGCTCATCTGCGCAGGTTAGGGGTGTCACTCTTTCCCTACCTCGACGACTGGCTGTTGAATCCGTCTTCTCCCCAGGCTGTTGTCTCCCACTTTCAGACTACGGCAGATCTCCTGCATTTGCTGGGGTTCTCTATTAACGTGCTAAAGTCACACCTGACTCCTTCTTAGATGCTCCCTTTCATATGAGCTGTTTTGGACATGGTGAAGTTTCGGGCTTATCCTCCCGAGCAGGGAGTCCAGGATATTCAGGCTATGATACTGATGTTTCCGCCTCTATCCTGGATTTCGGTGAGAGTGACTCTGAGGCTGCTGGGACTCATGGCTTCCTGCGTCCTGTTGGTAAATCGTGCCAGATGGCGTATGCAGGCTCTGCAGTGGGACCTGAAGTTCGTGTGGGCGCAGCATCAGGGGAATCTCTCTGATGTGCTCCAGATCTCAGAGGGAACTGCAAAAGAACTGCAGTGGGGGTTGACGAACAACGATTGGGTAAGAGGCAGACCCCTCTTCCTTCCCCAACCAGATCTCACAGTAGTGACAGATGTGTCACTCTTGGGATGGGGTGGCCATCTGTGAGAGGTGGAGATCAGGGGACACTGGTCACTGGTAGAATTGGGGCTCAACATCAATTTGTTTGAGCTTAGGGCTATCTGACTAGCATTGAGCGCATTTCTTCTCTCTGTCAAGGGGAAGTTAGTGCAGATGTTCATGGATAACACTACCACCATGTGGTTCTGCAAGAAACAGGTCGGGGTGGGGTCTTGGGCCCTTTGTCAAGAGGCCTTGTGTCTCTGGACATGGCTGGAACAGCAGGGCATACCCTTGTATTTCAACACCTGGCAGGTTCTCTGAACGCCAGGGCGGGCAAACTCAGCCATGATGCCTAGCGGATCGCAAATGGTGTCTCCAGTTGGAGGTGGCACAAGGTCTCTTTCAGCAGTGGGGAGAGCCTTGGTTAGATCTTTTCGCCTCCGAAGAGAATGCGCACTGTCAGCAGTTTTGCACGCTGGAGTTTCCAATGTGGCTATCGGTCGGCGACGCTTTTTGTCCCGATTGGAGCTCAGGCCTCCTGTACACCTTTCAGCCCATACCACTTCTGCCCAGATTTCTCAAGATGAAGAACGACCAGGCCCAAGTCATTCCTGTGGCTCTGGACTGGGCACGGAGAGTCTGGTATGCATAGCTTTTTCAAATGAGCATTGATCTTCCAATCAGGCTGCCCCTTTGGGAGGATCTTCTGTCGCAGCAGCAGGGGAGGGTCTTCCATCCGAACCGGTCAACTCTCTGCCTCCTAGCATGGAGATAAGCGACTGTTGATAGCTTTCGACCTTTCTCACAAAGTATGTAATCTTATTGTGGCAGCCAGGTGGCCCCCCACTAAGACGGTATACACCTGGCGTTGGCAAAAATTTGTAAATAATTGTGCAGAAAGGTCTATTGACCCTCTTTCTGCTTCTCTGTCTAATATTCTTCTCTTTATTCTTACCCTTGTCCAGCAGGGCTCTGCCTTGGGTACTCTCAGGGGTTATCTTTCTGCTCTGTCTGCTTTCTTGTGGCTGCAGGACCAAACCTCTTTATTCAAGTCCCCTATTGTAAATAGATTCTTAAAAGGGCTTGTCCATATATTTCCTACGCCCTTTATCATGCTGCAGTGGGACCTTAATTTGGTTCTCACATACCTTATGTGTGCTCCCTTCGAGCCGTTGCACAATTGTCTTCTCCAGCTGCTTACCATCAAGACAGCCTTTCTAGTGGCAATAACCTCTGCCTGGAGGGTGAGTGAATTGCAGGCTTTATCATGCAAGCCTCCCTAGATGATGACATTTGTGGATAAGGTGGTGCTTCTCACCCGTGCCTCATTTTTACCAAAAGTGTTTACCCCATTCCATCTGGGTCAATCATTCCCACTGCCCGCTATTTTTGCTCCCCCGCATCCCTCTAAGGAAAAGGAGTGTCTCCACCATGTGGGCCTAAAAAGAGCGTGCCGTTCTACCTTGACTCCACAAAAGAGTTCTGGGTGGACGACCTACCCTTATTGGGTTACGTGGGAGCTAAAAAAGGTGGGCAGTGCAGAAAAGGACCATTTCGCGCTGGGTTGTTATCTGCATTAAAATCTGCTACACCCTGGCTAGGAAGCAGCCTCCTGAGGGCTTATGGGCCCATTCTACCAGGGGAAAAGCTACGACCACAGTGTTGGCTCAGGTTGTCCCAGTCCTGGATATCTGCCAGGCAGCAACGTGGGCCTCTCTGCACACGTTTGCCAAGCACTTCTCCCTGGACAGTCAGGTCTGCAGGGATGGGCATCTCACGCGTTCGGTCCTGCAGGACTTTTCAGTGTAGAAAATGTGTCCACAGCTTATGGATGGTATGGCTTGGGTATCTATTCAAAGGTAAGTAATTTTCAGCTAGAAGTCTCTATCAGATGAACAAGTTACTTACCTTGGGTAATGCCTTATCTGGTCGAGACAGTATCTAGCTGGAGATTCCTTACAAACCCACCCATGCCTCCCCGCTCTGTGGACTCCTTTGATATGGCGAGGGTTGCTCCCTTTTCAAGGCCCTAGTGGTGACACACACAAAAGTCAGTTCACTTCATGACTCTGCGCTTCTGGCGTGGAAAAAATGGAAAGGAACTGACGTCCGCGGGCCTGGGTGGAGCCTATATAGGTGACTGCGATGTCATAACAGACGCTATCGACGCCGACGACATCATAAGGATCCAACTGATGGTGCATAGGGATACTGCTCATGCAAAAGTTTCCAGATCCAGCCTGACGCCTGGGAAGTCAAAGGTAAGGAATCTGCAGCTAGGTATTGTCTCTACCAGATAATGCATTACCAAAGGTAAGTAACTTGTTTGTTTAGACACCATTCTCTCTGTCTCTATTGTTGACAAGAAAGCCCATACGTCTAGTGGAGGACCCTGTACAATGACCACATAAGGATATTTAGGTACAGGAAAATCGACCCTATCACATCATTATGACCTGCAAATTATGAAAGCCTTCTAGTTTGTGAGAATGCTGCGCGTTCCTCGTAGTGTGATCATAGTTATTGCTATCTTGCTTGGGTCTTTGTCCAGGTCGTTGCCAAAAATATGTTGTATCTTGCCAGACGTAGTTGAGTTGTATTAAATGTTTCTTTATTAAGATTATGTTTCAGGATGGCATTATAGTACAATAAGTTGGTTTCCATGTACATCTGCCCTTCAGCCCCACCAGGAGCAGCCTGCCTGCTGCTCAGCCCATCTTCCAACTGTCACACCTCACCCACACAGGCACCCAAACATTCCAAGCATCACTGTCACTCCAACATTCCACTCTCAACACTCACACTGGCTGAGCAGCAGGGAGATAGGTAAACTGGGATACACATAAGTAAATAACCAGGATATAACATATCTCTGAGCAAAATGGTCATTTGAAGATGGTGTCTCCATTCAAAGTAATATCGAAATGATTCACATAAAAGCAGCATTGATCTACACACAAGAGGTTCAGCGGAGAATCACAAGCAAAATAAACAGTGAATTGGATCTGGCACTTGATCTAGGGAAAGAGGATTGAATGAAAGTTGTGCCCCCTCTCTTGTCCTGCTCCTGCACTGCATGGGGAACTGCAAACGCCCTCCCAAATTCCCCTCCCACCTGCTCTGCCCTCACGTGCACCTGCCACATGTACCATGGGTCTGAACAAAGCCTTTTACCAGCTGTTCCAAGCAGGTGCCACAGGGCTGACGATTTAGGCACCGTTTTGTCTACTCCTCTCCCAGAAGGGCAAAAACAGTGATTTCGACACAATTTTCCAGGTTATTCGCCATCATATCCTTGATAAATAGTTCGTATTTCCCGTATGTAGGTGTGAGTATCGTGGCCGAAATCGGAACACTTAAATCCAGAGAGCTCCTAATGAGGGCCTAAGAATATTATCATATAGCTTCCTCTGTAATTTTTATCTGCAGTGTGCACAATGTAAGAAAAATTAGCACCTATATAATTATCACTGACTAAAGTCTGTTCAGAGCAGAGGTAAATTATCTTTATTGCACTTTAATATCTTGAAGTAATACAAAGGAAATGGCATTCACGTTTTCTTATTTCTGTAACAGGTTTAAGATTGAAGCTGTACGATTTACGCCTTGAAGAAAACAGCATAGAGCACCACACAGATAGCTATGTAAGTAAAGACCTCATTGTGAGAAGAAGTCAGCCTTTCAAGATCCAATTGACCTTCAACAGAGATGTCTCGAAAGAGGACAAGCTTCAGTTTGTTATTATGACAGGTACAGTTGCATATGAGTAATGACTGTAATGTTGTGCGAGAATGTGAGGGATTCTTGGACCTGTTCAGTATTTGTCGATATTAATCGTTAACATGCAATATAGGCCCTGGAGGAAAATGAAGATGCATACGCAGTTGTGGTATTCACTCTGCCCGTGTGTGTCTGCTCTGACGCAGCGCGCACACGTGCAGCTTTTTATTGACACGCCTACCCACAGCGCGGTCAGAACAAAATGTAATCACGTACGCGGGGAGGCGCACAGAGCCACCCCCGCGCACCACGCACGACAGTGAGCTGTTCCAATTCACATCTCACATCGCGACATTACATTCCTCCAAAAATCAAACAAAGTAAACAATCTCCCACGATAGCAGGCGATCGCGATTCCGCAGTCACTTACAGTTCAGCAGTGAAAATCTCGTAGCTGGCTGGATGGAGTAGGATTCTGCCTCAGACCATACCTGGTGCGACAGTCTCAACTTTTTTCAGTGTCACTGGGCATTCCTGAGGGAACTGGGCAGGTGAGTGGAGAGCTCGGAGACAAAAGCGGCATCCCCTCTCTGGTCATGGGGAGTATGCCACCGGTCACTTTTGGAGACGCCTCTAAGCCTTCCGCCGAGGGTGACTCAGGCGGGGAAAACCCCCCTGAGTGCCAATCTTCATCTGCATCTTCGCTGTCAGGGACATTAATGTCCTCCAGTGGATGAGAGTGATAGCGCTTGAAAGCAGAGATGTTTCGAGTGATTATCTTATGTCCTCTTTTGGCAATCACCTGAGTACCGCACCCGCGGATGATGCGCCATGGGCTCTTTTCAAACGGCAGCCTGAACGTACTGCCAGAGTGTCGGTTCTGCACAAGGACTAATTCCCCTACACTGAGGCTTGATGGAGCAGCCCTCCTAGTCAGGCTCACCTTGTCATTAGCCCGTTCCCGCTGATGTTCAACCGCCGAGTCATCAATGTCTGTGGGTGCCCAACTGGAATGATGAGGGATGGAGTCAGTAACTACCCGCCCCATGCACAGGAGCACGACCAGGAGCACGACCCGTGGTGGCATGGGGAGTTTGGCAGTAATCCCTTAAGAAGGAATAGAGGGACTGTTCAACCCTGTCTCCATTCGCCTCTGCAATGCGAATGACTTTATTTAAAGTCCTCATGAATCTTTCGGCCTCCCCATTCGCCTGAGGCCACTTTGGGGTGATTCTTCTGTGACTGATTCCTTGTGACGATAGGTAGGTTACAAATTCTTGGCCCTGCAAGGGCGGCCCGTTGTCAGTCCTGACTTCTTTAATGAAGCCATGGGTTGCCATTATTTTTTCTATTTTCGGGACCACTTCTCCAGCACTCAATGATGACAATACTTCTACTTCTGGATACTTGGAGTAGTCGTCAATGACAACCATGGTGTGTCTCCCATCGGGAAGGCTCCCAAAATCCATGCTCACCCGTATCCACGGGCCTTTTGGCCGCCGCTCTGTCAGTATCGGGGCAGGGGGGCTTGCTTCACCAGTCGCCTGACACCAAGTGCATGACCGGACAGCTTCCTCAACCTTGGCATCCATGAAAGGAAACCAGACGTTGGTACCCAATCTGTTCTTCGTCTTCACCATCCCTTGGTGACCGGCATGGGCCAGCCCTACCACACGGTCAATCAGCACTGCTGGGATCACAAGTCGATGGCCTCTGAGAAGGCACCCATTTGGGTCTGCGGTTAGTTCCTGTCTCACCTGGTAGAGGCTGTTAACGACCTTCCTGGCGTTGGGGTTCATTAGAGCCTCGCGATGTCTGAGATTCACCCATTTGTTGTCTCTCACTGCTTCTAAGACTATCTGCAGACATTCATCTTGCCCGGTGGCCGCACACAACTCTTCCACCGAAATTGGTAGCAGTCGAGACTGTTCTGAAATGTACCTCACGTACTCTTCTGTTTCTTCGGCATCCTTCTCCTCGCTAGTAGTGGCAGCTCGGGGGTGGCGAGAGAGATAGTCTGCAGGGTTGGTGGACCCTGGTTGATATACCAACGCGCAGTGGTACTCTTGCAGCTGCAGCATCCATTTTTCTGTACAAGGTGGTGGCTTGGATGCAGTTCCATTGAATAGAGGGATGAGCGGTTTGTGGTCCGTGGTGACTGAGAATGGTTTTCCATAGACATAAAGATGAAAATGGCGACATCCCCAATGCACAGCGATCGCCTCCTTTTCTATTTGAGAGTACCTTTGCTCCGTATCCATTAAGGACCGGCTTGCGAATGCCACGGGAGCCCATTCATCTTCATCGGTCTTTCTCTGTAGTAGAACGGCACCCAGACCTTTCGGTCCAGCATCCACTGCTATTTGAGTGTGGTGTGACGTGACAGAGCGTCTTTTGTGTTCTGAAATGCCTCTTGCTGTTCAGGGCCCCATACCCATGGAGTTGATGCTTTCGTGAGCTCCCTGAGAGGGATGGTCAATGAAGAAAGGTCCTTGATGAAACGTCCACAGTAGTTGATCATCCCTAGAAAACTTCGCATTTCTGTGATGTTCATAGGAGCCGGAGCGTCCTTAATGTCCTGGACCTTCTCTGGGTCAGGAGCAACTCCCTCCGCTGAGAAGAGATATCCAAAGAATTGGAGTTGGCTTTTGAGAAACTCACATTTCTCTTTGTGGAGAGTCAGCCCTGAGTCGTGGATCCGCTGGAGAACTTGCCGCAGCCGGCTATTGTGTTTGTCAATTGACTTGGCGTAGATTAAGATATCGTCCCTTACATTAATTACTCCAGGCAGGTCCATGAGAAGTTCCCTTATCGTATTTTGCAAAACCTCTGCGGCACTGGAAATTCCGAAGCTTAGCCTCTGGTACCTTCTTGGTCCCACATGTGTAGAGAATGTGGTAATGTATCTTGACTGTTCATCCAGCACCAACTGATGGTACCCCACTCGAAGATCTAACTTCGAGAAACATCTCGCTTCACTGAGTTCCCCTAGAAGGTCATCAATTGTGGGGGTGAGATGGTGTTCCCTCTTAATGGCCCCATTAGGAAGTCTCATGTCAATACATATCCTGACTTCGCCAGGTTGCTTCGGTTTTCTAGCAACGACGATGGGGGACACCCACGGGGTCGGGCCTGTTACCTTTTCAATTATGCCGGCCTCTTCCAGATTCTGTAACTCTCGTTCGACCAACGGTCTTAGATGGAAGGCAACCCTCCGGTGTCGGAGAGCTACTAGTTGAATGAATGGGTCGATATGCAGATGTATCTGCTTGCCTTTTAGCTGCCCAATCCCTTGAAATACCATCGGGAACTCCTGGAGTATCTGGCTGATTCCTTCTCTGTGAATGCCAAAACAAATGACACAATTCCCAGCGCCTCTGCTGAGCGGCACCCCAGCAGCATGCCCCTGCCTTCTTCAGGGACATTTACTACGGCATCCACTTTATTCTGATCGTAGGCCAGCGTGGTCTTGAATCTTCCCCTGATCGCAAGAGGCTTTGACTGACCATACGTGAACACTGTGATCTTCGCTGGGGTAATTGCTGGTGGTTGCTTCAGGCTCTTGTGCATTTCCCGCGACATGATATTGATGGTGGCCCCTGTGTCCACTATAGCAGTTGTCTCAGTCCCTCCTACCGAGATGGAGCATTGTGGTAGCCTGTGCGTGGAGCTTGAGGCTGACCTCACCATAAATACTGAGTGTACCTTATGTTCTTCAGGAGTGTCCTCATCCATATCACTGCTCACTGCTTGTTTCTCCGGGATGAGATTGACCTGGGTTCTTGTCACTTTACTTCCGCTAGATCTGCAAACCTTCATAAAATGATTCATTTTGCCACACACTGTGCAGCGCTTTCCTTTCGCAGGGCATTCTCCCGGTCGGTGAGAGGGCCCTCCACAGTAACCACAGCTCCGGTTCCTGGACCCCTTGGGTCTAATCTGGGTCATTCCTGCGCTTGGGGCAATGGCATTGATGGGTTCGGGCTTCATTGGGACCTGCAAAGCTGTTTCCATATGAGCTGCCCTGACTTTGGACAGCTCTTTTGTCCTTCCCATGGTCAGAATGTCTATCAGGGACTTCCCCGACTCTTCCAATATTCATTCACGCAGTTTTGTGGACGCACACCCCAGTATTATTTGTTCTCTAATCTCCTCCTCCTCCTCACGGAAACCACATGTGGCCGCTAACTCCTTGAGTCTGGCGTAAAACACATCCAACGATTCATCTTGCCGCTGTCTGGCCTGCCTGAATATGAATCGCTCGTAATCACGATTTGCCATCGGCTCAAAATACGCATTCAAAGCAGCGATTAGCGTGAGGTGATTTTTTGGTGTGGCTTCTGGGATTAATTTTGATATTCGATATACATCTTTTCCCCCAAGATGCACCATCATCGCCCTTTTCTGATCATCTTCCACCTGCGTGGCTTCAAAGAACAATAGCAGTCGTTCTACCCATTCCCTCCATTTCGGGGCCTGCACCGATGGTGCCCCTTCCATAATGAAAGGTTCCATGGTGGGAAATTGTGCCATGATCTCCAGTGTCCCCTCACCGAAGTCTAATTTCTTGGCTCGCCGTCAGACAGACCGACGTTGCACATGCGCTGTCGATGCGGCCTCCGTAAGGAAAGTAGGATTGGCAGAAATGTCTCTTTGCGCACTGGGCGCCTGGCGCGATGCCTGCACTGCTGTATGTGCCACTATTCCCCCACATGGTACTCACTGGATCAACGTCGCTTGCACGCGAGCACCATCCATGAGTCTCGCTCGCCGTCCTCTGAGGTGCACTGCCGCCCCCTCAGCCGGCCAAGTGGGAGCCACACTGCTCCGCTGCTTGGCTTCTGGGAGCACACCGGGACACGGAGACTCCGTCGCAGCAGGCGCACACCACTTCGGCAGCCTCCTTCCACTCACTCTGCCGGGCACGCCTCCGCGTGTGAGCGATCCGCCCCTTGGCACGAGCACCGCGCTGAAATTAATACTAGCGCGGCCGCCACGTGGGGTCGCAACCACCGCCCTCGTCGCCAATGTAATGTTGTGAGAGAATGTGAGGGATTCTTGGACCTGTTCAGTATTTGTCGATATCAATCGTTAACATGCAATATAGGCCCTGGAGGAAAATGAAGAGGCATACGCAGTTGTGGTGTTCACTCCGCCCGTGTGTGTCTGCTCTGACGCAGCGCGCACACGTGCAGCTTTTTATTGACACGCCTACCCACAGCGCGGTCAGAACCAAATGTAATCACGTACGCGGGGAGGCGCACAGAGTCACCGCCGCGCACCAGGCACGACAGTGAGCTGTTCCAATTCACATCTCACATTGCGACATTATAATGACAATTACACCATGTACACAAACATGACTGCTTCAGAGCACACTACGACATCATCAGAAACAGATCATCCATATCACACAAACAAACAACATACAATGGTAATAGCAACCGCAACACTTTACCTCACAGATAAGGAGCCTCAAAAGACTCACCTGAAAAACATAAAATGTCTGCCACACAGCCAGCTCACAGAAGCAAGCAATGTTCCCAACAAAAACACCATACCATCAAGTCATCTCCACTACACACTCACATAGTGAAGTGTTGTCCTGATGAGGCATTTACCATAGGGGCAGGAAATCCTAATCACTGACCTATCTCTCATGCAGGCAATCTCAGTCACACACTGTCTGCAGAGACAGGCAATCTGCAGCACACAGCCACAGCATTGAAAGGAATAGCCAAACCATAGACCTCAAAAACAGGTAATTCTCATCACACACTTCTCTTTAGATGCCAATATTTTCATTATAACAGACTGATTATTATTTTGTATGCATTTTGTTTTACAGGGCCGTTCCCTTCTGAGTCACACAACACATGGGCCAGCTTTCCTATCTCCAAGGCTCAGGACTCAGCCTCCTGGGTGGCGACTAAACACAGCAATAGTAAAAATGGTTTGGTTGTGACCATTTCTAGTCCTGCCAATGCAGTGATTGGACGCTACAAGCTCAGTATCAAGATTGCATCAAAGAACGGCAAGACTACCTCCTTCCGGCTGGATGGATTCATTCTCTTATTCAATCCTTGGGCTCCAGGTAAAAACTTGATATGATTTAAAATACCAAAAACTTCTCAGATAGCCAAAAAGATGTATTACATGTGTGCTGCAATTGGTCAGATTCTGCCTCTATAGTTTAACAGGATGCTAAAGATGGTATCACATGTTATATCAAGTTATTGGTTTCTAGAGCAATACATTTGTTGTGTATAATGCAAAGGCTTTTGCATCCAAAGAAGGTTATTAGCTCCGAAGACTTCAAAAGAATCCATATGTGATGAATCTGAAAGCAAAGAAACTTAGATAGACTTAATATCAGTATAGCAACAAACCGCTGATGCTGCAAACACTTTACTGTGAGGGAAGGGTGACCAGCGATCAAACACAGGTTTGCAGTTGCTGGAGCAGGAATCAATTTAAATAAGACAGTTTAACATCTCTATCTCACACCTAAAGGGTTGATCCCCACTCGCGGTGTTTCCCTTTAATTCTTGGTGACAAACCTTTGCCGTCATTTATGAGAAGATCAGGAGCTATACATCACATAAATTAAAATCACAATGCTATTTATAATTTCAGTCAATAGCGAGAGGTAGGTGTACGTTTTAAGGTTTAATTTTCATTTAAAAGGGTTTAGTACATTTTCTTTTCTTTTTATTCTTTATTCAGTTAGTTTAAATATCAATCAGATGACGTAATTAAGCATAAAAGAAATGGTTAGAGCAATCATAACAAATAATGCATCAAGTGTGTTCCATAAAGGAAAGCATTGCCTTTTCTAGAAAATGGGGCGGAAATGGTGTTAGCAGTAACTCATAAAGACTAAAGAGTCCAAGTTCGAGAGGCAAAAAGTAAGATAGAGCATGAAGCTCAAATTCAGTCAATAATGGCTAAACTTCCAATAAAGAGATTCACAAACTCAATAGGTCTCAGAGAATGAAGCAAAATAATCCTGCAGTAGAAGTAGCAACTACATTCAGCAAATCAGGTAGGGAAGGGGCAGCAAATCAACATTCAGCCTCCAGCATTTAGCCATTAGTATTCATCTTCAGTGCGGACAAGTAGCAAGGGTCTAAAACAAGCATTTGCAATGCAATAGGTCTCGCATTTATGCGAGTTTAAGCTATTGGCATTGTAAATGACAATGCTTTTTATTTATGTTTTAAAAACCAAAACATAAATAAAAGGCATTGTCATTTACAATGCCAATAGCTCAAACTTGCGTAAATGTGAGACCTTTCGCATTGCAAATGGTAGGCATCACGGACAACGGGACGGAGGGAGGGAAGCTGTGGGGGCTTTTAAGAAGGCACTGAAAACCGGAGGGAGGGCGGGTGGTAAAGAAGTCACAGGGGTAAAGAAGACACAGACAATTTTGTAAAGAAGGCACCAAAGCACGTCGTGCCTGCAGTAAGAAAAACTCGATAAAGAAAATAGTGCTTAAAGACTAAATAACAGGTACCATGTGTCTTTTATGCATCAGGCCCAAAGCTGGTTGTACTCTCTCGGTGACCTAAGACTGACCCACAGTGTGGAAAGTCATTGCTTATAGTAAGCTGTATCCATGCTGCCCAGGGTGCCTGCTTGCAGCTTCTTCTACCCCCTCCCTCAACCCCAGCTGGAAGAAAATGGCACCGAGGGTTGTGTGGTTACTACAACTTGTGAATCTGCTAAACTACAGACACCAGTTATTGTTGGGACTACCTCTCCCTCCCAGACTCATTCTCACAAGAGACACAAAACTGACACTTGCAAGAGAGGCCACGAACTGAATGAGCACATTTCCATCAGCCTGAAAAGGGGTGACATGCACTGGTGGGAAGTTTGGGGAGGCTTGCACTGTTGTTGAGAACTTTACTCTCTATTTTTCGACAACCTGCATCTTTTATGAACACTAAATCCTCCAGCAAGTAACTGACGGAGGATATGCGGTCTAATGAATAAACTGCAGGGTCCCCAAAGAGCCTATGTCATCAGGTGCGCCCCTCAGCCCTGGTTTTGTTACGCAACAGCTAAAAGTAGCTTAACATTTCCAAACGCGGGCCATCATGCAATGTTGTTTATTTTTAAAAAGTGGTACTTTGCGGGTGCTTCTGGTGACGTGCACAGTTGGCGGTTAAATTAGCACAACCCATTTGAAGTGGTTGAAGCGTTGTAGGGTAAGGGAAATTCTTTAAAGATTGTCATTTTCTCTCTGGATTTCCCTTCTCTTTTTGAAACTCAGGGCCAGCAACATTGTTGTGGTGTCACCAGGGCTTTAAGTGGAAGCTTTTTCAATATTATATACAAGCCATAGTTGCTGCTTATTTATCTTATGCAACTAACAACCATTGACAAAGCCAATAGTCCTGACTTGTTGTAGGTATGATGTTACTTGTTGTATCATATATCTGGATGCAATGACTGAAACAGCAAAATACAAGTCGAGCGGCACACTATGCTAAGCACAGATTTTTAGCTTAAAAGTGTTTTAAGTCACACCCTTAATTCCATTGGCCACGTCCCTTTGAAAGACCCCCCCCCACCCCAGTTATTTCATCCCATGTAAAGCCCTGACTAAGGGAGAACCATCAAGTTTCCCCTTAAGCAGGACATAGCATCCGTTAGGGTCTACTTATGTGTCCTCGACCACTTAAGGCATCCCAGGGTGGAGCCACACAGCCACCCCCTGGCGAAAGCAGAACACACAGTGCCAAACAGCCTCCCTCTCCATTTGTATTGCAATTTCTTCCTCTAGGGTTCAGTTAAATGCATCTCTTTCTGGAATGCTATATGCCTGCTCCGTTGCTTAAGTTCTGCTAGTATTTTATATCACTTCTGTGGGGAGCCGAGACCCTAACATTCCAGGTTGTGAAGTGGTAGTTGCCCCTATGATGCGGTACTATGTGTTGCAGCATTTAATAAAATAGGGTGGTGGCTACATGAGAGTGTGCTTATCACGCCCAAGAGGCGTGTAGGTACCGCTGTCCTCAGCGGATCCTGCTGTGGTATAAACTAAGTGTTCCTGGATGCCATTACCCCAAACATCACAATAAAAAGAACATCCTCCCCAGCTCCCGGTCAAGCGCAAACGAGTGCTCCGACTAATACCTTGCTAGCCCGTGTGCAACTACAAACTGGAAACCATAAACAGGGGGCAGTGCCAAAGGAACAGTGGCTAGCCTCTAAGGGTATAGGCACCGGCGGGCCCCTATGCAACCCAGCAATTGTAAAGATAGATAATACAAATATGCATGTCTAGCAGAGAGTTATTGCTCATAAATCTACATATAACTACATTACGCCAGGAGGCGGTGCTTTCTGTTCAGTTGTGAAAAGAGCGATGGCAAGGAAAGCATGAGTGTCAGCCCTGAGGGGAGTGAGCTGAGTGAGTGGCCTTTTGAGCGATGAGCCGAGCGGTGCCAGGCCCCCCACCCAACTCGCCGAAATCCCGAAAGTTGGCCAGCAGAGAGTCAGGTGGCGCGGTGGCACGCGGTGGGTGTCAAGTCGCCTAAACACCTTATTCAGCACCAGACACGCTTCATCTTGTAGCGCTTACCCTGCACACTTCGACACTGAGAGCAAAAGAGCTGTGCCGCTGAGAGCAAGAGAGCAAAGGCCCAGAGGAGAAGGAGAAAGGAGAAGGTGCAGGACGTGTGCAAGATCCTAGGTTGTTTCACTGGCAAGCGGTGAGTGGTAGGCCCACCAGAGGGATACAGCAGGATTGGGCACCTCTGTGTTGGTTGAGCCCGGAGCCTGCAGAAGCGACCCGCCTTGGTCCCAGTGCGGCTTGCGATCGGGTGAGCTCTCGCCCCTCCTGCGGCGCTACACAGTCACTCGAGTGCCCTTGCCACATGCTCTGCACTTTTCCCTTTCCTGATGGGTGCTCCGGTAGGTCACAAGTCAGTGACCTACAGACAGACTGACAGACTCAGTACAACAAGCATTTGCAATGCAATAGGCCTCGCATTTACGCGAGACCAATTGCATTGCTAACAGTAGTTATCCCGGACAACGGGAGGCAGGGCGGGGGAGAGGCACCGACAACGTGAGTGAGTGGGGGAGAAGGCACGGACAACTGGAGTGCGGGCGGGGGAGGGGGTGAGAAGGCATGGACAACAGGAGGGAGGCAGTAGAGAAGGCAGTAGGAGAACCTCATTAAAGAAAATAGTGCTCACAGTCTAAATAACACGTACCGTGTACCACTCGAAGTAAAGGGGCCAGTAGCCATGGGAGGATACAAATGACAACATGGCCGTAATAAGGTGGAACTAACAAGCCAAAACACGAATCCGAAGGCAGCATTTAGGAAGGACAAAGACACAAGCCAATAAAAAATAAGGGCGGGGTAGTGGACGGGGCTTCCCTCACGTACTGAACTACAGCAGATCTTCACCAGAGCAGCACTTGCGCGCTGACTCTAGGCTCGACCTAAAAAGGGCATCTGGAAAAAGCGTTAACCCACTCGTACATGCACTAATATAAACAATTGAAAGAAATTTTGCAGTTCGTGTAGCATCTTCTCCTCCTGTCCGGTTGTTTTTCGATGCTTCTTGGGAACAGATTCTTCTCCTCCTTTGCCATGATTGCACACAATGGGTTTACTAAAACTTATCAGAAAGTATGAAACATTTATTAAGCTATATCTATGTATGAGGCTTTTCGATTCGTAGGCCTTCTTTCCTTTGGTATGAGAACATCCTTAACCTTCTAATGAAACAATTACATGTTAGGCTAAACGATAGGCTAGGCATATTAGAAACATCTGCTACAAAGAATATTATTCAGCACCACAATTCTTTAGTATAATATGAGGAAACTTCAGTTAAGCAAAATCAACATTTTCTATTCATACATTTCTTTTATTGTGTGAAATAATATGAAGTCATTCTATTCAATTAGAAAGTGTTGCTAGCACAGCATTTCAGAATGTAACATTATTCAAAAACATTCTTGCTATGTGATGTGAAGCTTTAAGAAAATATGTCAGGATAAGGCAAATTTTAAGCATTTTGGGCACATCTCGGCATATTTAACTCTGCTACTGGGAAAAGGGGGCTTGCTCTAAACATTTCTGAGGCCTAGTACTAATAGAATATATATATATATATAAATATATATATATTCACTGAAAAAACCATAGGTTTCAGGGGCGTTATAGTTAGTTGGACATTTCACTCGTACAAAACCATAGAAATTCCCCCGTTATAGTTAGTTCAGCTAACTGTAACTCGCGCGCCCGCAATGCACTGCTGATGACGTCACATATTACATCACTCATGACATGGTCAGTGACATCACTCATGACATCACTAATGACATCTCAAATGACATCACTGATGACATCACTGATGACATCATCCTTGTGATAGAGTGGCAGACCTCCTCTCACCCTAATATAACCTTTGATACACACACTCAAAAATACAAACTAACATTTTCAAAACAATGGACATACCAATACCAGTTACAACACACCTATTCAGTAATTCCAAGATCTAAACACACATCCACTCATTCACCAACAGTCCCTATACAGTCACTCATACATGTACTCACTCATCATATGTACTCATACACCTATACATCCTGTTACACACCGCCACTCATCCATAGAGTTACTCACACACAGTCACACATGCAAACAAAGTATCAAACATCCATTTACTTGCATATACAGTTATACACACACTACCACACTTACTTCTACAGAAACTTACACATACTTACTCTCTTAAACAATCACTTATAGAAACACCTACTTATTTGTACAGGAACTCTTCCAATCTCTCACTCTCACATATACTCACTTATATACACCAATACTCACATATACTAGTTTAAAACATATGTAGTTACTCATAAAGACACTATTGAGACAGTCATTCACTCACTAACACACCCATACACATACTCATCCACCTATACAGTCCTGCACACATGCTGTCTTCAACACATACAAACAGTGAGTCACTCATTCATGCATCTATGCACTAAGTAATACCCCCACCCGAACCATACAGACACTCAGACACTCATACTGATACTCAAAAAACCAACTAATAACCCATATAGACACTCATGTAGCTGCTCACCAACCCATGCAGCCACTTATACACAAAGTGAGAGACTGATACAGATATTTTCATATTTAAACATTACTCACTAACCCATGTATTCACTAAGATACACTTAGTCAGTTATACAATCAATTTTACAAAAAAAATCATCCATTTAGACACTTATATACCCATTTATTCTTCCATCGACCTTGAGATATACATATATAAAACATATTTAATTTTCAGAAAAACACACATTCACTGGATGATGTCAACAGTGATGTCATTTGAGATGTCATCAGTGATGTCATGAGTGATGTCACTGACCATGTCATGAGTGATGTAATATGTGACGTCATCAGCAGTGCATTGCGGGCGCGCGAGTTATAGTTACCTGAACTAACTATAACGGGGGAATTTCTATGGTTTTGTACGAGTGAAATGTCCAACTAACTATAACGCCCCTGAAACCTATGGTTTTTTCAGTGAATTTCTAAGGTTTTTTAATGCTAATTTCTAACTATAACGTGCCTGAAACCTATGGTTTTTTCAGTGAATTTATAAGGTTTTTTAAATGCTAATTTCTAACTATAACGTGCCTGAAACCTATGGTTTTTTCAGTGAATATATATATATTTATTATACTATGTATACATGTGAAAATGTCTCAGTCCCCTGTTTGCCTCGGTGGCACGGAAAAAATGGGTGGAACTGACGTCAGCACGCCGACGAGGTCCTCTTATGGCTCCGATGACGTCATTTGGTGTTGCGAGCGGAGCCGTGCTATTATGACGTCCTCGTTGACGTGGGAGAGCTAGGAAAGAATTTCCGTGGAATGCTGGTGCAGGGGATATTCACCTAAGTGTTCAGGCTAGTCCTTTGGGAGCAACTGTTTATGTTGCCACTCCAGAAACCGAAACCAGTGATCCGAGGGCAGAGGCCCTGCAGATGGCACACAAGGTGGGGTGCCCAGTCGTGTGCACCGGCGGGGCAGCGAAGTGACAAGCACCACAACCTACAAAAAAGGTAACGAGGGCACTGAATAACATAGGATCTTCTCTTTGTATCTGGCAGGAACAACGAAGTTAAAATGCCCTAGTACCAAAATGTAGAATTAGTGCTACAACGGTCTTCAAGAGGACCTGCGATGCCGCTTCTGCCTCCCGTACCCTGGAGGTGGCACATGGGTCACGTGGTACGGTCATACTGCGGTGGGACGCACACTCGTTGACCTCTCATGGCACTGCTCCACACTTCAGGGAGGACGCTTTCCATTAGCTATGTTTTCTGATGACATGTCGCGCCGGCCCCGTCCAACAACAGAACTCCTTTAGATCCAAACAGACTCTTCCACTCTCTCACCGGAAGTGAAACCAGGCCACGTGGACACTTTCACAATACAACAGCCGGGAATGCACTTTTCGGTAAAAAAACACATTCCTTCCTCCTAATTAATCAAATAAACGTCTCACTGAAGAACAGGGGCCAGCTTCGTTCGGTAAACAGCCGTTACAACGACTTTTTTACTTTGCGATACCATTACAATGCATGCATTACCACGCATGCGTTGTACATCACAAAGTCATTACTACGCATTTTTTAGAACGCATGGTCATTTACCACGCATGCCTTTACAACAAATTTTGTTGTAAAGGTATGTATGGTAAATGACCATGCGTTCTAAAAAACATGAAGACGATCCATGTCGTTGTAAGGAAACAGAGGCTGTTCCGTTTCCTCACAACGACGTGCACCACCCCTCAGAGACGACGTGAAGCAGGAACCACGAGGAGAGAGGAACCACGAGGAGTGAGAGGTAAGGGGGATTGGGCATGGGGTGGGGGTTTCTTTTCTAGGGTTTAGGGTAGTGCAGTGGTGTTTGGGTGATGTAGGGGGTCATGCTGGGGGTAGTGTTTTAGGGTTTAGGGTAGTGCAGTGGTGTTTGGGTAGTGTAGGGGAGGTAGTGTTTTAGGGTTTAGGGTAGTGCAGTAGTGTAGGGGGTCGTGCTGGGGGTAGTGTTTTAGGGTTTAGGGTAGTGCAGTGGTGTATGGGTAGTGTAGGGGGTCATGCTGGGGTAGTGTTTTAGGGTTTAGGGTAGTGCAGTGGTGTTTGAGTAGTGTAGGGGGTCATGCTGGTGGTAGTGTTTTAGGGTTTAGGGTAGTGCAGTGGTGTTTGTGTAGTGTAAGGGGTCATGCTGGGGGTAATGTTTTATGGTTTAGGGTAGTGCAGTGGTGTTTGGGTAGAGTAGGGAGTCGTGCTGGGGGTAGATTTAGGGTTTAGGGTAGTGCAGTGGTGTTTGGGTAGTGTAGGGAGTCGTGCTGGGGGTAGTGTTTTAGGGTTTAGGGTAGTGCAGTGGTGTTTGTGTAGTGTAGGGGTTGTGCTGGGGGTAGTGTTTTAGGGTTTATGTTAGTGCAGTGGTGTTTGGGTAGTGTAGGGGGTAGTGCTGGGGTAGTGTTTTAGGGTTTAGGGTAGTGCAGTGGTGTTTGTGTAGTGTAGGGGGTAGTGCTGGGGGTAGTGTTTTAGGGTTTAGGGTAGTGCAGTGGTGTTTGGGTAGTGTAGGGGTTCATGCTGGGGGTAGTGTTTTAGGGTTTAGGGTATGGCAGTGGTGTTTGGGTAGTGTAGGGGGTCGTGCTGGGGGTCGATTTAGGGTTTAGGGTAGTGCAGTGGTGTTTGTGTTGTGAAGGGGTCGTGCTGGGGGTAGTGTTTTAGGGTTTAGAGTAATGCAGTGGTGTTTGTATAGTGTAGGGGGGTTTAGGGTAGTGCAGTGGTGTTTGTGTAGTGTAGGGGGTCATGCTGTGGGTAGTGTTTTAGGGTTTAGGGTAGTGCAGTGGTGTTTGTGTAGTGTAGGGGGTCGTGTTTTAGGGTATAGGGTAGTGCAGTGGTGTTTGGGTACTGTAGGGGGTCATGCTGGGGTTAGTGTTTTAGGGTTTAGGGTAGTGCAGTGGTGTTTGGGTAGTGTAGGGGGTCATGCTGGGGGTAGTGTTTTAGGGTTTAGGGTAGTGCAGTGGTGTTTCTGTAGTGTGGGAGGTCATGCTGGGGGTAGATTTAGGGTTTAGTGTAGTGCAGTGGTGTTTGGGTAGTGTAGGGAGTCGTGCTGGGGGTAGTGTTTTAGGGTTTAGGGTAGTCCAGTGGTGTTTGTGTAGTGTAGGGAGTCGTGCTGGGGTAGTGTTTTAGGGTATAGGGTAGTGCAGTGGTATTTGGGTAGTGTAGGGGGTAGTGCTGGGGTAGTGTTTTGGTTTACGGTAGTGCAGTGGTGTTTGTGTAGTGTAGGGGGTCGTGCTGGGGGTAGTGTTTTAGGGTTTAGGGTAGTGCAGTGGTGTTTGTGTAGTTTAGGGGGTAGTGTTTTAGGGTTTAGGGTCGTGCAGTGGTGTTTGGGTAGTGTAGGGGGTCGTGCTAGGGGTAGTGTTTTTGAGTTTAGGGTAGTGCAGTTGTGTTTGGGTAGTGAAAGGGGTCGTGCTGGGGGTAGTGTTTTAGGGTTTAGGGTAGTGCAGTTGTGTTTAGGTAGTGAAGGGGGTCATGCTGGGGGTAGTGTTTTAGGGTTTAGGGTAGTGCGGTGTTTGTTTGTGTAGTGTAGGGGGTCATGCTGGGGGTAGATTTAGGGTTTAGGGTAGTGCAGTGGTGTTTGTGTAGTGTAGGGGGTCGTGCTGGGGGTAGTGTTTTAGGGTTTAAGGCAGTGCAGTGGTGTTTGTGTAGTGAAGGGGTCGTGCTGGGGGTAGTGTTTTAGGGTTTAGGGTAGTGCAGTGGTGTTTGTGTAGCGTAGGGGGTTGTGCTGTGGGTAGATTTAGGGTTTAGGGTAGTGCAGTGGTGTTTGGGTAGTGTAGGGAGTCGTGCTGGTGGTAGTGTTTTAGGGTTTAGGGTAGTGCAGTTATGTTTGGGTAGTGTAGGGTGTCGTGCTGGGGGTAGTGTTTTAGGGTTTAGGGTAGTGCAGTGGTGTTTGGGTAGTGGAGGGGGTAGTGATTTAGGGTTTAGGGTAGTGTGCCCAACCAGCCACAATATCCGTGGACAAAGGGGATCCTGACTCTTTGGAACGCTCCGTCAATTGAATAATTTGGGTCAAGGGCCCTACCACGTCCAAGACCTATCAATTCCTTTCTTGGGATCCCTCATATACTTGGAGAAAAAGGTACATAGTTTCTCATCAATTTCAGGCGTGTGTGCCACCTTCCCCTTCAGTGAGGGCCTGGGGCATTCTCCCCTCATCCTATTCCTGACCTCCCTTTCAAGGGGTTGATGGATTTTCCCCACCACATACTCTGCCACTTTGGCGTCAGGTGTCCACTCCGCTGACCTAGGATGGTAAATTTGGGTAGGCTCGAACATGTCCGAGTGGACCCCGTCCCCAACCGGAGACTGAGAGGAATGGGACTCTGGACACCAGGGACGCCCCGAGTCCTTATCCTCATTGGAGGAGAAATCGTCCTCCGATACACCCTCTCCCTCTAAGGAAACCCGCCGTCGGGGTCTACAATAGTGGTGACAGTGTTGCAATTTTCTCCGGGCCCCTCCTCCTCCCGGCAGGCTGCATGTTTTAGCGTTCGCGCACTCTTGAGGAAGGTCTCCGTAAGTTTATCAAATCCTTCCAAGTGCCCCGCGTTATGCTTAACTGCCCTTTTATTCCCCATCTGGGAGCTACTGGGACCCGCCACCACCAGATCTGGGTCACTGAACACCCCACGGATGCTTTTCGCCAGCTTATCAACCTGATCCCTAAGAGGAGCCACAGCCCTAGAAATAGCCAGAGAGAGGGCTTGGTCCACTGCTGGAGGGAGAAGTTGGGGGGCCATTCCTCCTCCACTTCCTGGTAGGAGGAGTAAAAATGGTCTTCTGGAGAAGACATGATAGCAGAGGGTGTGAGCACAGAACAAATGCCCTTAAAATCCTTAAGGCAGCCCCCTCGCCGGTGCTCCAACAGCTGGGTTTCCCCCGAAGCTGTTATAAGAATAGACTGAAGCGCAATACCAATTACCACCACCAGGTGGCACTGGTCACTAACGTGGCCGTGTGGGGAAATCACCGCGCAGCGGTGTCAAAATTAGGCGAGGGTTGGTCGGGAATCAAGCGGACACTAAAGGAGTGACCGGATTCCCAAACGCGCGTAAAGACCAGCGGGAGCGCTCGACGGAGCTGCCTCGCTCGGACCAAACGCGCCTGACAGGATCTCACCGCGCGCAGAGCACACAGCGGGAGAAACTGCGAGGGGGAGAACGCACTCGGGCAAGAGCCTGCTGCGCAGGGAATATGAAACAATACCAATGCAATAATGCTAATAACGTGCACAAGAAACCGCTATACAAACAGCAACAACGTCAGATTAAGCCAAGAATGTAAGGAATGCACTTAACTGACGAGCAGTGAAGAAAGAGGAAGCGGATGGGACGTCACGATATTATATACGATGGACTGTGATATGATTGGACTATAGTTGCCTTGGGGACTACCCCTAATGGTTCATGGGTTGTGTAGTCTTTTGTTTAATGATTGTTGTGTTACGTTTTCTTTGAACTGCTATGCAAATAAAGTGAGGAAAGATATGCATAATCCTCGCCTCCGTCCTGCCATAGAATTCATTAAACTTTATTTGATCTGATTTAGAAACATAGATCATAAAAGTGTACATAAAAACAGTAAATCCTCTTTCCTAATACAATACAGTGAGAATTAATTAGAACCAGTAGGTAAAAACGGGTGTTACAAAGCCCGGTTCAGAGCAACTTCAGGTTAACAGAATCGTAAAGGTCAATGTTTCGCAAGATCAATCTCATGTACTTCGTGCAAAGTACGCAATAAGGGGTCCAAGTAAGATGTAACGCTCCAATACCTGACCAGTTTGCACTATATAAAACTGCAGAAAAACTAAAAATAAAAAGTGTTTTGCACACTTCTGTCATTGGGCTATATGTGGGCTACATCTGGGTGATATTTGTGCTACATTTGGGCTCTTTTTTCTCTGGTGACCATCTTGAGAGACTTATTTGTTATGAAGTTTCCTAATTTCGTCATTTACTGCAGTCTCCTCAGTAGGAAATGCTTTCAGTTTTTACTTTGATTCCATCAAGAAGGCATTCAGATGTGTCACACATTTGCCATAAATTCAGAATGTTAGCACTCTAGTTGTTCATTAGATCACTGTAGTAAAGCTACTGCTCACCAGGGAGTTAACTGGAAGTCTACTGCTGGTATTGAAAGTGATTGTTTCAGTCTGCATGTCAGAATTTTCTAATGAAATAGAAGAGGATTTGAGATCTCACTTAAAACATGCCCTAAATTTTCTTTCTGCAGCACTAACCATAATTTCTATGGCAAAATGAACCCCCTCATTTGGTTCCTTTTTAAATTAAATGTTTTAAGTGTTACCAGTTTATTCCAATCAAGATGGCTTCAGGTGTGCCATACTTTTGTCATAAGTAAGACTGTTAGCGCTCTAGTTGCTCTTTAGAACACTCTGGGAAGCTGCAGTAGAACACAAAGGCATCAACTGACAGGCTGCTCCTGTTGAAATATAACAGGAAGATATTTGAGATCTCACTTAAAAAATGTCCTAATTTTTCTTTCTACAGCACTAACCATATTTTCTATGGCAAAATGAACCCCTCATTTTGTTCCTTTTTAAATTAAATGTTTTAAGTGTTACCAGTTTATTCCAATCAAGATGGCTTCAGGTGTGCCATACTTTTGTCATAAGTAAGACTGTTAGCCCTCTAGTTGTTCTTTAGAACACTCTGGGAAGCTGCAGTAGAACACAAAGGCATCAACTGACAGGCTGCTCCTGTTGAAATATAACAGGAAGATATTTGAGATCTCACTTAAAACATGTCCTAATTTTTCTTTCTACAGCACTAACCATAATTTCTATGACAAAATGAACCCCTCATTTTGTTCCTTTTTAAATTAAATGTTTTAAGAGTTACCAGTTTATTCCAATCAAGATGGCTTCAGGTGTGCCATAATTTTGTCATAAGTAAGACTGTTAGCGCTCTAGTTGTTCTTTAGAACACTCTGGGAAGCTGCAGTAGAACACAAAGGCATCAACTGACAGGCTGCTCCTGTTGAAATATAACAGGAAGATATTTGAGATCACACTTGAAACATGTCCTAATTTTTCTTTCTACAGCACTAACCATAATTTCTATGACAAAATGAACCCCATCATTTTGTTCCTTTTTAAATTAAATGTTTTAAGTGTTACCAGTTTATTCCAATCAAGATGGCTTCAGGTGTGCCATACTTTTGTCATAAGTAAGGCTGTTAGCACTCTAGTTGTTCTTTAGAACACTCTGGGAAGCTGCAGTAGAACACAAAGGAATCAACTGACAGTCTCAGCCCTTGTTGGATGTACATGTTTTACTGAGAATGTCAGACTTCATTCTCACATGACTGAGAAAGATAATGGGAATTTACAGAAAATATGCTGTCATTTTAGCTTCTGGAGCACCTTCCAAAACTGTATGGGACAAGCATGTGAAAATAGTTTTCTCTCAAACATGATTCATGATATCCCAGCAGAAGGTTTTTCACAGGGTAAAATCACCTTAGAACACACCACAATTCCTGAAATTAGTATGGTACCATCAACAAATGAATTCTAATGTAACTAAGGTCTGTTATCACCCTTTATAGTTCTACTTTTGGTAACCCTCAAAATCTTCGATTCAGTACAAAGCATTTCAATGGGGTACTATCATTTATATTGGTCCCAAGATGGCTGCCAGCAATTCCAGGATGAAGTGGTGACAGCCAATCAGATCTCACGATGACATGTGTGGTTAGGCTCCGCCCAGATATATATGTGTTTTTACTTTTGATTTTCTCAGGAACTACTGAACGGATTTACACCTTTTAACAAAAGGGTTCTTTCTGAACCAAGAACTACCTCTTAGCCAAATTTGGTGTAATTCCGTTCAGCAGTTCGGGCTGTAGCCTTGCATAAAGTTTCCTATGGGAAATTGATTTTTTACTCTTATTTTTGAATTTCTCCACAACTACTGAACGGATTTACACCATTTAAAAAAAGGTCGCTTTCTGAACCAAGCGCTACCTGTTTGCCAAATTTGGTGTAATTCCGTTCAGCAGTTCAGGCTGTAGCCGTGTCTAAAATTTCCTATGGGAATTAACATGGAGAAAACACGTTTTGGGACCCCCCTTTTTCTTGGCCCCCGCTTGCTGAATCACCCCGAAACTTTCAGGATAGGAGCAGACCGGAGCGCCCCACAAGTTTTGAAAATGTCGCGAAGATTCATCAACCGGCGCCAAAGTTATTGGAAATAGAATGTTGCAAATTTCCTATGGAAAATAGGTCCTAACTATAACTATCTACTGGCGACCACCAGTAGATAATATATATATATACACACACACTGCTGTTTAGCACAATTAAATGTCTTGTCAGTACAATATCACTTTGAATGTTGACATTGCACATGCCTTTTTAACTATATTACTATTTTTTTTAATAAAAGCTTTCTCTCACAGTGGTTCCCAAAACATAGCAGTTTTATCAATAACTAAAAGAGGGAGAGCAGTGTAGATCCCTCAGGTCTTAGCTTTTTCGTTTTTTCCACCACCACATGTGGATACCCATAATTAACAGAGTGAAATTTTGGGTGGGAAATAGCTCCACCCATATTTTTGCCCTCAGTTTAAGATCAAGACTCATCAGACACCACCCCCATCTTTCATTATCAGTGAATTTATACCTCTTGCTAATGTCTCTTACGGTTGCTGGTGCCTGCAGACCTCAGGATTTACTGCTAGAGTAGTGAGAGGTGACCACATGTGATATTACAATCCTTCCCAGTCAAGTTAAGTCAAAGATCTTTATTCAACCAGTATACTGGTCATAAATGCACACAGAATAAATACAAAATTCACAATTAATAACAAATAAAACAACAAAACAATAGATACCCTTAATAACATATGTTTAAAAAAAAGCTAAAATCAGAATGAAGAATCTTTTACATTGTATACAATTTCCTGAGTTTCACAGCAGCAGTAATATAATTAAGTGTAGCAGTGCAAATTTCTGGGGAGGCTAAGGACTGGATATAGCCTAAACCCTCTTTGTCTGATGTAAAATGCTTGTGCAAAAGGATAGGATGTAAAAATCGAACCCTTAATGAACAATACAAGGTGCAAAATAGAATAAACTGCAAAGTTGATTTGGTTGAAACATTGTCATACATGCATTTTGAGAAGAAACAACCCAAGAGCCACCCAAGGTAAAAGTGACTAAATGATGTATTAGTTTTAATCTCAGCCTTGTCAAATAAAATCTGTGTTGCGGGTTGGCAAACCAAGTTAAATATGATTCAGTACCAGAAACATTAAGAATTTGCGTATAATTAATGATTGTACAAGAGCCCAGAGAGTTTTCGATCCTGGCGTCTTCTTCATTTTAAGCAAAAATCTTTTTAACCCTCTCCTTGGTCTGAGGACCTATATTTTTAGAAGAGTTGAAGTGTGTGCTCAAACCTAGGGCAAGAAAGACTTTTTTAACATAAGCCAGCCATGGAATAGCATTAATATTATCAAGATATAAACAATCTTTCAAAACTTCCCTGGAAAAAAAAGCCTTAGGGGTGCTTCAGAGTTTTATCCGCACTAGCAAGGGAGCCATATTAATAAGATCTTCCCAAAAACCCGCCCCCACTTCCACACGTGTGATAAAACTTGAGGTAGATTTGGGTAAGGCTAAAAGTCTAGCTAAAATCCTATTTTTCACCGTCTGTAGCTTCCTAAGAGCTGTATAGCCCCACACTCCTTCTCCATAAGAACAAAGGGATAAACACTTCTATATAACTGAAACATCTCCTTAATCAGTTTATGACCCAACTTTTTAGCAAATCTAGATAACATTTCACAGGCAGCCCCCATCTTTTGTATTCTCTAGTTAATTGAGCATTCCCAAGACCCATTCGCATTTATTAAGAGGCCCAAATAATTAAAAGAGGATACTTTCACAATTGGTGTCCCTCCAATAGAGAATTTGTTTGATTTTGTACATTTGGGACCACAGGGCGTGATGTATGATTTTTGATGATTTACCTTAAGATTTAAATTACTCCTAAAATCGCTAAAACCATTAAAAAGACTTTGAAGGCTATCTGCTGTTAACCCAAAGAGAACAGCAGAATCCGCATACAGAATAAACGGCACTACACAAGAGCCGATTCACAGGATGTCCTTGCTACATGCCCCAAAAATCTTTCAAGAGAATTACTATAAAATAAAAACAAGAAAAGGGCCAAAATGCAGCCTTGCCTCAGTCCTCTGCTCACCCTTATAGGTTACATGCAATCCCCTGTATGTGTATTACGCACTTTAAGGAAAGAATCCCAATGCCATCGCTTGATAATGCCCAGCAGGATAGGGTCCACTCCCGCCTGATCCATTAGTGCCCACAGTTTCTTCCTGTCTACAAAGTCAAAGGCACAGGAGAGGTCCATAAAAGCCATATGAAGGGCTCCTCTCCTCGCCTTAACATACTTGCCCCAGATAAGATGTAAATTAAGTGCCTGTTCCACTGTTCCGAAATTGGGTCGAAAACCATATTGAAAAGGTGAAAAGAAAGAGGTAGACTCAGCCCAATCCTCCAACTTTTCCAAAATAACCCTCTCAAGGATTTTGGCCATACAGTCAATTAATGAAATTGGTCTGTAACAGGTGGGCTGATTCGGATCACCCTTTTTAAAAATTGAGATTATTGTGGCCTCTCTCCATGACTCAATTAGGTTACCCCTAACAGGTGCCCTCAGGACATTAGGTAAAAGTTGGGCCCAAAGATCAATATTATGTTTAAAAAGATCAGTTGGTAACCCATCAGGGCCTGGAACCTTGTTGCTTGCTGCAACCTGGATAGCTGTGGTGAGAGTAGGAAGACTTCTAAGATCGACCAGCCAATCCCCCTTTATTTTGAGAAATCAAGCCTAATATCCTTATCATGGCCAATCATCTCATAATCCCGATTAAAAATGATGGCATAATGATTACTCCAGTCCTGTTCGGGTATATGACACTCTATACCACTTTTGGATTTTTCTGTAAAAAAGGCCTATTAACAACTTCCCAAAACAACCTGGAATCTTTCAAGTTAGATGCTTTTTCTAAATCCTCCCAGGCCTTAATTCTAATCTCAAGCTTTCTCTTTTCAAAGATTTGCCTGTAGTTTTTCCTAGCTGCTCTAATATCCTCTATATTTCGTGGAACTTTATTTGTGACATGTTTTAGAGTTTTGAGGGCTGCTGTGCAGTTAGGAATAAACCAAGAATTGGGAGGGCACTCGCTTAATGGCTTATTGATAGACAACTCAGAGGCCACAAGTTTAATCATTTTGCTAACACCTTCCACAATCCTCTCTGGAGCAATATTAGGGGAGAGACAACAGGTGATATCATCAGGCGCCTTACTAATCAAGTTGCTTAAAAATGTGTGTGGTTCAATGTTCCTTATATAATCTCCCAGAAGATGTGAGAAACCACAAATGCGATCCCCACTTTAAAAACATTTAGTATGATTAAAATCACTTACCCATATAATTGAGCCATCCCCATTGCTTTGTCTATCCAGTGAATCTGACGGTAACCTTCCCAGTTCATGCATAATGTCAAGGCACCACTGATCTCCACAGGAGCAGAACAGGCGAAGGCTCCCAATGCCTCCCTATCGGTACCACCTGTCAACACTGAACAGGCTATACCAACAAGAGGGAAAAGGGAATGGGATCGAGAGAAGAGACACTCCTGATTGTTCTTCGGCAGTTCTCAGGCCTCCAGTATTAGGGATACTCCTTTGAATTCCTCTCAGGACTCTCAAGATGAGATCTGTTTCTTCAGGAGGGAATACCTAATGCACAGATACAAATGAAATATAATAGCAGTATTCAAATTAACATCACTCACACTATGCATCCATATTAAACTATATACCCCTTAATCAGGAGAGTTTTGCTTCTCTTCACGCTGTATAGTTCATTTTGGTTAAAATAGTTCATTCATCTTTGGAAGTTTTGCAAAATAACTTACACAGTTTGTAAAAGAAGCCTTTTGAAAAGAAACTAGGGGGCATATTAGCAAGACCCACGTTAAAATTATCGCCGTTTTAGCGGCAGGAAACTGCCGCTAAAGCGGCGATAATGAGCTTGCTAATATGCGTTATGGAATTCCAATAGAAGCCCAGGTTAGATGTCCTGCACATCTAACCTGGGCTTCTATTGGAATTCCATAACGCATATTAGCAAGCCCATTATCGCCGTTTTAGCGGCAGTTTCCTGCCGCTAAAACGGCGATAATTTTAACGTGGGTCTTGCTAATATGCCCCTCGATCTTTCCAATTCATCAACAATATTTACATAATATTCTTCAGACGAGTCTTTGAAGTCCTTACCATACTGTTGACTTCTGAGGTTCAGGACCCGCAAAAAGGAATAAGGAAGGAGAAGGTAAGGAAGGACGACCCGTGAGGGGGAAGGAACCACAAAGGGTAGACGCCTTACCAACCGACGATTTATTTAGAGAAGGAAATTCTCCGATTCGTTGCTTCCCGAAGGGAGTTCTTGAAGCTTTCGATAACCTTGCGTTGGGCCAGATCACTACTATGGCCAGTCCTGCTTCTTGCCAAGACGCTAGCTTCTTTCGAGAGATTGGAGACAAGATTCGTATTAATGACCCTGCGTGTAGCTGAGACACTTCTCTTCTGACGAGATGCCAGTAACTGGATTGTTGATAGAGTTTGCATTTATCTCAAACACTAGTCTCTAACGAGAGACCCGGAGGTGAAGGCAGTAATGATCGAACTTGCGACGTATCGGAACACTCCTCTTCAAGACGAGCTGGAAGTGGACTCACGATGACAGAGTCTGTACCGTCACAACTTGTTCGCGACTAATTCAAGAGAAACGCTCCGGAAGAGAGTTTCCAAACAGGAACCAGGTGAGCACTAAGGATACAGAGCTATACAGGACTTTTGAAAATAACCGTGACAGAGAGTACGGGGAACACTACTCTCCTCAGGAATTTTCTCGTTGAAGTGCGCAGGAAGGAGCTTGCGCGTCTCAGAT
The DNA here is from genome assembly GCA_963921515.1 of Calotriton arnoldi. Classification (NCBI taxonomy): domain Eukaryota; kingdom Metazoa; phylum Chordata; class Amphibia; order Caudata; family Salamandridae; genus Calotriton; species Calotriton arnoldi. Next base: position 156,137 of record CAWUFW010012523.1, read on the forward strand.
ATTAGGGTTCAATCTCGCGAGAGTTCATCAACATCAAGAGTAGTACAAGTCTAAGCTAAACGTGAGCCCTTTTGAAATGGCCTTTTGAACATCCAATCTAGAGATCTCTTCCAGTGATTAGAAACTGGACATTTGCCAAACCTCTTATACCTTAACTTATGAATCACCACACAATCTCTAGGGCGTATTAGAGCAATTGTAGCCCCATTCCTGACACATAATCTCTACTGGTTGCACGGAGAAAAAGTTGAAATAAGAGTTTGCATTAACTACATTTAATAAATGTTTCATGGGCAATTCCACAACTTGAAAATATGGACTTGACGCTAATACATCCACCCTCAGCGTGAGATAAGTATAGCCAGGCCACCCTTTTCCCTTCCTGCAGATGAGGGAATAGCTTGAGAGCAATATGATTTATAACCATTTACACCTATAGGATCAGGGGCCCAGGTTCCTTGGAAACAAACAATATCAACATTTTTAAATATGCTAGCCAGTCTTCATTATTTTATTTGTCCCTAAATCCCACAATATTCCAAGAGAGAAAATGAAATCCATGCCCTCTCTCTATGTTGGACTTTATATTATTTAAGATTAAGGCTCCCTGTTTTCCGTTTTTACTGCTTTTTACAGATGAATACAGACAGAAAACCATTAATTTTCTTTTCTGTATTTATTTTTAAATGTGGATAAAAACGGAAATTGGGTGCTTTTTGAGTGATTCTAATTTCACTTTACCATGACTGCCAGGTCAATAACTGTGTGAATTGATAGGTAAGGGGGGTTAAAAAAGAAAGTTTTAGTAAAGAGGCTTTAACAGCAGTAGCTATATACAAGGCTGATACTGAAATATGCATATTTTCACACAAGCGCATTGATTTATCTTCTGCGGGTGTTCATATCACTGAAACCTGGCAGGCATTCAAGCATGAGTGCATATTTATTGGTTAAATATATATGGAAATATACCAGTTTCAGCTTTATTTTTTCACAAATCCCATAATAAATATGGATAAATGCAGATAGAGTTGTCAAAAAATAAATATGGATAAATACAGACGGAAATGTCAAAAAAAAAATACCATAAAACCGGGAGCCCTATTTAAGATACATGCCTGCGGGACTAATAGAGAAGGGATTTCTCCTGTTGGCTAATTGCATTCACACTGCTAGATTGAGTTGGACTTCAGTCATTTTCTGAAAGCTCTGATAGTAGTTCAAATCAGTTAGGGTGAGAAAAGTTAACCAAAAAAGGCTGATTTTGATGAGGCCTATGTGTACGATTACACTGTCTGTGAAGAGCATGACTGGTTGGGGGCAGGTAAAAAAAAAACAAGGGAGAACCCCTTATCTTACTGGAATTTAAGCTGGCAGAGGTCAAACGGGACAACAGGAAATGTACCCACTCTGGATCCCTAAAACTTAAAACTATACAGTCTCCCTCAACAGATTTCATAGTAGGCCTAACCCATTTGACTTATCGAGCCATTATGATAGCTGGGTTACAATCTGCATTTCTCCTGCACCAATGACCTGCTTTATTAATGAGATTTTGACAGGCCTCCTGAGATCCTTCATCTAAAGGTGGAACTCCCATTAAAACCATTGTATGAGGTGTGCATTCTGGAGCAAGATGCAAGCTATCAGAAAAACTTAAATGCTGAGGTACTGTAACAGGGGCAAAATGATGATTTTCAATGTTTAAAGACCCTAATATGGGTGGGTCTGGAATAACCTTTGGGAACCCAACTAAGTGGACCGCCCATCACCCTTTAGATTTTGATTATTAAGACCCCTGGCAGGCCAAGATACAGAACCCGGTCCTTGAAAAGATTGCCCAACAGTAGTGGATAGCAACCCAGGAGCACAAGCTATAGTATTAGGTCGATTAACTAAAGTCTGAGTGGTCAAGATCTCTTGATTCTCTTGTGTGTGGTTTGTTTGGCACTCAAGCTTGACAGTCTCCATAAAAGAAAAAAGTTTATCTTCTATTTTCCCCAGAAGTAACAAAATAGGCTTTAGGGTGTCAGCCAAAAGATTAGTTGTCCTGGGATAGAATCCATCCAAAAACGATTGAAACCTGTCATCGTCCAAATGAGTCGCTAAGGGAATATCCTGCTGCTGACTGCTCTACGTGCGTCTCATAGGGGCTGAACGTTGTTTCTTAGAGGTGGTTGCAGGCTCCAACCTTTTCCTCTTTCCTGCTTTGGATTTTAAATTTTCATCTGTGCTCTGCGCAATATCCTGAGAATGGCTGGCAGGTTGACTACAGACAACAATAGGGAAGGATGAAACTACTGGTGCTACTAACTGGATTGCCTGCTTAGTCTGTCCTCCTTCTGTTGTCAGACCTTGCACTGTAACCATATGAGAAAATGAGGGTGAGGAAAGGGATAACTTGCGCTCAGCCAACTCAGTTTCTTTATTTATGGCTCCCATGGCCCATTGTAGGAAGCCATCAAAAGTGTACCAGTTATCAGGGGTACAGAGTTAATCTTTTGTTTGTCCATTCTGATAAGACTAGAGAACAGCACAGATTAACCTAAAGCAGGCCAGAATAAAAAGTGATTGTCGTAGTACCTTTTATATGCCACAATTCCTTTGGCAGGCGTCTGACAAAAGACCAAGAGAAAGGGCCCAGCCCAGCCACGTATGGGCGCAGATGGCCCCGCTCTTGGCTTGGTCTTCGCCTGGGCCAAGTCCGGGTGCGTCTCGCGCAGCGAGAGCCCCAGCGGGAAGATGTAGGCACCTCCAGGTGCAGAAGAGCAACATGGCCTGCTACCTAATGCGAAGAAGCCTGGGGCTTAAGGTCCATCCCCCACCAGCAACAGGCTCGTGTCCCACACAGCGCGAGCCCCAACAGGAAGCTGTGGGCACCTAACGGTGCAGGGGAGCAACGTGGGTGGCTACTTGCCGCAAAAAAGTGTGGGGCTTGAGGTCCAGCCCCCACCACCAATAGGCTTGCGTCCCGTGCAGTGGGAGCCCCAGCAGGAAGATGTAGGTGCCTCTGGGCATAGAGGAGCAACGTGGGCAGCTACCTGCCGCAAAGAAGTCTGGTGCCTTAGGTCCAGCCCCCACCACAACCAGCTACAGGCTCGCATCCCATTCACATTAACAGGCCAAACGTGATATCACAGAGTTCTCACTTAGAGACAAATCTATGATCAGTGTTATTACTTGTCTGAGTGTATCAATTAAAAGGAAGTTGAACCTCACCCGCATCATGCGACTTACTTCCTCATCACGTCTGATCCTGTGTGGAAAGCACCACAACATAGTGGAAAGAAATGGGCCCCTAAATATGATGCATTGGTGGCTTACAACTTAGAGGGGTTTTTTTTATGTCAAAGAAAGAAGTATCTGTATCGTGGATCCTTGTTGATGTTGGAGCGTGAAATTCCAGAGGGAAGTGCACCATCATATGCCAAGTTTGGTTTGTAGATATCACCAACTCGAGACCATAGCAGTAAAGTTGTGTTCTGGTGGAATGAGTAATACTCCAGAGACAAAAACAAAGTTCATGTGCAAATGCACATTTGCCTCAGATTTCCATATGCTGAATACTCACCATGTGAAATTTCCAGAGGCATAAATAGTTCACTTTGAGGTACTGAAGGAAACCTACAACTGATGTTGAGTTCTTGGGTACTCTTGGGTTATTCTGTAAATCCCAGTAAAGTTGTAAGTTTGCTCTATACATATGAGTAGTTTTACAGAGTAAGTTTCTGTCCCTTAGAGTCCGAAGCTTGGTGAATGATCCCTTTAGAGATTTAAGACGTGAATGTTAGTTGCGTAGTTGTCAACATTTCAAACTAACTTCGAAATTTCATTGCCACCGCAACATACTTCTTAACAAATGTTTGACCTGGTTTTTCTTACCTTTGTCTCAGCACTGTTTGCCTGGATTATTCTTTAACATCCGATGTGTAGCTTTCAAAATGCATATTTTAAGAAATGTATACTTGTCCTGGAATTCCAATGTTGTAGTCTTTGTAACAAAGGTTACATTGTAGCCTCTGGGCTCTTTGGGGATTTCTAGAGTAATTAAAAGGGAGAATCATCGGCTCTCCGTTAAAAGCAGGAGGACACACTCTTTGTTGAACGAGAGTCAATATCTCACGCTACCTTGCAGGTGTAAATCTATTTACTCCTGTGCCATTCTATGCCACAAATGCAAACGCTTATAAATGTATTTCAGCCAGGGGCTACAATGAAACATGAAGGGGAAAGGATCATTCCAGATTAATCGGAGAGCTCAGGTAAGAGTTTTCTCCTTGGGGAAAAATGGTTTCCCAGTGGAGAGACAGAAGAAGTGCACACAAGGCTCCGTTCTCCAAGTGTGGAATTCTACGTTAAGTAGAATTGTGAAATTCTACATTATGTAGAATTCTGCACTGGGGATTTTGACCATTAGGGACATGTCACATGATATTCCCAATACTATGCATGGTACAGCTTACCAAGTATACTACTAAGAATTTTGGTGAATAGGGCTAATTGTGTAAGCATCTCTTGCATATTTGAACTGCTATAAATATTTGCATAACTTTGCAAGTCCTTGATTCGTTGTTGAAATCGGCATCAATCATTTTTGTAAAATGTTCCATAGATTTCATTATAATGATACAAAGAGCTGAGCTATGCGAAGAAATCTGTGATAATCCAAATATAGATGCATCCATTTGTTTCTACATTGAGCATTTTTTATTAATGTATACTGTTTTTTTAGAATAAAACTGTCAGCTGCAAAGCAGAGTCATAGGTAATACTCTTTTATTCGTTTTTTAGAGTAGTAAATTGCAGACTATTGTATCAAACGATGGAAGGTGACTGAGCTTTGTGGTTTTTTACTAACCACCAAAAGGAACAAGAATATTCCTTTGGGAAATGTGGAATTTCGGAGATCCTGCCATCAGACTCGTTGAAAGATGGTATTGTTGTAAAGATAAATATAATTTTTGTTAATACTATGGGCAGGATTTGGTGGCAGAAGGTACGAGGACGAGGACATCAGCCCAAAAAAGATTTATGTCCTGTCTGCCTGCCATTTTCTGCATTCAGCTGCCCAATTTGGACAGTGGAAGTTGTGTACATCATTTGGAGCTGTGATGCCAACTGAAACGGTTTTTAAAGGACAGTTGTAGGAAAGTGCATCTTTTGACATGGTTAGCCCCACTTTTTGCATGATGTAATTTCGAACTGTAAGTGCACCGGGTCCCTGCTAACTAAGTTCCCTGTGCCAGATCTCTTTCCTGAAACTGTACCACGATTGGCACCTCTTCAGCCACCCCTGTAACCTTAGTAATTGGTACCCCTGGTACCCAGGGCATGGGTACTGAAAAGGATCCTCTAGGGCTGCAGCACAGATTGTGTCACCCTAGGGACCCCTCATCAAGACCATGCAAACTCACTTCCAGTAGTTGGGGTACCCTTTGAGAGGGTTAGGATTTACATTGTTATTCCCCTTGACCCTCAAACAGCATCAGGAAGCCAATTAAATCTGGTGGTAGTGGATCATGCCACCCGAGGCAATTCTCCTGATGAGCACCACTGCCCCTGCAGTGGCGAAGGTCCTCCTTGGTATTGTTACTAGGTTGGGTTTCCAAAGGAGGTAGTATCAGATAGAGGTTCAAGCTTTGCCTGCATACTTAAAACACATGTGGACTGAGTGTGAGTGACCCATAGGTTCCCTACCCCATACCATCCGCAGACAAATGGGCCTGTTGAAAGATTTAACAAGACCCTAAAATGTATGATTGGTGGACTCCCTGAAAAGCTCAGAAGGAGATGGGATGTTTTATTACCATGCCTGCTTTTGGCTTACAGAGAGGTGCCACAGAAGGGAGTAGGGTTTTCCCCCTTTGACCTTCTGTTTGGACAACCTGTAAGGGGACCCTGTGTCTTGTGAAGGAAGGATGGGAGAGACCTCTCAAAGAACATAAGCATGTTATTGTGGATTATGCACTTCGCCTTTGTTCCAGGTTGGCTGAGTATGTGAAAAAAAGCAAACAAAAACCTTGAGACCAGCCAGGAGCTCCAGAAGCTCTGGTATGACCGAAAGGCTGCCATTGTGGCATTCCAACCAGGGCAGAAGGGGTGGGTTTTGGAGCCTGTGGCTCCTATGGCCCTCCAGGACAAATGAACAGGGCCCGACCTTATCCTTGTAAGAAAAGGGGAGGTCACCTACTTGGTGGACCTTGGCACATGCAGGAACCCAAGAGGGTCATACATGTAAATCTCCTTAAACCCTATAATGACAGAGCTGAAATGACCATGCTTACGGTTACAGATGAGGATCAGGTAGCAGAGAGTGAACCTCTCCCTGACCTCCTCTCTCACAACCCCAAAGATGGGTCAGTTGAACGAGTAGTCTTGTCATACACCCTCATTGCCCAACAGAAGACTGATTGCAGGCAAGTCTTAAATCAGTTTGCTGAGCTCTTTTCTTTGACCCCTGGTCAGACTAACTGTTGTACACATGATGTAGACACTGGTGACAGCCTACCTGTCAAAAATAAAATCTAAAGACAGCCTGATCATGTCAAAGAAAGCATCAAGGCTGAAGTAAGCAAGATACTGGAGTTGGGTGTCATTAAACTAGGGATGGGCGGAATTTGAGTAGTTGCGCTACGCAAAGCTCCGCAAAATGGTAAAAAATCTCTGCGAGCACGCAAAAGTTCCGCGAACACGCGGAATTGCTTGTTCCGCCCGTTCGCGATGGTTTTTTCCTGTTCGCGAACGCTGTTTGCGTGCTCGGGGAGAAATATCTCGCGAACACGCATTTTGAAAGCGCGAACAAGCAAAAAATTCCGCGAAGCCGCGGATCGCGGAATTTTTGGTAATTCCGCGTTCTCCGCGGAACGCGAAATTACCCAAATTCCGCAAATACCACCGAGCAGAACGGAATTTACTGCCCAGGCCTACATTAAACCCTCAGAGAGCCCCAGGGTCAGCCTGGTTGTTTTAGTCCTCAAGCCTCATTCCCAGGGTGGAAAGAAGGAAAGTAGTTTTTGTGTGGACAGTAAGGGTCTCAATGCAGTCACAAACACATCCCATTCCTAGGGCTGATAAGTTAATTGACAGTTTAGGGGCAGTCAAATATCTGAGTGCTTTTGATCTCACACCAGGGTACTGGCAGATAGGTCTGACCCCTGGAGCAAAAGAGAAGTCAGCATTCTCATCCCCAGATGAGCACTTCAAGTTCACTGTGATGACCTTTGGATTCGTGAATGCCCCTGCCACCTTCCAGAGGTTGGTGAACAAAGTCCTTGCTGGGCTGGAGTCCTTTAGTGCAGCATATCACGATGACATTGCTGTCTTTAGGTCCACCTGGCAGGATCACCTTATCCACCATGGGAAGGTACTAAAGGCTCTGCAAAGTGTAGGACTCACTATCAAGGCAAGCAAGTGCCAGATAGGGCAGGGCACAGTTGTATGCTTGGGCCACCTTGTGGGCGGAGGCCAAGTTCAACCCCTACAGCCCAAACTCCAGACCATTTTTGATTGGGAAGCTCCAACCACCCAGACTCAAGTCAGGACATTCCTTGGCTTGACGGGGTACTACCAGAGGTTTGTAAAGGGATATGGATCCATTGTGACCCCCTCATAGAACTGACCTCCAAAAAGACTCCCAAAAAGGTTAACTGGATAGTGAGCCTTTCAAAAGGCTTTTGACACCCTGAAGGAAGCAATGTACTCAGCACCCATTCTGAAAGTTCCAGATTATACCAAGCACTTCATAGTACAGATAGATGTCTCTGAACATGGGATAGGAGTAGTTCTATCCCAGACCAGTAATGATGGTCATGACCAACCTGTTACTTTCATAAGCAGGAGGTTTCTCCCGAGAGAGCAGCATTGGATTGCCATTGAGAGGAAAGCCTTTGCTGTAGTTTGGTCCCTGAAGAAGCTGAGACCATACCTGTTTGGTTCTCTATTCCTTGTCCAAACTGACCACAGAGTCCTCTCAAATGGCTTATGCAGATGAAAGGAGAAAACCCCAAATTGTTAAGGTGGTCCATTTCCCTACGGGAAATGGACTTTATGGTGGAACACAGATCTGAGACTGACCATGCCAATGCAGGTGGCCTTTCCAGGTTCTTCCACTTAGAGGATGAAGACTCTCTAGGAAAAGGTTAGTCTCACCCTCTTTCGTTTGGGGAAGAGGGTCATGTAGGAAAGGGCCTCTTTTGACATGGTTAGCCCCCTCTTTTTCCGTGATTCATGATGTAAACCTCAAACTGTAAGTGCGCTGGATCCCTCCTAACCAGGTTCCCAGTGCCAGATCTCTTTCCTAAAACTGTACCACGATTGGCACCACTTCAGCTACCCCTGTAAGTCCCTAGTAAATGGTACTCCTGGTATGCAGGGCATGGGTACTGAAGAGGGTCCTCTAGGGCAGCAGCACAGATTGTGCCACCTAGGGACCCCTCACCAAGGCCATGCAAACTTCCATTGGAGGCTGCGTGTCTTGGTGCAAAGAAAACTAGAGTCGACATGGCACTCAGCCCCGTGTGCCATGCCTCCATGCACTGCATGAGATATAGGTAAGTCACCCCTAATGCAGACCTTATAGCCCTAAGGCAGGGTGCACTATATTCCATGTGCGGACATATCTGCATGAGCAGATATGACCCTACAATATCCAGGCCATTCTTGGATATTGTAAGTGCACAGGGAAGCCATAGAGAGTACACGTGCTGGATACTTGTCATTACTAGTTTCCTTGCTCCATGATGGCTTCACTGTACCAAACATCTCATCTTAATAAATCCTCACTGATTCCAGTGTTGGATTTGTTAATAAATGCGCACAGCAGACCCTTTAGAGGGTCCCTGAAAACATAACAAACACCGGTGTGGTATCTCACTAGTCTTAGCCAGCCTGCCACCACCAGACTTGTTTAGTAGCTCATGGGGTTTGAGCCAAAGCTCTCAGAGGCCACGAACAAAGCCTGCATTGGGCGGAGGTGCTTCACACCTCCTCTAGGCTGGAATGGCTTGCCAGGGCGGGAAGCTTCAAAGACACTGCGGCCTTCGAAATCCAAGCCAGGCATCTGCGGATAGTAAAAGATGCCAACTCCCCCTTTCCAACTTAACTTTTGGCGGAAGGAAAGGCGGGAAAATTAGTTAGATGAGGAGGTGTGCCCACAGGACTCCTAACTTTACTACTACTAAATGCCTTTTGTGAATACCGAAAGTCGTAAAGTTAGGATTTTGTCTCAGTTTAGTAGTAGTAGAGTTAGGAGTCCTAACTTTACTACTACTAAATGCCTTCTGTGAATACCAAAAGTAGTAAGTTTAGGATTTTATCTCAGATTAGTTCTGTGAATCGGCCCCTCTATGTCTACGGATGCTATTTGGGATGCCTGCATTCTCTGACCATTGACTATTAGACTGATAACATCTGCAATTTGAAGTTTGTTTCACACTTAAATGTGTGTTTAAATAAAGATGGCTGTTTATAAAAGGGGATTGGAGGAATGTTAAGCTATGCAATTTCTGGAGTCCACACACTCATTTTATTAGCACTTAAATTAGTAGGATCAAATATTCCTTACATTTTAAGTAGACAGCTTGATAGGGAGCAAACTCAAATTGAAACGCTTCAAAACGAAAAAAATAGATAAAGATGATATTTGCTGGTATTGAGTCTGACCGTAACACTTCTTTTTACCTGTGTTTCGAGATGACGATGTCTTTCTGGATGATGAGGAAGCAAGGCAAGAGTATGTGCTGAATGACAATGGAATAATATTCTTTGGACAAGAAGACTTTATTTTGGAACAGGGATGGAACTATGGACAGGTAAGCGAATGGTGTACCTAATGAAATGGCAACACAAAAAATATGAGTGGGTCTTATACAGCACATAGGCAGTTTCAGCCAATTTTCCGTGATCAATGATTCCCATTTCGCTAATCATTTTCCATCTATATAGCCTAGTCAGCAGTTAGAACATTGATAAATTATATATCGGCACTATTAAAATTTAACCGTAAATACAAGGCTTTCTTCAATGGGCCAGACACTAAATGTAGTCCCTGTTGACTTAAAAACGTGAGCAAACATTGAGCAAAGATACAATCTGGAAACCTAGTTTGTTAGCTGATTACAACTAATACTACTACAATGACTACTGCTACTACTGCAATACTACTGTGAATAGTAGTGCTACTACTCATAGTAGAGGTTTCGCATCTCCTATTTGTAGTAGCACTTCTACTACTCCTACTACTAACTACATGCACATATCACCTAATACTAAGGGTAGTAACCTGAGTGTCCATGGTTTCTGCAAAATATAAAGTGGAAGAATTAGATGCTGTATCTGTATTTCACTCAGGGTAGTAGCATAACAAATAAATCACTTGTTGCTGTAAGAAAATGAAGTTTTCCTGCTCGGACATTGCAAGTATGCCCATACAGGGCTCTATCTTTGATGCCTCACTGCCGCAAGGCTGATGGTGAAGGGGGGCAAATTACTATCTGGAAGAGATCGATTTTGTTGACACCCAGCCTCTATTTCTTTTACAGTTTGAAGAAAGCATATTGAATATCTGCCTTGCTATCCTAGATCGGAACGTCGAATACAAAGAGGATCCGGTCAAAGACTATTCCCGTAGGAATGACCCAGTCTATGTGGGAAGGGTGGTAGCCTCCATGGTAAGAATAAGGTTAAACATATTTCATAAAGAATACTTTGAACTTCACATTTTATTATGTAATGATAGGACAAGAAATATGAATTTAAAATGCTTTGTGCTGGCACTTGCGTATTACCCCCTACCTACACATGATGCAGAAACAGATGGCTAAGTTCTAAAAATTGAGGAATGAATGCCTTTTTAGGTTTTGCCTAGAGGCAGTATTTATCTGTTGTCAAAAACCTATTGTGGTCAGTACCAATACCTACAGTAGGCTTTGGGTCAGGCTACTGTTTACCATTGGTTAGCTTTCTTTTTCAATCTCATTTGCTTGCTTCTTATTTGATTGTTTTCCCTCCTCTTTTTTGTTTGTTCCTCTTCTGGAGCATAGCTGTTTTGCAATGTTTCTGACTGAATAACCTGTATCCTTCCACTGTTTATATAAGGGAACTACACTTTTATTTTGTTTGCAGCACTCCATGAGAGTGCATGTGTTTTCTTCCTCTGCTTTTTTCACCCTTCCATACCAGATAGCATACTTCTGCTTTTAACAAGACTTTTTATGGAAAAAAGTATTTTCTTATTTACATGTAGCTCACCTCTTCTTCCGTTAGCTCCATTAGCTGTTGCTAAAAAAAGATTCAGCAAAAAAAACAGCTCTGTGCCAAACAACCTTACTTTTGAATAGAGCTTTACTAGAGCTTGTAACTGCAGGTGGCATCCTAGGATACTCCTAAAGTCTTTCATTCATCAAATACAGAGAACAATTACTAACTTAAGGTAAGGTGGCTTACGAGTGACCATTGCAAGTGGAGACAAGGGTCCACGGCTATGAAATCGCTTTGAGTACCTATCTTACTCAGTATCAAGCCTTGACCATATTGAAAGGGGGGGCAGGAGTGATCTGGACTAGGGATTAGGGACTTCGTCAAAATTCTTTTAGAGAAATGTTGGGAAACTACTAGATTATGTGCGTGCAAGGGACCTGGCTGTGTGAAGCAGCCGAACCATTAGGTGGATTTGTAATGCTTTTTAAAGACGCTTGGCATCGGGGCCCAGGCCTGCTCTTGGGCGGGCTACTTACAAAAGCAGCCAACAAAGTGACTGTGCTAAAGGTCAAAAGTTGATGGATATTGGCAGGCCAGATAGAGATCTATAGTGGTCCCAGGCAAATATATATATTTACGTCACATATTACATCACTCATGACATGGTCAGTGACATCACTGATGACATCTCAAATGACATCACTGATGACATCACTGATGACATCATGCATGTGATAATTTGATGCATCTTCTCACACCCTAATATAACCTTTGATACACCCACTCTAAATTACAGACTGCCATTCTCAAAACCATAGACACTCCAGCACCAATAACTACATACCCACTCACTGATTCTTAGGTCTACACACACATCCAGTCACTCACCCGTACAGTCACTCATACTTACGGTCACTCAGTACAGGACTATCATATGCACTCATACTCCTATAAAGACACTCAAACACCGCCACTCATCCATAGAGGTACTCACACACCTAGTCAGTCATGCAAATAATTAATCACACTGCCATTTACTCACCTATACAGTTATACACACACCAGCTCACTTACTCATACAAATACTAGCACATTCATACGCTCTTATACAATCACTGATACAAGCACACACTCATCCATACAGTCACTCTCACAATCACACACTCTCACTTATAGCTATTTATATACTCCAACACACATATATACTGCCTTTCACATATGTAGTTACTCACACATGTACCACTGAGACATACATTCACTCACTAACACACTCTTACACACACTCACCCACCCATTCAGTCTATCACAGATGCACTCTTGAAACCATCCACCCAGTGAATCACCCACTCACACATCTATGCACAGAGTCGCACACAACCCACCCACACAAACACTCAGGCACCCATACAGATACTCAGACAACCAATCAATAACTCATATAGACACTCATGTAGCTATTCACAAACCCATGCAGCCACTTACACAGCAACAGACAGACGGATACAGACATTCACCCAGTTTAGTCACTAACCCATGCATTCAGTAAGATACGTTTAATCACTCACTTATAGAGTTAGTCACGCACCTACTAAATAATCCATTCAGACACTTATACACCCACTCATTCTTCAATACGCCTTTCCCTATATATATTAAACATATTTAAACTTTACAGAAACACACAGTCACTGGATGATGTCATCAGTGATGTCATCAGTGATGTCACTGACCATGTCATGAGTGATGTAATATGTGACGTCATCAGCAGTGCATTGCGGGGCGCGAGTTATAGTTAGCTGAACTAACTATAACGGGGAATTTCACGGGTTTTGTACGAGTGCAATGTCCAACTAACTATAACTTTCCCTAAAACCTATGGTTTTTTCAGTGAATTTCTAAGGTTTTTTAAATGCTAATTTCTAACTATAACGTGCCTGAAACCTATGGTTTTTTCAGTGAATTTCAAAGGTTTTTAAATGCTAATTTCTAACTATAACGTGCCTGAAACCTATGGTTTTTTCAGTGAATTTCAAAGGTTTTTTAAATGCTAGTTTCTAACTATGCCTACAGAGGTAGGACATGTGAAGAAAGAAGAAAAAACGCACAGAAAGAAGCAAAAGAAATGCAGAAAGAAGCAACAGAAGTCCACAAAGACGAAGAAAAGTGCAGGAAGAAGCAAAAGATGTGCAGAAAGAACCAACAGAGGAGCAGAAAGAGGCCTTGTTGCAAAATCATCCTGTGCCCACAACTTTTTCAGACGGGTACTGGTGGTAACTGACTCTGACTAACCAGAGCCAGTGCTATGCTAAAAGACACTTAGAATACAGTGAAAACACCTACATACACTAGGGAACACTATGCGTTGGGGTACCCCTGTGATTAGCATGACCTCCTCTGTAAGTCCCTAGTACATAATAGGGCAGGGGGATTAAAACTACCTCTTAAAGCACGCTACGGGCGCGTTTGCACAGTGGTGAAGGGAGGGGGGGGCCTGAGGTGACATGTGTGCAAACGCGCCCCGTGGCACGTTTTAAGTTGCGGGATTAAGTCCCCTTGAATCCTGAGGGTACCTACAGTTAGGACCACAGAGCTGAGTTGCAGAGAGGCGTTCCGAGGCCATGCACCTTTTTTCACCTCTCTGCAACGCAACTCTGTTGTGCTTACTGAAGGTACCTGGTGGGCTAGTTGGCCCCCAGGGTCCCTCAGGATTCAAGGGAATTAATTCCCAACTTAAAACGCACCACAGGGCGCGTTTGCACACATGTCACCTGAGGCCCCGCCCTCCCTTCACCACTGTGCTAACGCGCCCGTGGCGCGTTGCTAAGTTGAGGGATTAGGTCACCTTGAATCCTGAGGGCCCTGGGGCCCAACTAGCCCACCAGGTACTTCCAGTAAGCACCACAGGCCTGTGTTGCAGAGAGGTGGTCCAAGGCCACGCCCTTTTACACCTCTCTGCAACGCAGCTCTGTGGCGCTTACTGGAGGTACCTGGTGGGCTAGTTGACCCCAGGGACCCTCAGGATTCAAGGGACTTAATCCCCAACTTAAAACACGCCACAGGGCGTGTTTGCACACATGTCACCTGAGGCCCGCCCCCTCCCTTCACCACTGTGCAAACGCGCCCCGTGGCGCGTTTTAAGTTGGGGGATTAGGTCACCTTGAATCCTGAGGGCCCCTGGGGCCCAACTAGCCCACCAGGTACTTCCAGTAAGCACCACAGGCCTGTGTTGTAGAGAGGTGGTCCAAGGCCACGCCCTTTTACACCTCTCTGCAACGCAGCTCTGTGGCGCTTACTGGAGGTACCTGGTGGGCTAGTTGGACCCCAGGGACCCTCAGGATTCAAGGGACTTAATCCCCAACTTAAAACACGCCACAGGGCGTGTTTGCACACATGTCACCTCAGGCCCCGCCCCTCCCTTCACCACTGTGCAAACGCGCCCTGTGGCGCGTTTTAAGTTGCGGGATTAGGTCACCTTGTATCCTGAGGGTCCCTGGGGCCCAACTAGCCCACCAGGTACTTCCAGTAAGCGCCACAGGCCTGCGTTGCAGAGAGGTGGTCCGAGGCCATGCCCCTTTACACCTCTCTGCAACGCAGCTCTGTGGCGCTTACTGGAGGTACCTGGTGGGCTAGTTGGACCCCAGGGACCCTCAGGATTCAAGGGACTTAATCCCCAACTTAAAACACGCCACAGGGCATGTTTGCACACATGTCACCTCAGGCCCCGCCACCTCCCTTCACCACTGTGCAAACGCGCCCCGTGGCGCGTTTTAAATTGGGGATTAACTCCCCTTGAATCCTGAGGGTCCCTGGGGTGCAACTAGCCCACCAGCTACCTCCATTAAGCGCCACAGAGCTGCGTTGCAGAGAGGTGTAAAAGGGCGTGGCCTCAGAACACCTCTCTGCAACGCAGCCCCCTGGTGCATACTGGAGGTTCCTGGTGGGCTAGTTGGCCCCAGGACCCCCAGTATTCAAGGGGAATTCGTTCCCCATCTGCAAACGCGCCAGGGGCGCGTTTGCAGAGTGCTGCAAGGAGGGCGTGGCCTCCGGCGCGATGCCAGTCTTTTTTTTTAAGAAGGGGGCTGTGTGGCCCCCTTCTTTTCTAATTTATTGGCCCCGGGGACCGTATCCCCCAAGGCATGGCCTTTATTTTTTAAAAATTGTTTTGGAGGGGGCTGCGTTGCCCCCTCCTCAGGCCACTTATGGCCCCGGGGACCCCATCCCCCGGGGCCGGCCTTTGTTTTTATTTTTATTTTGGGGAAGGGGGCCGCGTGGCCCCCTCCCGGGCCACTTGTTAGCCCCGGGGACCCCATCCCCCGGGGCTGGCCCTCTGCATTGGGGACCGTGGGGGGGTCCCCAATCCCCCCACGGTCCAGCCGGCTCCCCGTGTCCCTCGGGAGCCGGCATTGCTTTTCCACATGGGGAGCTGCTAAGATGCTGCTCCCCGTGTGGAAAAGCAATTTGCTTTGAATTTTGGAAGAGAGAGCAGGTTTCCTGCTCTCTCTTCCAAAATTCAAAGCAAGTTTGCTATGACAGGACGGGAGCCGCAAGGCTAACAGCAGTGTCCCGGGGGTGAGCACCCCGGGACGCTGCAGGAGCCGGCCCTGGGGGATGGTGGTCCCCAGGGCCATCACAGCCCCGGGGGGTGGCGGTCCCCGGGGCTGCGGGAGGGCCGAGTGCCCTCCCGCACTATTTTAAAATCAAAGCCCCAGGGGGTGGCGGCCCCCCAAACAAATATTTTATGAACCCCCGCATGCCCCTGGGACTTGGCCCACCCGAGGGCCAAATAACAACGAAGCGCGGGATGCCGCGCTTCGTTTTTTTTTTTCACGGCGGGATCCGCGCATCCTAAGCGCATCCCGCCGATTAAAAAAAAAAAAATGCTTTTTTTGGCCCTGGGGGTCCTTGTGGGACCCCCTGAGCAGGCCTAGGGGGTCAGGGTGTTTCTACCCTGCCTCCTTTTTGCATTTTTCGCGATTGTTTTTCTGATTTCTTGTGCCTCGGTTCTACCGAGGAACAAGATGGCTGCCAACACTTCCTGGTTTCAATCAATCAATCAATCAATCACGGCATTTATAGAGCGCGCTACTTACCCGGGAGGGTCTCAAGGCGCTGGGGGAGGGGTAAGTTACTGCTCGAACAGCCAGGTCTTGAGCTGCTTCCTGAAGGCGAGATGGTCCTGGGTCAGGTGGTTGCTGCTGTTGCTCGACTTGGCGGAGGTGGTGCACGTCAGGGGGCAGGTGAATCGGCAGGTTTGGCAGGTGAAGGGTCCGTGGGTGCGTCTCGGTGAGGCTCGGTAGCAGGCAGGGTTCCGGCCGGCATTGAGTGCGGTGAGTGTGGCGGCGTCGTAGGTCCGTCGAGTGGTGTTGCATCGGTGGGATCCAGGGGTTCTGGCGCTGGGCGCGGTCCAGTCGCGGACGGGCGCAGACGGGCTTGCCTTAGGCGCATTTATGGGGAGGTGGGAGGGAGGAGCAGCTGGGAGGCGGGAGGCAGGGGCAGCGAATGGGCAGTCAGGGGGGCGGGGCCGCAGGGGACGCAGCGGCGGGAATGGCGATAGGCAGCGAGGGGCACAGAAGGAAAAACGGGGGAAAGCAGGCAAATCACGGGCACAACAACAGTGGGGCAGCGAGGGGCACAGAAGGAAAACGGGGGGAAAGCAGGCAAATCACGGGCACAACAACAGTGGGGCAGCGAGGGGCACAGAAGGAAAAGCGGGGGGAAAGCAGGCAAATCACGGGCACAACAGCAGTGGGGCAGCGAGGGGCACAGAAGGAAAAACGGGGGGAAAGCAGGCAAATCACGGGCACAACAACAGTGGGGCAGCGAGGGGCACAGAAGGAAAACGGGGGGAAAGCAGGCAAATCACGGGCACAACAACAGTGGGGCAGCGAGGGGCACAGAAGGAAAAACGGGGGGAAAGCAGGCAAATCACGGGCACAACAACAGTGGGGCAGCGAGGGGCACAGAAGGAAAAACGGGGGGAAAGCAGGCAAATCACGGGCACAACAACAGTGGGGCAGCGAGGGGCACAGAAGGAAAAACGGGGGGAAAGCAGGCAAATCACGGGCACAACAACAGTGGGGCAGCGAGGGGCACAGAAGGAAAAACGGGGGGAAAGCAGGCAAATCGCGGGCACAACAACAGTGGGGCAGCGAGGGGCACAGAAGGAAAAACGGGGGGAAAGCAGGCAAATCACGGGCACAACAACAGTGGGGCAGCGAGGGGCACAGAAGGAAAAACGGGGGGAAAGCAGGCAAATCACGGGCACAACAACAGTGGGGCAGCGAGGGGCACAGAAGGAAAAACGGGGGGAAAGCAGGCAAATCACGGGCACAACAACAGTGGGGCAGAGAGGGGCACAGAAGGAAAAACGGGGGGAAAGCAGGCAAATCACGGGCACAACAACAGTGGGGCAGCGGGGGCACAGAAGGAAAAACGGGGGGAAAGCAGGCAAATCACGGGCACAACAACAGTGGGGCAGCGGGGGCACAGAAGGAAAAACGGGGGGAAAGCAGGCAAATCACGGGCACAACAACAGTGGGGCAGCGAGGGGCACAGAAGGAAAAACGGGGGGAAAGCAGGCAAATCACGGGCACAACAACAGTGGGGCAGCGAGGGGCACAGAAGGAAAAACGGGGGGAAAGCAGGCAAATCACGGGCACAACAACAGTGGGGCAGCGAGGGGCACAGAAAGGAAAGGGGAGACAAGCAGACAAAACTGGCACCGGGGCCACAAGCGGAGGGCGATCTTACCTACAGGAGCAGCGGGCAGACAGCACAGGCGGAGCTGTGTGGTGGGGGAGCGACCTACCTGGCAAGGTCAAGGGTTTGGAGTGTTGACAGCCAATTAGCATACAGCTCGTGATCGGGAGGGTGCGCGGACCCTCCGCGGCCATAGATATATATGTGTTTTTACTTTTGATTTTCTCAGCAACTACTGAACGGATTTACACCATTTAACAAAAAGGGTTCTTTCTGAACCAAGAACTACCTCTTTGCCAAATTTGGTGTAATTCCGTTCAGCAGTTCGAGCTGTAGCCTTGCATAAAGTTTCCTATGGGAAATTGATTTTTTGACTCTTATTTTTGAATTTCTCCGCAACTACTGAACGGATTTACACCATTTAAAAAAGGTCACTTTCTGAACCAAGCGCTACCTTTTTGCCAAATTTGGTGTAATTCCGTTCAGCAGTTCGGGCTGTAGCCGTGTCTAAAATTTCCTATGGGAATTAGCATGGAGAAAACACGTTTTGGGACCCCCCTTTTTTCTCGGCCCCCGCTTGCCGAATCACCCCGAAACTTTCAGGATACGAGCGGACCGGAGCGCCCCACGAGTTTTAAAAATTTTGCGAAGATTCGTCAACAGGCGCCAAAGTTATTGGAAATAGAAGGTTGTGAATTTCCTATGGAAAATAGGTCCTAACTATGACTATCTACTGGCGACCGCCAGTAGATAATATATATATATATATGTATATAATTGTGATTAATATATACATCCAGCCATGGAATGCAGAAGATTATGCGTTGCAGCTAGGGCTGTTAGAAGAAGACCTAGAGACAATTGGTACAGAAAATCCATCTCAGCTGTTTAGGGGGATTTTAATAATAAGTTAAACCGAACCTCTAGCAATCAGATGTGCAAAGACCTGTTATCTGTTACCCGAATATCCCCGGTCATTTTTCCAAGATCCTGTCACTGAAAACGCGATGAAGCCCTAGTGAAGTTTGTAGGGTCTATAGGGCTGTTTTGTGTACTGGGGCAGGTAGATACCGATTGCCCTGCTGCTCAGGCCTCTCATGTAGGAAACCAGACTTGCCCGATTGACTATGTTTTTATCAATGCCTGGCACTTTTCTGCCATGGAAGGTTTCGAAGTGTTGCATACAGGAGTAGTCATCACAGGCCCTTGCAGTTCAGGGTAGGACATTGTGAGCAAACAGATAAAGTTGTTCCTCTACATGTTGAATACCCTAGATGTATAACAACTTGTATATCAGATAAAAGTTTAAAAGTACTTAATGATTTTATGTTATATTATTCTGTGCTAGACGCACCAGAGGACCAGGGTGACGTTTTAATATGGTGTGACCAAGTGGTGGAGCAGGTCTTTAACTATCTGAGGGTAAGACTTAGCCCAAGAGCCCAGAAAGAGGAACGAGTGCATGACACTCTGGGTACAAGTAAGCCTGTTTTCCAAAGATTGTAGGAGATTAAAACTAAGTATACGTAAATGGGAGATATTGTTCAAGAGAAAACACAATCTGGTAATAGATGGTAACCTCTGCTCTGCAAAAATTGAATATAAAAACATGTTGAGGAACAGGAAAATGGATTTTATAAGTAAAGATTTCCAAATCATGTTTGAGTTGATTGGTACAAATAATATCAGGAAATTTTGGCAGCTGGTACGTGAAGGGATTAGGCCAGGGAAAATGAGATGCATAGTTGGTGAAGATGACTGGTTTAACCACCTGAGTAATACATATGGTACCGATGACAAGGAAGTGGGTATGAAGAAAACTTTCAAGATAGGTGATGAGATTGGGTCGCACTTTTCACTTAAGAGGATAGAAGAAACTATCCAGGCCCTTTAAGTTAAGTAAGGTGGCGGAACCAGACAACCTCCTGGCAATAATACTAAAAACAATGTGGACTGGTGGGCAAGCTTTTATTATGTCACCTTCCAAAAGGCTTGGCCTTGGGGCGTTCCCCAGAAAGCTGGAAATGTGCGATAATTAGGCCAGTCTTGAAGAATGATGCCGCATTGCCTAAGAACTACTGCTGAATTAGCTTACTAGATGTGGGGGAGAAGGTTTTCTTCAAAGTGATTTTAGGCCTAATGAAGACCTGGGTAGAAGAAAACTACATAATTCCTACTGAGAAAGGTGGCATCAAAGAAGGCCACTCAACCATGATCTGCTGTTTTGTTGACTTCCGTGCTGCCTTTGACTTAGTGGACCGGAAGTTACTATGGAAAATGCTGAGGTGGCTTGGAAGTCACAAGGATCTCCTCTTACTTCTTCAAGAGCTACATAGTCACAATTGGGCCCGGGTGATACTAGATACTGGAGGAACCCTATAGAAGAAAACACAAATTAAGAACAGTAGATGACAGGGT
Source organism: Calotriton arnoldi (assembly GCA_963921515.1). Classification (NCBI taxonomy): domain Eukaryota; kingdom Metazoa; phylum Chordata; class Amphibia; order Caudata; family Salamandridae; genus Calotriton; species Calotriton arnoldi. The sequence goes on from CAWUFW010012523.1 coordinate 176,450, forward strand.
TGTGTCCTGGCTCCCCTATTATTCTCCTTGTTTTTGGCCGACTTCCCAGACCCAAGAAAGGAAGGAAGTGGCCTCTGCCGCAAGATGAATGGTACCTTCGTCCCATGCCTACTATACGCCGATGATTTGGTGATAGTGGACATGACAGAAGTAGGGTTACAAAAGAAATTGAGTGTTTTTGAGGATTATTGTTCAAGAAAAAAGCTCACTGTTAATCTAGACAAGACCAAAATAATAGTGTCAGGGAAAGCAAAGGGAGGGTTTAATTGGTATTTGGGCGGGAACAAAGTGGACATGGTTGAAAAACAGCAATACTTGGGCATGTGGTTTGATACAAAGTTAAACTGGAGAGGTCATGTTGAATCATTAAAAACAACCGCATTGACCTCAGTTTGGGGCTTAAAACAATTTATGCCCGGATTACGATGTCGTTCGGACCTGAGTCGGTCCGACATCGTTTGGGAACTGGGACCGAACGACCTCCTGTCGTCGGTCCCAACCCAGCAATTAGGATGCGACCGTACACTGTTCGGTCGCATTCCTATTCTTTACATTGGGAGCATGCATTCTGACCGGAATGCATGCTCTCATTGTAAAGAGCTGAGGTGCAGTTCATCCCTGCACCCCCGTGGCAGGCACCTCAAGGTGCCTGCCACAGGGTGCAGGGATCAACAGGGGGGGCACCATAGGTGCCCCCTAGGCCGCCATCCGGTGGCCTTGCACCCATGGGGGCCCTGCTGGGGGCCTCCAAAGTCGGATTGCCACAGCCTTTCTGTGTCGGAAAGGCCGGCACAGAAAGGCTGTGGGAATCTGCCATTGTAATCCCTCGGGCGGGAAGAGCCTCCCGAGGGATTACTGGAGGCTTTCCGAATGGCATACGGGCTCTCCAAGCCCGTCGGAGGCCATTCGGAAATCCGGTTCGGATTCCTTTCAAACCGACCCCATCAAAATGGGTCGGTAGGAAAGGAATCCGAACAGGCAATTACGATGCCGTAGGAAGGGCTCCGACTAAGGGCCGGAGCCGTTTCCTATGGCATTGTAATCGGGCCCTTAGTCAGAAGTACGGTGAGCCCTATATTGTCTGCAACAATGCAACGCTTTGCCCTTAATTCCAGTATGGGGTGGAAGTATCAACCCTAGGTGGCAAACTGGATTGAAACCTTGAAGAATGCAAAAGTGTGATAAAACTCCTTGCACTACCTCCTTCAGCTATGGTTCAACCCATAAGGGTAGAGTGCCAGCTCATGGCCTGGAGTTATTTGGGATTTGTAGCCACACTTAGCTTTTGGCAGAGATTAATAAGGGAAGACACTCCTAAAATATCACACCTCTGTAAAGCTGAGGTAGAGAATGTTGGATTGAAATGAGCTACTCAAGTAAGACATTTGTTAAATGAAATGTGTAATAGGTTGACAATAAACCTGTACCAGTGGATTCAGGGCCTGCAGATCTCCAAACCCGAGCTACACACTCTCACACCTAACTGTGCTAAAGACGAGGACCTGTGGTATTTGAGGGGAAACCCCTCCCCTCAATTTCTGTTAACAGGTTGGAGCGATGATGACAGCTTCCCATATGTTGAAGCCTTACCCAACTCCAAGCTCAAGGATGCAGTGTTAAAATTTAGGGTCGGGATAAACCTGTTACGTAGATAAAAAAAAAAATCAGTAATGAGAGATAAGCAGGGTATGTGCATTTGTGGGATAAAGAAAAAATAGAATGGGGCTCACATTTTACTGGATTGTTTATGTTTTTAGATGGGCGAAAAGCATTGTTAAAAACAATTTTTATCAAATATGTACAAATCTTGATCAAGCTTGTTGGTGAACATGAGGTTCTGGGACGTTATGTGTGCAATTGGGAGATTTTAAATTTTGATCCGGGGGATTTGAAAAGGTTTGGTAGATAATATTTACGGGAACTGGTGGGTTTTTACTACATTTCCCTACCTTGACTTATTTCACTAACCCTATTGTATGTATTATCTATTGGATGTGTCTGTTGTTTAACTCTAGGGTGAGACATGCACCCGTCCACAAAAGAGTAACCCTGTTCACAAACTGCTCTTCTATAGTTAACACAGCCAATAAGGATCCAAAATAATCATAAATGCACTCCTAAAATTATTGACCAAAAAGCAATTTGTAGAAAAAAAGGACATGGGATCCCTCTAATGTAAAACAAAAAACAATTTTGGTTATCATACATTTTTTTATTTTTAGATTTACAACCTCAATCAATATTAAGGTGTTTTTTCTTTGCATTTGATGTATGTTTTATGTCTCAAGTAGGACCACACATTTCAAACAATTTACGACAGCCAGTGTCTCCTGTCAGAAGGGGAATCACTCGCTTCATAATTTTGACTGAAATAAACCGGTGGGCAATTGCGAGCTGCAAAGAGGTCAATGACTTGATTGTCAGTAGTCTATTTTGTGAAAAGGTGGGGCAGGAGACTCCATCATTCCCCTGAAAGTGGCTGAAGGAGTAGAATATTTTTCACCTTCAATTCTTAATTGGAATGTGAATATTTTGTCATTAAAATAGTGAGATAGTTCATCACAGACTGAGACCTGAAGATTGTCTAGACTGAAGGTATCCAACTAGCATTTGGGGCTAAATCATTTATTATTGTGATGTATTATAAAAAAAATTCTACTTCCTAGTCTGCAGCTGACCTGTTTAATTTTTGTGTTTTTGAAAGACATTCCTTCAGTATTTGTAGATGGGCTGATGCCTGTGCACACTTTTCTGGACCTTCTTTGTGCTTTAAATAAACTTAAATACCTTCCTTAAAGGTTTCAATTCCATGTTTTTTCAGTATGTTCTTTCATGGTGTTTATTGTCTTCTCCAAGACATCAGGTGTGAGAATATTTCGAAAAACCTTAATTCCAAAGTGATCCACACAATAAATGGAATCTGATACTTGACGTTCACCAGATTTTTAAAATAAATAACGTACAATTTTGTAGGCATTTGGGAGTAGCTTAGACTTTTTTTAATGTTATGAATAATTCATTGATTAATTGAGCTTAGACATTTGGAAGAATTCATCCATTGAGAAATAGGTTGCGAAAAGATAATCTGATTACAAATCTGTGATAATATCAAGTCCTCTCTGTGTTAATCTTCATAACTTCTAGTGAAATCTCACAGTTTATCGTGGTCCAGAAACTTAGGGTAAATGGGGATATAAGTTGTCAGCCCTTAGGGTTGAAATTTGACATTCTGTTAAGTGACAGTTATGGGAAAACGTAATGCTGCTAACCTCCACTGGAAATTGGCCAAAGGGGTGGATGGCGGCAGGCAGGCTTAATTTTGGCACACAGCATGCCACCAGCATGACTGCTGCTGCAGAATTTCTGTTATGGGAGAATAACCCTTGTCTAAGGGCAACATTTCTAACTGAAAGCCGGTTGAATACCAACACTCTGGGACAAACTTTCTAACTGAAAACCACTGATACCTGATTCTGGTTCCATCACTTTAGTTACTAAGGAGATCAGACCTAAATTAGACTCCAGGAGAATGATTTTTTTTGATTTTTTGAATTTGATATCAGGGAAAGATATTTTGGTATATGTTTGTGGAGGCATGAAGACAATAGCCCCTGCTACTTGAAAACATGTATTTTCATGTTGGTTTCTGAAAGAAGTTTGTTAAATTCCCCAAGAGTTCGGTTTATTCTAGCAACATGATATAGCCTTCCTACTGAGGATCTGAAAATTATCAATCGGGCATTTTCAGATCAGACAATGGGTCTGATCTAAGAGTTTGGTGGACAGTTACTCCATCACCAAAGCTACAGATGTCCAGTCTGCCTCATTACAAATTAATTATATCTTAATATAGTTGTAATAAGGTGGGAAGGATATCTGCCATGTTTGTGATGGAATACCCATCCGCCAATCTGTAAATCAGGCCTAAAGTTTCTGTTGTCACACCTGAGCTGATTTGGCCATCAGCTGAAATCAGTTTGGTTGCTGAGACTGAGATTAAGATACAAATGATATTATAGGTTTGGTGTGAAGAGCTCCACTATGCAACAATCTCTGCTAATTTGTAAAGCTCTTCTAACTGTAACAAGGCACACTGAAAGTCCTTAATGATCTAGAATCGTTCCAGTCATTCTGTTCCCAGCTAGCTTCTCATCAGAATTGATTTGCTAATTAGAAAACAAAGACTAGTATTTGATGGACTAGTCTAAAATGTAGGAAGGGTGGCGAGTGATGGGATGGAGGTAATGCTGTTGCCAGGAGTATAATACTGCCATGGGTTTAGCCATGTGTTAGAGTGAGGATGGGTCAGGGCGGCACTCCAGTGCCAACAAATTCTCAAACGTGTATTTAACTCAACAGGATATTTCAGTGCAATCTTTATTGCTCAAATTCTTAAAAATACTTAAATGAAGACTGTTGGAATATCATAACTGTCACACAGATAATTGAATGACATGCCTTTTATATTGATCCAGTGGATAGCCTTATTACATGTATTCACTGTTTCAAATACCCCCATTTTAACTGGCTTGTGGTTATTGCTAAATCGAGTTTGTTTTCTTAAACAGAATCACCTTTTTGATGGAGAGCATAGTCATAGTATCAGCTTGGCCTTTAGTGTGCCTTTTGTAATAGAGTTAGGATAATTCCTACAGTGTGGTGTCACCCTCGTATGCCTCCAGGAGACTTTTTTTTTAAGTTTAAAAAAAATATATTTTATTTTCAGTTTGCAAAAAAGAAAACTAACAGAGGAATCAATAACTGATACCTCCTATGTTGCCAGCGTAGCAACGTGTAACATGCAGTTGTGGTAGAGCATTAAGCTTATGGTACATAGTAACAGGGTCTGTGTACATATTATTGTTCCCTATAAGGAATATTGAGCAAGTCATGACATCTGGAACAAGTTGTGATATCTGTGTGTCTGTGTCCCTCGACATCCCGCCCCCCCACCCCACTCCGCTTATAACCCACAGCCTCCTTTCAGCAGAACCTGTAGCTTTTTGGGTAGTTATTAGTTTCTGCATCTACCCTCACTGGCTAAATGCGCTTTTGGCTGTAATCGATACTGGTGTCTAGCCATGCGTTGCTACCCCGGGAGGTGTCCACCCCACCTGTCTAGGGCTCTGGGCCTCCTCAACCAGGCCCCTGGCAGTGGGAGGGACCCCTAGATCCTCCACTACTCCATACATGCACTCCCATTTCCGACAGCCATTCTCCAATTCTAATCAGGTCCATTCAGCCAGATCTTTAGACCATGCGGGTATGGTGGGTCCTAGAGGGGAAATCCACCAGATGGCAACCCTGAGCTTGTCCAACAATAGCTGTGTGAATTTATAGTGTGCCTTCCTGTCCTTGAGCCTCGGGATAAGTCCGGGCAGGCAATGCTGATCAGTAGCCTTGAGTTGGACTCTAGTTGTCCGTTGCAGGCAACAGACCACCTCTAACCAATACTATCTTGCTACATCTCCAGGTCATATGGTTGAATCCTGCTCCGCCTTTCCTACATCTTGGTCATTTGTCTGAGCGGGTTGAGTATATCCTGCAAAGCTTCGTTGGGGCCAAGTATGCTTAGTGAACAAAATGGGCAAATTTGAACAGAGCATTTCCAGACACTTCCTTCATTAGAGCACAGGTTTTGTTCCATTCTGCATCAGATATGGGCTCCGGCAGGTCTGCTTCCCAACCACCTGTGCCGGAAAGGAAACCTATGGCCCATCATTCTTGAGGGCCCTATATAGATTAGGCACCAGTCGTCTGGATGCCCCTATATCTAGCAGCATCTCTAGGGCCTCTCTTTCCACTCTGGTTAGAGCAGCGAATTGCAAACACTGTTCTGGGACCACCCAAAATGTCTGTTGCGCTTTCTCATAGGTGATGCAGCTGAATTCTGGGTAGAGGTCCCCGGGAATCCTCCAGTTAGCCAATGACATAGCACATCTGAGCCTAGAGAACGGTTGCTGCCACCATATTGGGAGCTTTCAGGAGAAGGGTGTTGTGCATATCACTCTTTTTACGGCACTGTTCCACGCCGTAAAGACCTGTGGAATTGTAGAATACAATTAAAATCGCCAGCCCTGAAGAGGGGGATACCTGTGTATAGTGCCAGCAAGTTCTGTATCCTCCGAAAGAAAACCTTTTCATCTTGACTGGGAGTATATGTGTTTAACATGCATACATCATTCCCATCTAACGATCCACAGATCAGGATTTAACACCCCTCCACATCAGCCAGGGCTCCCAGTATTGAAACGGTACACCCGGGGGTATCCATATAAATAGTTCCTTGGCCTATGTTGAATTGGTGAGAAATGCAACTGGCCGCACCATTTTTTCTTTAGTTTGATAGCTTCCTCGTTGCCCAAGTGGGTTTCCTGCAACACGCCTACCCTGTGATGTCTCAGGTAGGTGGGTACTCTATAATGCTAGTTGTAGTCTTGTAGTCCCTGGTGTTCCAGGAGATGACTTTTACTGCTCATGTCATGTGTGTAGTCATCCATGCCGCCTCTGTTCAGTCCACCTGAAGGCGGAGGTCACAAGAACCTCTCCTATATCTTCCCTGTTCATACCACGCAGTACTCTTGCCCCGGGTAAACACCTGGAACCATCAAACTGTAATGTTTCCCCATGTATATAGCGGTCAAATCTTCTTTCCTTCTTCTGTTTTAATACTGCATCCCAAAACTATAGATTTGTGATCCTGTAGGATTGTTCAACTTTTTTAAGAAAAAGCGCAATTTCAGGTGAGGCCTGGCACTCCACCCCCATGGCTCCCCCATAGGGGCGCACCTAGGTGGAAGAGGGCGGACGCCACCAGAGGTTCCTGTAGTACCCTAATCTGCAGAGTTTCGTTTTATCGAGGGTCCGAGCCCGTGTCGTGGCAGCCCCAGCTCTCACCCATTCAGCTTACAAGTTTTATGGAGGTTCCCTGCTGCTGCATGTCCAGGCCCTGTGTAAGGCAGCTCCTGTCTGGATGGTTGAAATTGCAAATAGTGGCAGGGACAGCCCATGTAGTTTACTGAGGCATCTCCCAAACAGGCAGTTGAGAGCAGGATGCCCCTGGTCTCCCGGGTTCAGCCCCCCTGCCAGCCTATGGTGGTCATCTCAAGACCAGCGGGAGTCAGCTGAGGTCCCGGTAGTTGGCAGGCCCCCTCCCCCAAACCCTATTGAAAATACACTGTCATGTGCTGGTGGCTTGCAACAATGTCTGTTGGGGGTATCCTCTGAAGACCCCAAAGTGTCCTGAACCCAGCCTTCAGCCACTTCCAGCGTGCCACCAGGTTGCACTTCTATGCAATGCATCTCTGCTCGGTGAGCCATTCCCCATCTCCGTTGCTCGGTAAATCCACTGTGGATACCGCTGGGGGCAGTTGTGTGCAGGCTCCTGTTCAAGCCCTGGCTCGCTCTGGACCAGTGCCTCAGGTACAGCCAGTCCCAGACCTCCTCCAGAGAGTCGAACAAGTGGGAGCGGCCCCCTCCACTACCCTCAACTTGGCCGGAAACAGGAGCATGTATCAGAGGTTAAGTGTTAGGAATTTTTGTTTAAGAGCCATAAGCAATTTTCTTTGGGCCTGGATCCTGCGAGTGTAGCCTGGTAAGATTTGTCAATGAATCAAACCGGATTTATAAAGTGCTGCTAGTCACCCATGTGGGTATCCAGGCACTGAGAGCCTTGCTGTAGTTGGTGGAATCAGTTGCACAGCCAGTTCTTTAGTCCCTTTCTGAATTTCTGAAGAGAGGGTGAAGTCCAGAGGTGGAGACGGAGTCTGTTCCAGAACGTTTTGCCAAAGTAGGATGAGGAGCGTCCTCAACTGTACCTTCCGATGGATGCAGAGGGGTGTGTGCGAGGGAGAGGGAGGTGGAACACAGGTGTCTGGAGGGTTGGTGGAAGCTCAGGCGGTGGTTGATGTATGCTGGTCCTTGATTGTGCTGGACTTTGTAGGTGTGGGTCAATCTCCTGACTTGACATCTCTTTTGCAAGGGAGCCAGTGGAGTTTCTTGGGGTGGTCGAGGATGAGTCTGACCGCTGAGTTCTGTATGAGTTCTGTATGGTCTGCAGTCTCTTCAGGAGGTGTGTGGTAATTCGTACATAGAGTGCGTTGCCATAGTCCCATCGGCTGGTGACGAGGGCTTGGGTGACGGTACGTCTGGTGCTGATGGCGAGCCATTCAAAGACCTTTCAAAGCATGCGATGGGTGAGGAAGCAGGCGGAGGAGACAAAGTTGATCTGTTTTTTCATTGTGAGCTTGCTGTTAAGGATGATGCAGAGGTTGCGGGCGTGGTGAGTTGAAGGGGCTGAGGGTCCTAGTTCAGAGGGCCACCAGGAGTCAATCCACGGGGAGGTGTTGTTCCCGAAGATCAGTACTCCTGTTTTGTCTGTATTGAGTTTGAGGCAGTTGTTTTGTATCCAGTCTGTGATGATGGTCATTCACAGGCAGAAATTGGCCATTGTGGTGGAGGGGTCTTCAGATAGAGAGAGGATGAACTAGGTATTGTCAGCATAGGATATGATGTTCAGTCTGTGGGTTCTGACGATGTTAGCCAGGGGGGGTCATGTAGGCATTGAACAGTGTAGGGCTGAGGGATGAACCCTGAGGGACGCCGCAGATGATGTTCTTGGGTCTCGAGATGAATGGTGGTTGGCCAATTCTCTGGATTTTTCCGGTCAGGATGAAAGTGATCCATTTGAGGGTGTCCCTTTGGATTCTGATCTGATGAAGCCTCTTGATCAGGGTGTGGTGGGGTATGGTGTCAAACGCTGCCGAGAGGTGGAGGAGGATCAGGGCGGCCGTATCTACTGATGTCGTCGGTGGCAGCGATCAGGACGGTTTTGGTCTGTAGCTAGTGCGGAACCCAGATTGGAATGAGTCCAGAAGATCGTTGTTCTCCAGGTATTCCGTAAGTTGGCGGTTGATGGCCTTTTCAAGGACTTTAGAGGGGAAAGGCAGCAGAGAGATGGGGCGGTAATTCTTGAGCTTGTTGGGGTTGGCAGTGGTTTCTTGTGGAGAGGTTTGAATTCAGCGTGTTTCCATTTATCTGGGAAGTTGGCCATGGTGAGTGATGTGTTGAAGATGGTGTTGAGCTTGTTGCTGATCAACCTGCTTCTGAGGTCAAATAAGTGGTGAGGACAGGGGCCTGTGGGTGCTCCTGAGCAGATGGATTGCATGATGGCTGTGTAGCTCTGAGTGGTGAGCTGGTCCCAAGCAATAATCCGGTGGTCGGAGTTTGTATGAGTGGGAACAGGGAGGCTGAGTATGTCGTAGGCGGCAGGTTGGGGTTGGAAGCATTTGTAGATTGTGGAGATCTTGTCATGGGAGAAGTCTGCCAGGATGTCGCAGAATTCTTGGGAAGGGGTGATGATGTTTTCAGTGGCTGAGGGATTGGAGAACTCCCTGACGCTGCTTAAGAGTACTTTGCTGTGGTTGGTGCTGGTTTCGATGCAGTAGACTTGGGTGTTCCTTTTCAGATCTCTCAGGAGTTTGTGGTAGTGGCTGAGGGATGTCTTGAAGGTGGTGTGGTCTGTGGGCTCCTTGCTGGTGTGCCATTTCCTTTCTAGTCACTTGCATTTGCGCTTTATTGTTCTAAGTTCCGTGGTTTACTAGATGGCCTGCTTGGTGCATCTCTTGGGTTTGACAGGGGCAACTCTGTCAGCGCAATTGGTGAACCAGGCAGAGAAGTTCTTGACAGCCTGTTCAAGATTGGTTGTGGTGTCAGGGTGGGAGGTGTTGAGGGCATCCGTTCATTGGCTCTCAGATACTTTGTTCCAGTTGCAGTGAGGTACTTGGGGGCTTGGTGGCAGTGCTGGGTGATACTGTGATGGTGAAGTGGACGATGGAGTGGTCTGTCCAGGTGAGCTCAGTGACATGTTGTACTTTACTCTGTCACTGGCTGTGAAAATGGGGTTGAGCGTGTGTCCTGCGTTTTGTGTGGGGTTGGTGACTAGTTGGGTGAGGCCAATGTTCATGCTTCGAGGAGGTTGGCTGTGTTGGTGTCATTAAGCTCATTGATGTTAAAATTGAGGTGTGGTGCAGTGGATAATTTCTTTGTGGATGATGGCGATTCCACCTAAGTGTTTGTTGACGTGGTCTTTTTGTGCTACCTTGTAGCCGATGGGCATAGCGGAGGCGATGCAAGGTGCTGATGCAGTGTTGAGCCAGGTCCCGATGAGGAAGACAACGTCGGGGTAAGGGAAGTGATGGTGTCCCAGATCTCTGTGACACGCTTGCAGAGTGATTGGGTGTTGAGTAGGAGGCAGTGGAGTTGTTCTGATGCAGTTGTGTTAGGCATGGTGGTGGTTGCTTGCGCGGGGGCTTCGGTGTTGAAGGCGAAGAGACAGTGGCGGCAGGAGAAAGGTCCTGCTGTTGATCGTGGACAAGTGCATTAGTGGGTTAGGTACACCCCACAGGCTCACCTCCTGGCTCCCCGAAGCCCATGGTCACAGGACTCTATCACGGCTCAGCGGAATCCATGATGTGATGCATCAAGCCAATTCAGTCCAGCCCTCTGGGGATCTGCGTTTGCCGCCCAGCTGTCAGGTGGCGCCCTTGGTGTCTGCTGCAGCTTGCAGCCCGGAGGGTCTGATGCTGCCCCAGTGGTGCTCTTAGTCTCGAGTACCGCCAAGGCCCTCAGACGGCACCACTAGACTGGCCACGTTTAACAACCTTTCAGCTCTCCATCTGCATCCACCGACAGGGTCGCTGTGTGCGCACCATTCTGGGGGAGCTTTGTTTAGAGCCGGCAGGTGGGGAAATAGCAGAAATAGCAGGGTTATACAGTAGCGGCTCGTGGAGGGAGTGCCGCGGAGTGGTGAGGCGGGGGAGGGGCGGGTGGGGGGTAGTAAACTCCGGCTCACGGCCGACCGGAGTAATGTAAATAAATAAATAAATAAAACGAATTTCATTGCGCGTGCTGAAATGCATTGAGCGTTTCAGTGCGCGCAATTAAATTCGTTTTATTTATTTATATGTCTACTTACCTCTATACGGCCGTATTCCGTACTTTACTACCCCCCACCCTGCCCCTCCCCCGCCCCACGTCACCACCCGGCAGCACACCCACCACGGGCCGCTACTGCTGCCTTATTGTATTCTGGGAGATCAAATTAAAATAATAAAAAAGAATGTGTTGATTCATCTAGGAAAGAATTACTTTGCTTTTCCCTTCTGAGATTCACTTTGCTTTTCCCCTGACCTCTTTTCCCCAACCACCCCCTCCAGGTATTACCCATATTTCATATATCATTCCTTCTCCACAGTTTCTTATGAAACATTAGACTGCATATGCATGCTTTAATAAATACGACTTCATATCAGTTTTTACTACCTTAACAATGCTTTTGCTAGGTACATAGCTTAGTGTGCTGCATGGCGCTTTGCTGGCAGGTGTTGCATTCTTTGAAGATGGTTAAATCCATTCAGATTAAGTAAGAAATGAAAGAATAAATAAGCAGAGGTTTGACAGTTTGAAGGTTTATTTTTCAAAGAATGTTCACATGTGGCTAGTTCTGAAGTGTAAATGAGGGAACATGCTGAGAGAATAGCAAAGATTCCCAACAGATGCATGTTGCTTACTATTTTGTCAGTTTCTTCTTCATAACTCAAATGCTTTTCAAAGTAATGCTTTGACTATTCATCCCACAGATCAACAATTTGGATGATAACGGCGTATTGATGGGCAAGTGGAACGGATCCTTTCGCGGAGGTGTGCACCCTGAGGCGTGGGTTGGAAGTGTTGATATCCTCAAGCGTTGGAAGAAAGGAGGGTACAAATCTGTTAAATATGGGCAGTGCTGGGTCTTTGGAGGAGTCACTTGCACAGGTACAGCTCTCTCTATATTACTCTGTATGTAAAAAGAAATTGAGATTACACTTGTTATGACCTGATGGCAGTGCATGGAAAGGGTAGGAGACTGTACATGGTAGAGATGATGATGCTTCTTGTGCCGTTTCCTCTCACCATTAATATATATTTCCAGATTATCAGTCTCAACAACTCTTTGTAGAGATACAAAATGCTAGGCATTGGAGAAAAGAACACAGGGGCAGATTTACAACCCTCTTGCGCCACTTTTGCGTCACTTTTCCCATGTTAAAAGTGACGCAAAAGTGGCGCAAGGGGCTTGTGTTGATTTGATCGGAGAATGAGCTCCCACAAGGCGCTAACAAACCAACCCCCAACGCTAAACTGGTTTTAGTTAGAAACACATTAGCTCACACATGTAACTTTGGTCCAAGCTGTTTTAGTCCGTGTGTTGTGTGTACAGCAGTTAACCAAACAATAATCCTTATTCATTCTAGAATACTTAAGAAAACTTGTGAAAAAATGTGAAGAGACTGGCTTAGAAGCAACATCTATAAATATGACTGGGCATGCAGTCATTCTAAGATTATAACAAATTTATGTGGCTTCAAAATGTGAACGTATGCTATTTTTTGATGAATGACCACCTCATCCATTTGCATTGCATTGCTCTAGAAAAAGGCTGATGCAAATAAATACATGTTTCATGCATTAAGGTTCAGTGCCGGCACTGATTATCTACAGCTATAAAAATAGTATTTGCCTACCTAAATTCATTGGCTGAAAGGAAAAGGAAACATAAACCTATATCCAAATGCCGGTGGTCATGATAAACAGTGTGGTGCTTAAACAATAAAAAGTAGGAAGACCAAAAAACGAGGCTCACTCCCCAAATGGGGCCTCTGCCCTCTCCCTCACCCACCAAACAACACCTCCCACATCACTCTCTATCACTTATGGTGTCCAGTGTTTTCCATGTCTCGTTTCCAGGTAGCCCATCAGTGGATGATGCATGTCCCCCATAGACCGATGTAGGGAATAATGTGCAGTGCTGAGCAGTGATATTTTAGGTTGGTTAGGTTAAGTTGGAGCACCCTGAGACATCTGGGGCACGTAAGTTCTCTATATTCTTGTTTGACGAAGTCAAAGTAGGCCTCTTTTGCCTCCAGTGTCGCAGAGTTTTTTCCATCTTTATCAATTTTCAGACTGTGCAGCCCCATTATCAGGAACCATGTCCTAGCCCCATGGATCTAAGATTACCTGTCTAGCCGCGGCTACAGTCAGGGCCATCGCTCTCCCTCAGTGAGAGTGCAGCGGAAGTGTGAGTGAGTTGGGCAGTCTCAGTATAGTATAGGCTGGGAATAGGGGCATTTCTGTGTGGAACATTTTGTTACTGCTATTATGCACTGCTGTACAATACGGCTGTAGCTTTGGGCAATGCCATAAGAGGTGCGTGAGGGTACCAGATGAGCTCACCTTCTCCAACACCCCGGGGACGTATTTGGAACTAGTTGTAGACCTGGGCAGGTGTGTAGTTCCAGCAGTGAACAACTGTAATCATGGCTTTCCATCCTGCAGCATTGGTTGCCGTTGTACGTTTGCGGTGAAATATTTTCCCCCATTCCTTGTCTGTGAGTGTGCATTCTAATTCTGTTTCCCATTTCTTTTGAGCTGCCATTTGTGGTTGCAGGACGCTCTGAGCAGTAGCATATATACATCAGAGACCATGAGCCTATCATCGGATTTGGATAGGAGCCTAATCCCTGAAAATACCTTACCCATCCCTAAACCCTAAAAGCTTTCTTACTACCCAATACCCTTAACTACCCCAAACCTTAAAAACACCCATACCACCCTATACCCTTATTCACCCCATAACCCTTAAAACGCCCTCACTCAAATTCCTAATAGATATTATCTACTGGCGGTCGCCAGTAGATAGTTATAGTTAGGACCTATTTTCCATAGGAAATCCACGACATTCTATTTGAAATAACTCTTGCGTCGGTTGACGAATCTTCGCGAAATTTTCAAACTTTATGGCCCGCTCCGGTCTGCTCCTACCCTGAAAGTCTCAGGGTGATTCGTCAAGCGGGGGCCGAGAAAAAAGGGGGGTCCCAAAACGTGTTTTCCCCATTCATTTTCCCATAGGAAACTTTAGACACGGCTACAGCCCGAACTGCTGAACGGAATTACACCAAATTTGGCAAAGAGGTAGTTCTTGGTTCAGAAAGAACCCTTTTTGTTAAATGGTGTAAATCCGTTCAGTAGTTCCTGAGAAAATCAAAAGTTAAGTCACATATATATCTATGGCCGAGTAGGGTCCGCGTACCCTCCCGACCACGAGCTGCATGCTAATTGGCTGTCAAGTGGCTGTCAACACTCCAAATCAGGAAGTGTTGGCAGCCATTTTGTCCCTCGGTAGAACCGAGGGACAGAAACAAGTGCGCAAAGCGCAAAAAGGGGGCAGGGTAGAAACACCCTGACCCCCTAGGTCTGCTCAGGGACAAGGACCCCCTGGGCAGAAAAAAGCATTTTTTTTAAAAAAAAAATCGGCAGGATGCGCTCAGGGTGCGCGGATCCTGCCGATTAGAAAAAACCCAGAAGAAACAAGTGCGCAAAACGCACAAAGGGGGCAGGGTAGAAACACCCTGACCCCTAGGTCTGCTCAGGGGTCCCACAAGGACCCCTGGGCAGAAAAAGCATTTAAAAAAAAAATCGTCGGGATGCGCTCAGGGTGCGCGAATCCCGCCGAGAAAAAAAAATCGAGCGCGGTCTCCCGCGCTTCTATGCAAATTGCCCCCGGGTGGCCCAAGTCCCGGGGGCATGCGGAGGTGGGTTTATTGTTTATATGGGGGCCTCTAAGGCCCCAAGCCCCGAGGACCGCCACCCCCGGGGCTTAATAAAAAAAAATGGTGCGGGAGGGCTCTCCTGCCCCCCCACACGCCCCGGGGACCACCACCTTCCCGGGGCACATAGAAAATAAATGTGGGGGTCCGTTACGGACCCAGAGCCCCGAGGACCACCACCTCCCGGGGCTGTGCAATTCAAGGGAGGGGGCCGCGCGGCCCCCTCCTGGAGCCCTTGATGGCCCTGGGGACCGCCACCCCCAGGGCCGGCTCCTGCAGTGTCCCGGGGTGCCTACCCCGGGACACTGTAGTTTGCTATGACAGGACGGGAGCCTCGCGGCTCCCGTCCTGTCATAGCAAACTTGGTTTGCATTTTGAAAGAGAGAGCAGGAAACCTGCTCTCTCTTTCAAAATGCAAACCCAATTGCTTTCCACATGGGGAGCAGCATGTTAGCTGCTCCCCATGTGGAAAAGCAATGCCGGCTCGCGCAGGAGGTGGGGAGCCGGCTGGGACTGTGGGGGATTGGGGACCCCCACAGTCCCCAACCAGAGGTCAGGCCCGGGGGCTGGGGTCCCCGGGGCCATAAGTGGCCAGGGAGGGGGGCCACGCAGCCCCCTCCTCAAATAATTTTTTTTTTTTAAAAAGGGCAAGGCCGGCCCCGGGGATGGGGTCCCCAGGGCCTTAAATGGCCTGAGGAGGGGGCCACGCAGCCCCCTCCAAAATAATATTAAAAAAATCGAGGGCATACCCCGGGGGATGGGGTCCCGGGGCCAATACAGGCCCAGGGAAGGGGGCTACGAGGCCCCCTTCCCGTTTTTTTTTATTTAAAAAATAAAATAAAATGCTCAGGCCCCGGGGATGGGGTCCCCGGGGCCAAAAGTGGCCAAGGGAAGGGGGCCACGCAGCCCCCTCCCATTAAAAAGAAATTAGAAAAAAAAAACGACCGGCATCGTGCCGGAGGCCCCGCCCCCTCCCTGCAGTACTCTGCAAACGCGCCCCCTGGCGCGTTTTAAGAAGGGAAGTAATTCCCCTTGAATACTGGGGGTCCCTGAGGCCAACTAGCCCACCAGGAACCTCCAGTATGCGCCAGGGGCTGCGTTGCAGAGAGGTGTACAGAGGCCACGCCCCTTTTACACCTCTCTGCAACGCAGCTCTGTGGCGCTTTTAGAAGTACATGGTGGGCTAGTTGGACTCCAGGGACCCTCAGGATTCAAGGGGACTTAATCCCCCAACTTAAAACGCGCCACGGGGCGCGTTTGCACAGTGGTGAAGGGAGGGGCGGGGCTTCAGCTGACATGTGTGCAAACAGGCCCCATGGCGCGTTTTAAGATGGGGAATTAAATCCCCTTCAATCCTGAGGGTCCCTGAGGGCCAACTAGCCCAACAGGTACGTCCAGAAAGCGCCACAGAGCTGCATTGCAGAGAGGTGCAAAAGGGCGTGGCCTCTGAACACCTCTCTGCAACGCAGCTCCCTGGCGCATACTGGAGGTACAGGGTGGGCTAGTTGGACCCCAGGGACCCTCATGATTCAAGGGGACTTAATCCCCAACTTAAAACGCGCCACGGGCGCGTTTGCACAGATGTCACCTCAGGCCCCGCCCCTCCCTTCACCATTGTGCAAATATTCCTCAAAAATCAGCCGAACTACGAATTCCTATTTACTCCCCTGTTATCAGGAGAGACCTCAGTGCTGCATCTTTCAGCCCAGTACTGATCCTGAAAAGTAATTTTAACCGTACTTACCAGTAACTTGAATTTCCTTCCATAGGCTAACATTGACTGGTTTCACTTGGAAATTCTTCTGTGTGGAGTTTTGGAACTTTATAATATTCCTCTAAAATCAGCCGAAATACAAATTCCGATTTACTCACCTGTTATCAGGAGAGACCTCAGTGCTGCATCTTTCAGCCCAGTACTGATCCTGAAAAGTAATTTTAACCGTACTTACCAGTAACTTGAATTTCCTTCCATAGGATATCATTGTCTGCTTTTTGCTGAAAAAGTTTCTAAGTGTCGATTTTTGAAACATACAAATATTCCTCTAAAATCAACCGAAATACGAATTCCGATTTACTCACCTGTTATCAGGAGAGACCTCAGTGCTGCATCTTTCAGCCCAGTACTGATCTTGAAAAGTAATTTTAACCGTACTTACCAGTAACTTGAATTTCCTTCCATAGGATATCATTGACTGGTTTCACTTGGAAATTATTCTAAGTGTGGAGTTTTGGAACTTTATAATATTCCTCTAAAATCAGCCGAAATACGAATTCCGATTTACTCACCTGTTATCAGGAGAGACCTCAGTGCTGCATCTTTCAGCCCAGTACTGATCCTGAAAAGTAATTTTAACCGTACTTACCAGTAACTTGAATTTTCTTCTATAGGATTTCATTGCCTGCTTTTTGCTGAAAAAGTTTCTAAGTGTCGATTTTTGAAACATACAAATATTCCTCTAAAATCAGCCAAAATACGAATTCCGATTTAATCACCTGTTATCAGGAGAGACCTCAGTGCTGCATCTTTCAGCCCAGTACTGATCCTGAAAAGTAATTTTAACCGTACTTACCAGGAACTTGAATTTCCTTCCATAGGCTAACATTGACTGGTTTCACTTGGAAATTCTTCTAAGTGTGGAGTTTTGGAACTTTATAATATTCCTCTAAAATCAGCCGAACTACGAATTCCGATTTACTCACCTGTTATCAGGAGAGAACCCAGTGCTGCATCTTTTAGCCCAGCACTGACAATGAAAAGTAATTCTAACCGTACTTACCAGTAACTTGTATTTCCTTCCATAGGAATCCATTGTCTGGTTTTCAGCAGAAAAGTTTCAAAGTGTCGATTTTCACAAACTACAAATAGTCCTTAAAAATCGCCTGTATAACTTAAACGCATTCTTTCAACTGTTTACAGGAGATGCACCAGTGCTGGATCCAGTATCCACCACTGAGTAAGAAAAAGTAACGATAACACTACTTACCTGCTAAGTGAATTTCCTGCCATAGGATAACATTGGTGATTCTATGCACTGTTAAAACCATAGGTTTCAGGCACATTATAGTTAGAAATTAGCATTTAAAAAACCTTTGAAATTCACTGAAAAAACCATAGGTTTCAGACACGTTATAGTTAGAAATTAGCATTTAAAAAACCTTTGAAATTCACTGAAAAAACCATAGGTTTCAGGCACGTTATAGTTAGAAATTAGCATTTAAAAAACCTTTGAAATTCACTGAAAAAACCATAGGTTTCAGACACGTTATAGTTAGAAATTTGCATTTAAAAAACCTTTGAAATTCACTGAAAAAACCATAGGTTTTAGGGACAGTTATAGTTAGTTGGACATTGCACTGGTACAAAACCCGTGAAATTCCCCGTTATAGTTAGTTCAGCTAACTATAACTCGCGCCCGCAATGCACTGCTGATGACGTCACATATTACATCACTCATGACATGGTCAGTGACATCACTGATGACATCACTGATGACATCTCAAATGACATCACTGATGACATCATCCATGTGATAATTTCATTCATCTTCTCACACCCTAATATAACTTTTGATACACCCACTGTAAATTACAGACTGCCATTCTCAAAACCATAGACACTCCAACACCAATAACTACATACCCACTCACTGATTCTTAGGTCTACACACACATCCACTCACTCACCCGTACAGTCACTCATACTTACGGTCACTCAGTACAGGACTATCATATGCACTCATACACCTACATAGACACTCACACACCGCCACTCATCCATAGAGGTACTCACACACCTAGTCAGTCATGCAAATAATTAATCACACTGCCATTTACTCACCTATACAGTTATACACACACCAGCTCACTTACTCATACAAATACTAGCACATTCTTACGCTCTTATACAATCACTGATACAAGCACACACTCATCCATACAGTCACTCTCACAATCACAATCACACACTCTCGCTTATAGCTATTTATATACTCCAACACACATATATACTACCTTTCACATATGTAGTTACTCACACATGTACCACTGAGATATACATTCACTCACTAACACACCCATACACACACTCACCCACCCATACAGTCCATCACAGATGCACTCATGAAACCATGCACCCAGTGAATCACCCACTGATACATCTATGTGCAGCCACACACACCCCATCCACACAAACACTCAGGCACCCATACAGATACTCAGACAACCAATCAATAACACATAGACACTCATGTAGCTATTTACAAACCCATGCAGCCACTTACACACCAACAGACAGACGGATAAAGACATTCACACAGTTTAGTCACTAACCCATGCATTTAGTAAGATACGTTTAATCACTCACTTATAGAGTCAGTCACGCACCTACTAAATCATCCATCCAGACACTTATACACCCACTCATTATTCAATACACCTTGGCATATATATTAAACATATTTAAACTTTATAGAAACACACAGTCACTGCATGATGTCATCAGTGATGTCATTTGAGATGTCATCAGTGATGTCATCAGTGATGTCACTGACCATGTCATGAGTGATGTAATATGTGACGTCATCAGCAGTGCATTGCGGGGCGCGAGTTATAGTTAGCTGAACTAACTATAACGGGGGAATTTCACGGGTTTTGTACGAGTGCAATGTCCAACTAACTATAACTGTCCCTAAAACCTATGGTTTTTTCAGTGAATATATATATATATCTTACCTACTGGTGGTCGCCACTAGGTGGTTATAGTTAGTAACTAGTTTCCATAGTAAAAGTGTTTTTTGTTTTGCAAATAACTTTGGCGCCATTTGACGAATCTTCACTAAAGTATCAGACCTAGTACGCAACTGAGTTCAGCTGCTGTGTGAAAAGTTTCAGGGTTATTCGTCAAACGGGTGCCGAGAAAAAGGGAGGGACCCAAAATGCTTTTCCCCACGCAATTTCCCATAGGAATTTTAGACAGAACTATAGCACAAACTGCTGGGCAGAATTACATCAAATATGTCAGAAAGATAGCTCTTGGTCCAGAAAGAACTCTTTTGTAATTATGTGTAAATCTCTTGAGTAGTTTTGGAGTTATTTAAGAAAAAAGAAATATAGATATCTAGGGACGCGAATCCTCCACTGACCCGACAGATCTCATGCTGAGATTTGATTGGCTGTCAACACTTCAACCAGGAAGTGTTGGCAGCCATCTTTGGACTCTGACTCAGCCAAGTCCCAAGAAAAGGCAAAAAAATACATGAGGGGGCCGGGTAGGAGTACCCTGATCCCCTAGGCCTTGTGGTGGGTTCTCATAGAGACTGCGCCAGGGGCCAAAAATCTTATTTTTCTTCTTCAATTTTGCCGCGAAATCGCGGTGGATCCGCTGCAAAATTGGGGGGGAACAAGCGTGGACTCCCTCTCTTGGTTTTTATATGCCCCCTGGGTGGGCCATGTCCCAGTGGAGGGTGTAGTGTTAATATTATAAAGGGGGTCAGGAGGGCACGTATGGCTCCCCTCCCTGGGGCCAGGCTGATTTCCAGAAATGGGAGGCGGACCCCCCCTCCCTGGCTGTATTCCGCCCTGGGGACCAGCACCTCTCCGGGGCCAGGCCATGGATTTAAAAGGGAAGGGGGCCATTTATCCCCACTCCCCGGGCCCGATAGGCCTCGGGCACCTCATCCCCTTGGGCCTGGCCATGCATTTAACAGGGAGGGGGCTGCGCAACACCCCTCCTAGAGCTATTAATGGCCCTGGGGACCCCATCCCCCAGGGCCAGGCTCAGCTATGCCCAGGGGTGCCCACCTCTTTGCGGGAGCGGTCCCAAAAGTTATTGGAGGCCCGGTGGTCGGCTCCGCGTCGTTCCCGGTCTCGTTCGAGAGGAAGGTCTCGAAGCCGCTCGCAGAGCCCCCACTCCTCGTCGCACTCCAGGTCTTCGAGGTCTTCGGGTAAGTCCAAGAGGAAGAAGGCGAGAAGCACCGGCGCTCTTTGCCTTCTCCCTGTTGGTTTTCTAACGCGATGCAGGACTTGGAGCATTGCCGCTCTTAAGGCTCGGTCTCCGAGGCCTACTTCAGGGACGACTCCGCACCTCCCTTGTTTCCGGGAGATGGAGCATCCCCTGGCCAACTCCTGAAGTTCTACGAGGCCCTCCACCTCATCTTTGGGCAGCCTGACTCCGCCGGCACGCCTTTGGGCCCTGCGGAGCCGGTCAGGGGCCCTGGGCCTTCGTTGCTGACGGCTCTGTGGGGCCCCCGCGGATCCAGGCTTGGATCCGGATCGACGCTGGTTGATCTCACTCGACCTTCCCCGGTGCCGATCCCAGTGCCGGCCGTGCCCCCAGCCGGCGCCGTCCCCATCCTCACCCCAAGATGGACCCGAACCGATGTCGATCGATGTTGGATCTGACGCCGGAGGGTACTTTTGCTCCCCTGTTCATCCCTGGTGTTCCCTACCGCCCAGAAGGTGGTGATGAGGAATGGGTGGGGTCACTGGACCCTTTAGCAGAGCAGCTGGAAGAACCAGACTGGAGAGAGGACCTGGGTGACGCCAGTGGTCTGGATACTTCTCCAGACCTTGGCGTGCTTTCTCCCCCTACTGTGGCTACGGAGGAGGGAGCGTTCTAGGCTGTGGTGGTGCGAACTGCTGCCGAGGTCTTGGGCCTTGAGCTCCCTTCAGTGGCAGTCTGGACTAGAGCTCCCTTCAGTGGCAGTCAGGACTAACCTCCTAACAGAAGTGCTTCAGCCTGCGGCATCCTCCTCTGAATCCGTTCTGCCCTCTAACGAAGCCCTCACTGATGTCCCCCTGGGCACCTGGTCCAAGCCCAGCACAGGGGCTCCTGTGGAAAGGACAAGTGCCCGCTGCCATCGCCAGGCCCCGGGTGACCCAGTTTTCCTCACCCAATACCTTTCCCCTTAGTGCTTGGTGGTCCAAGCCTCTTCTTCAAAGGGCGCATTCCCTTCTGCTCCTCCAGATAAGGAATCCAAGAAGCTGGAACACCTTGGGAAGCGCATGTTCTCTTCCTGCAGCTTGGCACTACGGTCCGTGAATACCACGTACCTCTTGGGCCGATACTCCCACACCATCTGGGATATGGTTGCTCAGGTGCAGCCTCGGTGCCCGGAGGAGACCCGGGCCGTTCTCTCCCAGGCAGTGGCAGATGGGAGAGACGCAGCCAAATTCACAATCAGATCGGGGCTGGATACCACCGACTCACTCAGCAGAATGATTGTCACGTTGGTAGCCCTTAGGCACTACGCCTGGTTGAGGACATCTGGCTTTTCAGGGGATGTTCAGTCAACTTTGCTGGACATGCCCCTTGATTGCCGTTGTCTTTTTGGCGACAAAGCAGACTCGGTGCTGCAGCGCTCTAAAGATCTCAGGCTAAGGCTAAATCTTTGGGCCTCGCTGCGCCTTCCCGACCGTCTGCTTTTCTCCCCTTTCGTGGCTACGGAAGCGGCGCCCAGCCACACGTTCCAGCCACGTCCAGCCAGCCTAGCCAATGGTTCACGTAAGCTGCTCAGCCTCTGCGTGGCCGCGGACGTCAGACCCAGCGACCTTGCGGATCTGGGAACCAGCGGGCGGGCCAGTCCACCCTTTCCCCCGCCTCAGCCTCTAAACCCTCCTAGTCCAAAATTTCAGGCCCATCAATGGCCAGTGGGCGGCAGGGTTCACCATCACCTCCCCCACTGGCAATCTATTACGTCGGACAGGTGGGTTTTGCTAATAGTCCGAAGGGGCTACTCCATCCCCATCGAGACTACCACTCCCTCCATGCCACCGTCTTTCGATCGCATGTCGGAGGATCATTTGGCACTTCTCCGCCAGGCAGTCTCAGCTCTCTTGGCCAAGGGAGCTATCGAGAGGGTCCCTGCGCCAGAAGTGGGTCGCGGTTGCTATTCCCGCTACTTTCTGGTGCCCATGAAGGACAAAGGCCTGCGTCCTATTGTAGACCTCTGTGCCCTCAACCACTTGCTCCAGAAGGAGAAGTTCAAAATGCTCTGGTCCTGTCTGCCCTCGACCCTGGAGACTGGATGGTGGCACTGACCTTGCAGGATGCCTATTTCCATATTCCGGTCCTGCCAGCCCACAGACGCTACCTACAGTTCACGGTAGGCCACAAGCATTTTCAGTTCACTGTGCTCCCCTTTGGCCTTACCAGTGCCCTCGGGTGTTCACGAAAGTTATGGCGGTGGTCGCAGCTCATCTGCGCAGATCAGGGGTTCCAGTCTTCCCATATCTCGATGATTGCGTGTCTCCCACCTCCAGACTATGGCAGAACTCCTGCACTCACTGGGGTTCACTATAAGCCTGGGCGGAGTTCGCGGAGTCCGCTATGTGGAACTCCGCGAAGTGCAAAAAAAACAAACTCTGCTGCACTACGCAGAGCTCCGCAAGGGGCGGAGTGCGTTAGATAAATGCTGTTCGCGGTGATTTTCAGCGCTGGGTGTTTGTCTGCACTGTGCAATCATCGCAAACGGCACCATGCACAGCGCAAGCAGGCGCTGTTTCCTGTCTGCCACTCAAGTAGATTTTTTTACTCGAGCAGCAGCTTTCTCAACGTGAACGGAGAGTTTCTCAACGTGAGCGTTGAGAAATCTTGCCTGGAGGTCAATTTTCCACACTCACGCTCGCCAACTTGATGTTGATGATCGCGAACGAGGAAAAATCTCACCGGGAGGTGGATTTTCCTCGCTTGTGCTCGCCAACTTGACGTTTACAACCACGAGCTAGGAAAAAAACTCGGCTCAGCGTAAAACGGAGTGCGGAAAACTCCGCAAACTCCACGAGCGGAGCGGAGTTCACTGCCCAGGGTTAGTTCACTATCAACGCGCAAAAGTCACACCAGACTCCCTCTTAGACACTGCCATTCATCTGAGCTGTTCTGGACACAGTGCAGTTTCGGGCCTATCCTCCCGAGCAGCCAGTCCGGGATATTCGGGCTACGATACCGATGTTTCAGCCTCTATCCCGGATTTCGGTGGGAATGACCCTGAGGCTGCTGGGCCTCATGGCCTCCTGCATCCTGCTGGTGGATCATGCCAGATGGCATATGCGGGCTCTGCATTGGGACCTGAAGTTCCAGTGGGCGCAGCATCAGGGGAATCTTTCCGACTACGTCCAGATCTCGGAGGGAACTGCACAACAATGAACCAAGCTTGGGTTAGAGGCAGATCCCTCTCCCTAACCCAACCAGATCTAACAGTGGTGACAGATGCGTCAGTCTTGGGATGGGGTGGCCATCTAGGAGAGGCGGAGATCAGAGGTGTCTGATCTCCGGCGGAGTCCGGGCACCAGATCTGCCTGGCACTGAAAGCATTCCTTCCCTCTCTCAAAGGGAAACAACACCACCATGTGGTACTGTAACAAACAGGGCGGGTGGGGCCGTGGACCCTATGTCAAGAGGCTCTTCGCCTCTGGACATGGCTGGAACATTAGGGCATGACCCTGGTGGTTCAGCACCTGGCACGTTCTCTGAACGCCAGTGCGGACGAACTCAGCCGTCGGTGCCTGGTAGATCACGAATGGCGTCTTCACTCTGAGGTGGTGCAAGGTCTCTTTCAGCAGTGGGGAGAGCCTTGGTTAGATCTGTTCGCCACCGAAGAGAACGCACAATGTCAGCAGTTCTGCGTGTTGGAGTTTCCAAGGCGACACTCGCTCGGCGACGCTTTTCGTCGCGAGTGGAGTTGTGGCCTCCTGTATGCCTTTCCACCTGTACCACTTCTGCCCCGAGTGCTGAAGAAGATCAAAAGTGACCGGGCCCAAGTTATTCTTGTGGCTACGGACTGGACATGAAGAGTCTGGTACCCCAAGCTCCTGAGCATGGCCATTGATCCTCCAATCAGACTGCCCCTTCGGGAGGATC
Source organism: Calotriton arnoldi (assembly GCA_963921515.1). Classification (NCBI taxonomy): domain Eukaryota; kingdom Metazoa; phylum Chordata; class Amphibia; order Caudata; family Salamandridae; genus Calotriton; species Calotriton arnoldi. Next base: position 200,954 of record CAWUFW010012523.1, read on the forward strand.
TTCTGTTGCAGCAGCAGGGGACGGTTCTTCACCTGAACCTGTCCAGCCTCCACCTCCTTGTGTGGAGATTGAGCGGCGAAAGTTGACAGCTCTTGACTTTCCACCCGAAGTCTGTAATGTCATCTTTGCAGCCAGGCATCCCTCCACTAAAACGGAATACGCCTGTATATGGAACAAGTTTGTGGCATGGTGCACAGCAAAGGCTGTGGACCCCCATTCTGCCCCACTTTCAGAGGTGCTCTTGTATATACTTTCTTTGGCCCTGCAGGGCTCTGCTCTGGGCCCTCTTAAATGTTATCTTGCAGCTATCTCTCCTTTCCTTCGGCTGCCAGATCAACCATCTTTATTCAAGTCCCCTATTGTAAATAGATTTTTTAAGGGCATTACTCATCTCTTTCCTCCATCTCCTTTCATAATGCCCCAGTTGGACTTGAATCTTGTTCTAACCTATCTTATGTGTGCTCCCATTGAGCCTCTTCGCAACTGTCCTCTCAGGCTCCTCACTCTGAAAACTGCCTTCCATGTTGCCATTACCTCTGCTCGCAGGGTGAGTGGGCTTCAGTGTCTATCTTCCAAGCCTCCTTTCTTCTCTGTGCATCCGCACAAAGTGGTGCTTAAGACGAGGCCCTCATTCCTTCCTAAAGTGGTTACACCATTTTACATAGGACAAACCATCACTTTGCCCACCTTTTTCCCACCTCCGCACCCTTCCAAGGAGGAGGAGAGACTCCACCGTCTGGACCCTAAACGTGCGCTGTCCTTCTACCTTGACCGCACAAAAGATTTCCGGGTGAATGATCAACTCTTTGTTGGCTATGTAGGTGCCAAGAAAGGTCGGGCTGTTCAAAAGCATATCATCTCTCGATGAGTTGTCCTTTGTATTCAAGTCTGTACGCTTATTGAAAAAGAAGCCTCCAGTGGGGCTGCATGCTCATTCCTCTAGGGCTACGGCAGAAACCATTGCATTGGCACTTGGAGTCCCACTTCTTGACAACTACCAGGCGGCCACGTGGGCATCCTTGCACACGTTCACCAGACATTACTGTCTGGACAACCAAGTCGGGAGGGACAGCTATTTTGCCCGTTCTGTCCTCCAGGACTTTCTGGTGTGAACTTAGTTTGCAGACCCTCCACCGGGAGTGGTATTGCTGGGGTATCTATTCTAAGGTAAGGAATCTACAACTAACTGTCTCTTTCAGATGAATAAGTTACTTACCTTCGGTAACGATGTATCTGTAAGAGACATAGGTTAGTTGTAGATTCCTTATCGCCCCACCCATCCTCTACGCTCTGCGAACTGACTTCTAGAGATAGGGACACTTTTACAGAGCCCTAGTGGTCAGTGTCTTTCATGGCTCTGCACTTCTGGCGTGGAAAGTCGTGTCAGAACTGACGTCAGCGCGCAGGGGCGGCATCTAAGTCGGCACCGTGACGTCATCCCGGCGACCACGACGCCGACGACAGACGCGGAGTCTACCGATGCCACCTACCGACACGCAGGGATACTGCTAAGAAAAAATTCTTCGGATCCAGTCTGACGCCTGGGGTAATTCTAAGGTAAGGAATCTACAACTAACCTATGTCTTTTACAGATACATCATTATCGAAGGTAAGTAACTTGTTCTTTACGATCACAAGCACCAACAGAGTAAATAAAAGGTAGAATTCTACCATGGTGCTAAAACAGTGAATATATCCAGGCATATAGATACATATAGATACATGTCCGTAATCAGGCGTACTCCTAGATTTCTAGCCCTAGCTAAGTGTACCTAAGTGTACCTAGCATGTATGTAGGTGTAGAGCCAAGAATCCCCCTAGGAAAGAGCCATGCCCATTACCTGATGGGAGAGAACGAAGGACCCTGTCTTGGTGTCGAGTTGGACACCCCACAAGGGATGTCAGACCACTGCGTGCTGGACTGTCTGCGTGCAGGGACTTCAGTGTCTCATGTCAGCATGGAAGCTTCTGCTCCTGTTTGCCCAGTGAAAACGTGGCACTTATATACCCGAAATGTACCCTCAGGGGTTCTACCTAGATGTGTCATGAAATGAAATGAAATGAAATGAAAATGGTATTTATAAAGCGCATGGCTACCCGGAGGCCTCCCAGCGCTAGGCTAGACCAGTGACCGTAGGCAGGCACACTCAGGGGAATGATACTGTGGGCCTGTCGTCCAAGGATGACGATAGCAGTGACTTTTGTTGAGTTAATATGCAGAAGATGGTGATCTTGCTGTGATACTAATTATCCTCCTGCTTAATAAATGAAGCTAGTTTTCAAAGAAAACCACACAACATTTATTCGGCACCTAACTAGGTAAAAGGTCAGCACCAAAGCCGTTATGTAGAGCAAGGTAGGACAAATGTAGTTAAAAGGTCGTGCAGCTACTTAGGCCTTTACTGTTACTGTTACTAGTTTTCAAAGAAAACCACACAACATTTATTCGGCACCTAACTAGGTAAAAGGTCAGCGCCAAAGCCATTATGTAGAGCAAGGTAGGACAAATGTAGTGAAAAGGTTGTGCAGCTACCTAGGCCTTTACCGGGGTGCATTGAGGCTCATAACATAGTGATTGTATGCATGAGTGTGTGGGTGTCTGAATGGCTGTAATAGTGAGTGACTATGTGTAAGTATGGATGAGTCAGTGGCTGTTTGAGCCGGTGTTTGGTTAAGTGAGTGGGTGTATGAGTGGCTGCATTGAAGAGTAAGTATCTGTGTGAATGACTGTATGGGTGAGTGACCAGATGTGTCATTGCTTGTTCAGATGTGTGAATGGGTATGTAAGTGGTTGTGGGGTGTGTGAGTGCTTGCACGGGTGAGTGAGTGGGTGTGTGAGTGACTGTGTAGTTAAATAAGTGGGTGTGTGAGTAGCTGTATGGGTGAGTGTGTAGCTATATGGGTGGTTGTATGGGTGAGGACTGGTTGTATCAGTGATTATATGGGTGAGTGAATGGTTGTGTGAGTGGCTGTACAACTGAGTGAGTGGTGTGTGAGTGCCTCAATGGAGGAGTAAGTGGGTGTGTGAGTACTGGTTTGGGTCTCTGAATGGTTATATGAGTGGTTGTGTGAGAGTGTGTGTACAAGAGGTTGTATGGGGATGTCAGTCGGTGTGTGAGTGGTTCGGTGGATGATGTCATCAGTCATGTCATTGACTATGAGTGATATAACATGTGAGGTCATAAGCAGTGCTTTGCGGGGGCGTAAGTTATAATTAGCTCAGGTAAGTATAACTGCCGAATTTCACTTGTTTTGTATGAGTGAAATCTGAGGCTAACCATAACGTCCCAGTAACCTTTGGTTTTGTCACTGAATTTCCGAGGTATTTTTAATTCTATTTTCTAGCTATAACGATCCTGTAACCTTTGTTGCTTTAAGTGAATTTGTAAGTTTCTTTCCAATTCTATTTTCTAACTATAACGTCCCTATGCTATGGTTATGCTATGGTTTTTTAACTAGTAGTCGGGTTTGCAGAATGGTTGAGAAAGGTGGCGCAGCCTCCGACCACCTCTCAGGAATCCTGCTATATCGGACTTACTGGAGGTAACAGGAGGGCTTCTGGGCCCCCAAGAACCCTCAGCATGCAAAAGGACTACATCCCCCAACCAGCAGTACGCCAGAGTGGTGAAGAAAGGGGGCATGGCCTCCGAAGACCTCTCCGCAATCCAGCTTTTTTGGACTTGAGGTAAAAAGAGGGGGTGTGGCACCCAAGGACCCTTTGCAGCCAAGGGGACTTCATTCCCCAACCAGTTGTGTGCCACGAGCACATTTGCAGAGTTGTGATTAAAGGGGCGGGGCCTCTGGTGAGTTGCCTGTCTTTTTTTGGGGGGGCGCGTGGTCCCACTTCACTGGGCAAATTTCAGCCACGGGGACCCCATCCCCCCGCTCCAGGCCTATTTTGGCCCTGGGGACCCCATCCCCTGGGCCCGGCCCATTTACTTTTTTTATTTTTTATTTTTTAAATAACCCCCCTTCCCCATTGCTTTGACGGAGAGGGACCTGCTGAACATGCAGCTCCCTCTCTTTCAAAGCAATTGTGCTCCACTTTGAGCAAGTGAGAGCAAAATGCTCTCACTTGCTCAAAGCGGAGCACAGTTTCCTATGGCTTGACGAGAGTGATAAAGCTCCCGCAAAGCCATAGCAAACAGCTATGTCCCAGGGGTGAGCACCCCAGGACATAGCAGGAGCCGGCCCTGGGTGGGTGGCTGTCCCCATGGCTATCTATGGCTCGAGAAGGGGGTGCCGCATGGCACCACTCCTTTGCACTACACAGCCCCGGGAAGGTGGTGGTCCCCAGGGTTGCGGGGGGCCCGCACGGCTTCCGTCTTTCATTGTAAAGAGTTGCCCCGGGGAGGTGGTGGTCCCCGGGGCTGCTGGGTTGCCCCACAGGCCCCCCCCACACTAATTTCATTTTGGTCCCGGGGAGGTGGCGGTCCCCGAGGTGGCGGCATGGCCCCCGCATTAATGTTTTATTTTGCCCTGGGGAGGTGGAGGTACCTGGGGATGCGGGGGGCAAACTTCAGATTTTGCCCTAGGGAGGTGGCGCTCCCCAGGGCTTGGCCTTTGCCGAACAGGCATCCCCGGCATTTCTGTTAGAATTAGGCCCCGAGGAGGTAGTGGTCCCCGGGGCTAATAAGCCTCAGGAGAGGGGGGCTCGTGTGACCCCCTCCTTTATTCCTACAATACCCCTGGGACCTGGCCCACCCAGGGGCCAATTAATAATGAAGCACATGTCCTGAAGATAGAGGCACTTGTTAGAGCAATGTTTCATCAGGATCCGCAGATCCCGCCGAAAATGTAAAAGATCCCCCCCGTCCCAAGAGGCTTACGGGTTCAGGGTGTTTCTACCCTGCCCCTTTTCTTTTTTACGGTTTTTTTCTGCAACTCGGTTCAAGCGGAGTCACAAGTTGGCTGCCAACACTTCCTTGTTTGAAGTGTTGTCAGCCAATCAGATCTCAGCACGAGATCAGGAGGGATTCCAGGTCCTCCTCGTCCCCATATATACTACTTGAGATTTCTTCACATTTCTCCGCAACTACTGAATGGATTTACACCAAATCACAAAAAGGACACTTTCTGGACCAAAACCTTCCTGCCAAATTTGGTGTAATTCCGTCCAGCAGTTTGGGCTGTACCCATGTCTCAAGTACCTATGGAAATTAACATGGGGAAAATGCCTTTTAGGACCCTCCCCCTTTTCTGGGACCCTGCTTGACAGATCACCCCAGAATTTTCAAGATAGCAGCAGTAGTGGGCGTCAAACTAGTTTTGAAAATTTCGCGAGCATTCATCAAACGACGGCAAAGTTATTGGAAAATGAAAAAACGCTCTACCTATGGAAACTACATCCTAACTATAACTACCTGCTAGCGACTGCCAGTAGGTAATATATATATATATATTCACTGAAAAAACCATAGGTTTCAGGCACATTATAGTTAGAAATTAGCATTTAAAAAACCTTAGAAATTCACTGAAAAAACCATAAGGTTTTAGGGACAGTTATAGTTAGTTCGACATTGCACTCGTACAAAACCCGTGAAATTCCCCGTTATAATTAGTTCAGGTAACTATAACTCGCGCCCCGCAATGCACTGCTGATGACGTCACATATTACATCACTCATGACATGGTCAGTGACATCACTGATGACATCACTGATGACATCTCAAATGACATCACTGATGACATCACTGATGACATCATCCAGTGACTGTGTGTTTCTGTAAAGTTTAAATATGTTTAATATATATAGGGAAAGGCGTATTGAAGAATGAGTGGGTGTATAAGTGTCTGAATGGATGATTTAGTACGTGAGTGACTGACTCTACAAGTGAGTGATTAAATGTATCTTACTGAATGCATGGGTTAGTGACTAAACTGTGTGAATGTCTGTATCCGTCTGTCTGTTGGTTTGTAAGCGGCTGCATGGCTTTCTGAATAGCTACATGAGTGTCTACATGGGTTATTGATTGATTGTCTGAGTATCTGTATGGGTGCCTGAGTGTTTGTGTGGGTGGGGTGTGTGTGACTCTGTACATAGATGTGTGAGTGGGTGATTCACTGGGTGCATGGTTTCAAGAGTGCGTCTGTGATGGACTGTATGGGTGGGTGAGTGTGTGTATGGGTGTGTTAGTGATTGAATGTATATCTCAGTGGTACATGTGTGAGTAACTACATATGTGAAAGGCAGTATATATGTGTGTTGGAGTATATAAATGGCTATAAGTGAGAGTGTGTGATTGTGAGAGTGGCTATATGGATGAGTGTGTGCTTGCATCAGTGATTGCATAGGAGCGTAAGAATGTGCTAGTATTTTTATGAGTAAGTGAGCTGGTGTGTATAACTGTATAGGTGAGTAAATTGTAGTGTGATTAATTATTTGCATGACTGACTAGGTGTGTGAGTACCTCTATGGATGAGTTGCGTTGTGTGAGTGTTTATATAGGTGTATGAGTGCATATGATAGTCCTGTACTGAGTGACTGTAAGTATGAGTGACTGTATGGGTGAGTGAGTAGATGTGTGTGTGTAGACCTAAGAATCAGTGAGTGGGTATGTACTTATTGGTATTGGAGTGTGTATGGTTTTGAGAATGGCAGTCTGTAATTTAGAGTGGGTGTATCAAAACTTATATTAGGGTGTGAGAAGATGCATTAAATTCTCACATGGATGATGTCATCAGTGATGTCATCAGTGATGTCATTTGAGATGTCATCAGTGATGTCACTGACCATGTCATGAGTGATGTAATATGTGACGTCATCAGCAGTGCATTGCGGGGCGTGAGTTATAGTTACCTGAACTAACTATAACGGGGGAATTTCACGGGTTTTGTACGAGTGCAATGTCCAACTAACTATAACTGTCCCTAAAACCTTATGGTTTTTTCAGTGAATTTCTAAGGTTTTTTAAATGCTAATTTCTAACTATAACGTGCCTGAAACCTATGGTTTTTTCAGTGAATTTCAAAGGTTTTTTAAATGCTAATTTCTAACTATAACGTGTCTGAAACCTATGGTTTTTTCAGTGAATTTCAAAGGTTTTTAAATGCTAATTCCTAACTATAACATGTCTGAAACCTACGGTTTTTCAGTGAATTTCAAAGGTTTTGTAAATGACAATTTTTAAATGTATTAATTGTTATATTTATTTTTTTCATACTGATTTACTACATTTTTAGAAACAATTCTTTTTTTACATATTTTATTTTTTAAATTACATTGTAATTACATTATACATTACAAAAATACTTTCTCAGAATGAATTACTTTAGTTTAAATACTTTGCACATAGGCAATAGACTTTTAAGTACAGTAGTTACAGTTGTTGCAATGGGCAACACATTTTCAAACACAATGCAACATTCAGCTCAATGTGAATTTCTAGTTAAATGCAATTAGTTACTTTATGGATTACTTTTCTAACCACAGGACTGGATCCTAGATTCAGTCCTGGTACATCTCCTGTAAACAGTTGAGTAAAAGCGTTTTGGTTACAGTCGTGATTTTTAAGGAATATTATTGTATTTTAAAAGTTGACACTTGGAAACTTTTTCTCATAGAATCACCAATGTTATCCTATGGAAGGAAATTCACTTAGCAGGTAAAAACTGTTATCGTTACTTTTTCTTACTCAGTGTTGGATCATGGATCCAGCACTGGTGCATCTCCTGTAAACAGTTGAAAGAATGCGTTTAAGTCATACAGGTGATTTTTAAGGAATATTTGTAGTTTGTAAAAATCAACACTTTGAAACTTTTTGCTGAAAACCAGACAATGGATTCCTATGGAAGAAATATAAGTTACTGGTAAGTACGGTTAAAATTACTTTTCAGGATTAGTACTGGGCTGAAAGATGCAGCACTGAGGTCTCTCCTGATAACAGGTGAGTAAATCGGAATTCGTATTTCGGCTGATTTTAGAGGAATATTTTAAAGTTCCAAAACTCCACACTTAGAAGAATTTCCAAGTGAAACCAGTCAATGTTAGCCTATGGAAGGAAATTCAAGTTACTGGTAAGTACGGTTAAAATTACTTTTCAGGACCAGTACTGGGCTGAAAGATACAGCACTGAGGTCTCTCCTTATAACAGGTGAGTAAATCGGAATTCGTATTTCGGCTGATTTTAGAGGAATATTTGTATGTTTCAAAAATCAACACTTAGAAACTTTTTCGGCAAAAAGCAGGCAATGATATCCTATGGAAGGAAATTCAAGTTACTGGTAAGTACGGTTAAAATTACTTTTGAGGATCAGTACTGGGCTGAAAGATGCAGCACTGAGGTCTCTCCTGATAACAGGTGAGTAAATCGGAATTCGTATTTCGGCTGATTTTAGAGGAATATTTTAAAGTTCCATAACTCCACACTTAGAAGAATTTCCAAGTGAAACCAGTCAATGTTAGCCTATGAAGGAAATTCAAGTTACCGGTAAGTACGGTTAAAATTACTTTTCAGGACCAGTACTGGGCTGAAAGATGCAGCACTGAGGTCTCTCCTGATAACAGGTGAGTAAATCGGAATTCGTATTTCGGCTGATTTTAGAGGAATATTTTAAAGTTCCAAAACTCCACACTTAGAAGAATTTCCAAGTGAAACCAGTCAATGTTAGCCTATGGAAGGAAATTCAAGTTACTGGTAAGTACGGTTAAAATTACTTTTCAGGACCAGTACTGGGCTGAAAGATACAGCACTGAGGTCTCTCCTGATAACAGGTGAGTAAATCGGAATTCGTATTTCGGATGATTTTAGAAGAATATTTGCACAATGGTGAAGGGAGGGGCGGGGCCTGAGGTGACATCTGTGCAAACGCGCCCCGTGGCGCGTTTTAAGTTGGGGGATTAAGTCCCCTTGAATCCTGAGGGTCCCTAGGGGCCAACTAGCCCACCAGGAACCTCCAATATGCGCCAGGGGGCTGCGTTGCAGAGACGTGTAGAGAGGCCACACCCCTTTTACACCTCTCTGCAACGCAGCTCTGTGGCGCTTTCTGGATGTACCTGTTGGGCTAGTTGGCCCCCAGGGACCCTCAGGATTGAAGGGGATTTAATTCCCCATCTTAAAACGCGCCACGGGGCCTGTTTGCACACATGTCACCTGAAGCCCCGCCCCTCCCTTCACCACTGTGCAAACGCGCCCCGTGGCGCGTTTTAAGCTGGGGGATTAAGTCCCCTTGAATCCTGAGGGTCCCCGGAGTCCAACTAGCCCACCATATACCTCCAAAAAGCGCTTCGATTGTATTTTGCTGACCATGTCATGAGTGATGTAATATGTGACGTCATCAGCAGTGCATTGCGGGGGCGCGAGTTATAGTTAGCTGAACTAACTATAACGGGGGAATTTCTATGGTTTTGTACGAGTGAAATGTCCAACTAACTATAACTGTCCCTAAAACCTATGGTTTTTTCAGTGAATTTCAAAGGTTTTTTAAATGCTAATTTCTAACTATAACGTGTCTGAAACCTATGGTTTTTTCAGTGAATTTCAAAGGTTTTTTAAATGCTAATTTCTAACTATAACGTGCCTGAAACCTATGATTTTTAAGTGAATTTCAAAGGTTTTTTAAATGCTAGTTTCTAACTATGCCTACAGAGGTAGGACATGTGAAGAAAGAAGAAAAACGCACAGAAAGAAGCAAAAGATGTGCAGAAAGAACCAACAGAGGAGCAGAAAGAGGCCTTGTTGCAAAATCATCCTGTGCCCACAACTTTTTCAGACGGGTACTGGTGGTAACTGACTCTGACTAACCAGAGCCAGTGCTATGCTAAAAGACACTTAGAATACAGTGAAAACACCTACATACACTAGGGAACACTATGCGTTGGGGTACCCCTGTGATTAGCATGACCTCCTCTGCAAGTCCCTAGTACATAATAGGGCAGGGGGATTAAAACTACCTCTTAAAACGCGCTACAGGGCGCGTTTGCACAGTGGTGAAGGGAGGGGGCCTGAGGTGACGTGTGCAAACGCACCCCGTGGCGCGTTTTAAGTTGCGGGATTAAGTCCCCTTGAATTCTGAGGGTCCCTGGGGCCCAACTAGCCCCCAGGTACCTACAGTTAGGACCACAGAGCTGAGTTGCAGAGAGGCGTTCCGAGGCCACGCACCTTTTTCACCTCTCTGCAACGCAACTCTGTTGTGCTTACTGAAGGTACCTGGTGGGCAAGTTGGCCCCCAGGGTCCCTCAGGATTCAAAGGGAATTAATTCCCCAACTTAAAACGCACCACAGGGCGTGTTTGCGCACATGTCACCTGAGGCCCCGTCCCCTCCCTTCACCACTGTGCAAACGCGCCCCGTGGTGCGTTTTAAGTTGGGGGATTAGGTCACCTTGAATCCTGAGGGTCCCTGGGGCCCAACTAGCCCACTAGGTACTTCCAGTAAGCACCACAGGCCTGCGTTGCAACGCCTGTAACAAATTGTGCAGTTGTGTTTAGGTAGTGAAGAGGGTCGTGCTGGGGGTAGTGTTTTAGGGTTTAGGGTAGTGCAGTGGTGTTTGTGTAGTGTAGGGGGTCATGCTGGGGGTAGATTTAGGGTTTAGGGTAGTGCAGTGGTGTTTGGGTAGTGTAGGGAGTCGTGCTGGGGGAGTGTTTTAGGGTTTAGGGTAGTGCAGTGGTGTTTGGGTAGTGTAGGGGGTTGTGCTGGGGGTAGTGTTTTAGGGTTTAGGGTAGTGCAGTGGTGTTTGGGTAGTGTAGGGGGTCGTGCTGGGGGTAGTGATTTAGGGTAGTGCAGTGGTGTTTGGGTAGTGTAGGGGGTACTGCTGGGGGTAGTGTTTTAGGGTTTAGGTTAGTGCAGTGGTGTTTGGGTAGTGTAGGGGTACTGCTGGGGGTAGTGTTTTAGGGTTTAGGGTAGTGCAGTGGTGTTTGTGTAGTGTAGGGGGTAGTGTTTTAGGGTTTAGGGTAGTGCAGTGGTGTTTGTGTAGTGTAGGAGGTCGTGTTTTAGGGTTTAGGGTAGTGCAGTGGTTTTTGGGTAGTGTAGGGAGTCGTGCGGGGGTAGTGTTTTAGGGTTTAGGGTAGTGTAGGGGGTCATGCGGGGGATAGTGTTTTAGGGATTAGGGTAGTGCATTGGTGTTTGGGTAGTGTAGGGGGTCATGCGGGGGTAGTGTTTTAGGGTTTAGGGCAGTGCAGTGGTGTTTGGGTAGTGTAGGGGGTCGTGCTGGGGTGGAGTGTTTTAGGGTTTAGGGCAGTGCAGTGGTGTTCGGGTAGTGTAGGGGGTCGTGCTGGGGGAGTGTTTTAGGGTTTAGGGCAGTGCAGTGGTGTTTGGGTAGTGTAGGGGGTCGTGCTGGGGGAGTGTTTGAGGGTTTAGGGCAGTGCAGTCGTGTTCGGGTAGTGTAGGGGGTTGTGCTGGGGGTAGTATTTTAGGGTTTAGGGCAGTGCAGTGGTGTTTGGGCAGTGTAGGGGGTAATGCTGGGGGTGGTGTTTTAGGGTTTAGGGCAGTGCAGTGGTGTTCGGGCAGTGTAGGGGTCGTGCTGGGGGTGGTGTTTCAGGGTTTAGGGCAGTTCAGTGGTGTTCGGGCAGTGTAGGGGGTGGTGTTTCAGGGTTTAGGGCAGTGCAGTGGTGTTTGGGCAGTGTAGGGGGTCGTGCAGGGGGTGGTGTTTCAGGGTTTAGGGCAGTGGTGTTCGGGCAGTGTAGGGGGTCGTGCTGGGGGTGGTGTTTCAGGGTTTGGGGCAGTGCAGTGGTATTCGAGCAGTAAAGGGGTCGTGCTGGGGGTGGTGTTTCAGGGTTTAGGGCAGTGCAGTGGTATTCGGGCAGTGTAGGGGGCGGTGCAGGGGTGGTGTTTCAGGGTTTAGGGCAGTGCAGTGGTGTTCTGGCAGTGTAGGGGGTGCTGCAGGGGTGGTGTTTCAGGGTTTAGGGCAGTGCAGTGGTGTTCGGGCAGTGTAGGGGGTCGTGCAGGGGGTGGTGTTTCAGGATTTAGGGCAGTGCAGTGGTGTTCGGGCAGTGTAGGGGGTCGTGCTGGGGCTGGTGTTTCAGGGTTTAGGGCAGTACAGTGGTGTTCGGGCAGTGTAGGGGGTCGTGCTGGGGCTGGTGTTTCAGGGTTTAGGGCAGTGCAGTGGTGTTCGGGCAGTGTAGGGGGTTGTGCTGGGGCTGGTGTTTCAGGGTTTAGGGCAGTGCAGTGGTATTCGGGCAGTGTAGGTGGTCGTGCTGGGGCTGGTGTTTCAGGGTTTAGGGCAGTGCAGTGGTGTTCGGGCAGTGTAGGGGGTCATGCTGGGGCTGGTGTTTCAGGGTTTAGGGCAGTGCAGTGGTGTTCGGGCAGTGTAGGGGGTCTTGCTGGGGCTGGTGTTTCAGAGTCTAGGGCAGTGCAGTGGTGTTCGGGCAGTGTAGGGGGTCTTGCTGGGGCTGGTGTTTCAGGGTTTAGGGCAGTGCAGTGGTGTTCGGGCAGTGTAGGGGTCATGCTGGGGCTAGTGTTTCAGGATTTCGGGCAGAGCAATGGTGTTCAGGCAGTGTAGGGGGTTTTGCTGGAGGTGGTGTTTCAGGGTTTAGGGCAGTGCAGTGGTGTTCGTGCAGTGTAGGGGGTGGTGTTTCAGGGTTTAGGGCAGTGGTGTTCAGGCAGTGTAGGGGTCTTGCTGGGGTTGATGTTTCAGGGTTTAGGGCAGTGCAGTGGTGTTCGGGCAGTGTTGGGGGTCGTGCTGGGGGTGGTGTTTCAGGGTTTAGGGCAGTGCAGTGGTGTTCCGGCAGTGTAGGAGGTCGTGCAGGGGGTGGTGTTTCAGGGTTTAGGGCAGTGCAGTGGTGTTCGGGCAGTGTAGGGTGTCGTGCTGAGGGGTGGTGTTTCAGGGTTTAGGGCAGTGCAGTGGTGTTCGGGCAGTGTAGGGGGTCGTGCAGGGGTGGTGTTTCAGGGTTTAGGGCAGTGCAGTGGTGTTTGGGCAGTGTAGGGGGTCGTGCAGGGGGTGGTGTTTCAGGGTTTAGGGCAGTGCAGTGGTGTTCGGCCAGTGTAGGTGGTCTTGCTGGGGGTGGTGTTTCAGGGTTCAGTGCAGTGGTGTTCGGGCAGTGTAGGGGGTCTTGCTGGGGGTGGTGTTTCAGGGTTTAGGGCAGTGCAGTGGTGTTCGGGCAGTGAGGGGGTCTTGCTGGGGCTGGTGTTTCAGGGTTTAGGGCAGTGCAGTGGTGTTCGGGCAGTGTAGGGGGTCGTGCTGGGGCTGGTGTTTGAGGGTTTAGGGTAGTGCAGTGGTGTTCGGGCAGTGTAGGGGGTCGTGCTGGGGCTGGTGTTTCAGGGTTTAGGGCAGTGCAGTGGTTTTCGGGCAGTGTAGGCGGTCGTGCTGGGGCTGGTGTTTCAGGGTTTAGGGCAGTGCAGTGGTGTTCGGGCAGTGTACGGGGTCGTGCTGGGGCTGGTGTTTCAGGGTTTAGGGCAGTGCAGTGGTGTTCGGGCAGTGTAGGGGGTCGTGCTGGGGGTGGTGTTTCAGGGTTTAGGGCAGTGCAGTGGTGTTCGGGCAGTGTAGGGGGTCATGCTGGGGCTGGTGTTTCATGGTTTAGGGCAGTGCAGTGGTGTTCGGGCAGTGTAGGGGGTGGTGTTTCAGGGTTTAGGGCAGTGCAGTTGTGTTCGGGCAGTGTAGGGGGTCAGGCTGGGGGTGGTGTTTCAGGGTTTAGGGCAGTGCAGTTGTGTTCGGGCAGTGTAGGGGGTCATGCTGGGGGTGGTGTTTCAGGGTTTAGGGCAGTGCAGTGGTGTACGGGCAGTGTAGGGGGTCTTGCTGGGGGTGGTGTTTCAGGGTTTAGGGCTGTGGTGTTCTGGCAGTGTAGGGGGTCTTGCTGGGGGTAGTGTTTCGGGATTTAGGGCAGTGCAGTGGTGTTCGTGCAGTGTAGGGGGTCGTGCTGGGGGTGGTGTTTCAGGGTTTAGGGCAGTGCAGTAGTGTTCGGGCAGTGTAGGGGATCGTGCAGGGGGTGGTGTTTCAGGGTTTAGGGCAGTGCAGTGGTGTTCGGGCAGTGTAGGGGGTCGTGCTGGGGGTGGTGTTTCAGGGTTTAGGGCAGTGCAGTGGTGTTCGGGCAGTGTAGGGGGTCGTGCAGGGGCTGGTGTTTCAGGGTTTAGGGCAGTGCAGTGGTGTTCAGGCAGTGTAGGGGGTCGTGCTGGGGGTGGTGTTTCAGGGTTTAGGGCAGTGCAGTGGTGTTCGGGCAGTGTAGGGGGTCGTGCAGGGGGTGGTGTTTCAGGGTTTAGGGCAGTGCAGTGGTGTTCGGGCAGTGTAGGGGTCGTGCTGGGGCTGGTGTTTCAGGGTTTAGGGCAGTGCAGTGGTGTTCGGGCAGTGTAGGGGTCTTGCTGGGGGTGGTGTTTCAGGGTTTAGGGCAGTGGTGTTCGGGCAGTGTAGGGGGTCTTGCTGGGGGTGGTGTTTCAGGGTTTAGGGCAGTGCAGTGGTGTTCGGGCAGTGTAGGGGGTCTTGCTGGGGGTAGTGTTTCAGGGTTTAGGGCAGTGCAGTGGTGTTTGTGCAGTGTAGGGGGTCGTGCTGGGGATGGTGTTTCAGGGTTTAGGGCAGTGCAGTAGTGTTCGGGCAGTGTAGGGGGTGGTGTTTCAGGGTTTAGGGCAGTGCAGTGGTGTTCGGGCAGTGTAGGGGGTCGTGCTGGGGGTGGTGTTTCAGGGTTTAGGGCAGTGCAGTGGTGTTCGGGCAGTGTAGGGGGTCGTGCTGGGGGTGGTGTTTCAGGGTTTAGGGCAGTGGTGTTCGGGCAGTGTAGGGGGTCTTGCTGGGGGTGATGTTTCAGGGTTTAGGGCAGTGCAGTGGTGTTCGGGCAGTGTAGGAGGTCTTGCTGGGGGTAGTGTTTCAGGGTTTAGGGCAGTGCAGTGGTGTTCGGGCAGTGTAGGGGTCATGCTGGGAGTGGTGTTTCAGGGTTTAGGGCAGTGCAGTGGTGTTCGGGCAGTGTAGGGGGTCGTGAAGGGGGTGGTGTTTCAGGGTTTAGGGCAGTGCAGTGGTGTTCGGGCAGTGTAGGGGGTCGTGCTAGGGTATGTGTTTCAGGGTTTAGGGCAGTGCAGTGGTGTTCGGGCAGTATAGGGGGTCGTGCAGGGGCTGGTGTTTCAGGGTTTAGGGCAGTGCAGTGGTGTTCGGGCAGTGTAGGGGGTCATGCTGGGGGTAGTGGTTTAGGGTTTAGGGTAGTGCAGTGGTGCTTGTGTAGTGTAGGGGGTCGTGCTGGGGGTAGTGTTTTAGGGTTTAGGGTAGTGCAGTGGTGTTTGTGTAGTGTAGGGGGTCATGCTGGGGGTAGTGTTTTAGGGTTTAGGATAGTGCAGTGGTGCTTGTGTAGTGTAGGGGGTCGTGCTGGGGTAGTGTTTTAGGGTTTAGGGTAGTGCAGTGGTGTTTTTGTAGTGTAGGGGGTCATGTTTTAAGATGCAATGCTCCAATACCTGACCAGTCTGCACTACATAAAACTGCAAAAAAACTAAAAATAAAAAGTGTTTTGCACACTTTTGTCATTGGGCTATATGTGGGCTACATCTGGGTAATATTTGTGCTACATTTGGGCTCTTTTTTCACTGGTGGCCATCTTGGAAGACTTCTTTGTTATGAAGTTTCCTAATTTCCTCATTTACTGCAGTCTCCTCAGTAGGAGATGCTTTCAGTTTTTACTTTGATTCCATCAAGAAGGCATTCAGATGTGTCACACATTTGCCATAAATTCAGAATGTTATTACTCTAGTTGTTCATTAGATCACTGTAGTAAAGCTACTGCTCACCAAGGAGTTAACTGGAAGTCTACTGCTGGTATTGAAAGTGATTGTTTCAGTCTGCATGTCAGAATTTTCTAATGAAATAGAAGAGGATTTGAGATCTCACTTAAAACATGCACTAAATTTTCTTTTTGCAGCACTAACCATAATTTCTATGGCAAAATGAACCCCCTCATTTTGTTCCTTTTTAAATTAAATGTTTTAAGTGTTACCAGTTTATTCCAATCAAGATGGCTTCAGGTGTGCCATACTTTTGTCATAAGTAAGGCTGTTAGCACTCTAGTTGTTCTTTAGAACACTCTGGGAAGCTGCAGTAGAACACAAGGCATCAACTGACAGGCTGCTCCTGTTGAAATATAACAGGAAGATATTTGAGATCTCACTTAAAACATGTCCTAATTTTTCTTTCTACAGCACTAACCATAATTTCTATGGCAAAATGAACCCCCTCATTTTGTTCCTTTTTAAATTAAATGTTTTAAGTGTTACCAGTTTATTCCAATCAAGATGGCTTCAGGTGTGCCATACTTTTGTCATAAGTAAGACTGTTAGCGCTCTAGTTGTTCTTTAGAACACTCTGGGAAGCTGCAGTAGAACACAAAGGCATCAACTGACAGGCTGCTCCTGTTGAAATATAACAGGAAGATATTTGAGATCACACTTGAAACATGTCCTAATTTTTCTTTCCAGAGCACTAACCATAATTTCTATGACAAGATGAACCCCATCATTTTGTTCCTTTTTAAATTAAATGTTTTAAGTGTTACCAGTTTATTCCAATCAAGATGGCTTCAGGTGTGCCATACTTTTGTCATACGTAAGACTGTTAGCGCTCTAGTTGTTCTTTAGAACACTCTGGGAAGCTGCAGTAGAACACAAAGGCATCAACTGACAGGCTGCTCCTGTTGAAATATAACAGGAAGATATTTGAGATCACACTTGAAACATGTCCTAATTTTTCTTTCCAGAGCACTAACCATAATTTCTATGACAAGATGAACCCCATCATTTTGTTCCTTTTTAAATTAAATGTTTTAAGTGTTACCAGTTTATTCCAATCAAGATGGCTTCAGGTGTGCCATACTTTTGTCATAAGTAAGGCTGTTAGCACTCTAGTTGTTCTTTAGAACACTCTGGGAAGCTGCAGTAGAACACAAAGGAATCAACTGACAGTCTCTGCCCTTGTTGGATGTACATGTTTTACTGAGAATGTCAGACTTCATTCTCACATGACTGAGAAAGATAATGTGAATTTACAGAAAATATGCTCTCATTTTAGCTTCTGGGGCACCTTCAAAACTGTATGGGACAAGCATGTGAAAATAGATTTCTCTCAAACATGATTCATGATATCCCAGCAGAAGGTTTTTCACAGGGTAAAATCACCTTAGAACACACCACAATTCCTGAAATTAGTATGGTACCATCAACAAATGAATTCTAATGTAACTAAAGTCTGTTATCACCCTTTATAGTTCTCCTTTTGGTAACCCTCAAAATCTTCGATTCACTACAATGCATTTCAATGGGGTACTATCATTTATATTGGTCCCAAGATGGCTGCCAGCAATTCCAGGATGAAGTGCTGACAGCCAATCAGATCTCACGATGACATGTGTGGTTAGGCTCCGCCCAGATATATATGTGTTTTTACTTTTGATTTTCTCAGCAACTACTGAACGGATTTACACCATTTAACAAAAAGGGTTCTTTTTGAACCAAGAACTACCTCTTTGCCAAATTTGGTGTAATTCCGTTCAGCAGTTCGGGCTGTAGCCTTGCATAAAGTTTCCTATGGGAAATTGATTTTTTGACTCTTATTTTTTTAATTTCTCCGCAACTACTGAACGGATTTACACCATTTAACAAAAAGGGTTCTTTCTGAACCAAGAACTACCTCTTTGCCAAATTTGGTGTAATTCCGTTCAGCAGTTCGGGCTGTAGCCGTGTCTAAAGTTTCCTATGGGAAAATGAATGGGGAAAACACGTTTTGGGACCCCCTTTTTCTCGGCCCTCGCTTGACGAATCACCCTGAGACTTTCAGGGTAGGAGCGGACCGGAGCGGGCCATAAAGTTTGAAAATTTCGCGAAGATTCGTCAACCGACGCAAGAGTTATTTCAAATAGAATGTCGCGGATTTCCTATGGAAAATAGGTCCTAACTATAACTATCTACTGGCGACCGCCAGTAGATAATATATATATCCACACAAATCGGCACCTCCTTCCGCCGCACCGAACAGAGACACGGTGACACCAGCAAAGTTGAGTCCACAATGTTTATTTCATGATTTATTATCGGGCTATGACGGGTTTCGGCAGGATCCCCTGCCTTGTTCACACAACGGAGCCACACTCCCATTTTTAGTTCTATAGTGTTTTGCCATTACTACCCACGTGATACACACTCCCATTGACATGGACAACAGACTATACAGAAAGCGTTGCATCACCGTTTTGCATGACAACAAAATAGCCTATGCCTGTAATGGTTAATCATACTCTCTTAAATATATTTCACATTGTTTTTGTACTGAGATTACTCTACCAAACAACATTACTAGTGCATTAGACCATGTGCTTGAATAATGGTTATAAATCCCTTCCTGTATTCAACCCTCCATGGCTGTGTAAATTTACTTTTCAATAAACTTTATTGTTCCAAAATTTCTTTCAGGATGCATCTAAACTTATGACAAGCAATTCTTTTACTGTGAAAGATGAGTATGTTAATATACCCAAACTTCAGCAGATGCAACTCGGTAGTGCTTCGGTCAAACGATTCTGGGCCAGTGCCCAAACCTATATATGTGGTAGATGTATTCTTCATAAATCGGCCCTCTAATGGTCATGTATATTCCTATGGATTCTGGTAACCATTAATCATCCTTAACGGTTTTTCTGTTTACTGGTCCAAACTTCCATTCGCACCTTGAGATCCGCTTTGTGCAAATGTCGCAAATCCTAAAAGCAATTGATTGTGCAAAAGTCGCATATTGTACAAAATATTTTCCGCCCTTTCCAGGGATAATTAACTATCATATGCAAATTACGCCTAAACTGTAAACATACTAGTCTATGCAACATGAGCTAAAGGGTCACTTGTGCAAATAGGCAATTTGAATAAATATTTAAGAAAAACCCTCCCCTCTATTTAGTTCTAAAATATGATTCAACCAATATGATTCAAATGACTAAAATCTCAAAACCATACCCATTCCTACATGACAAAAAAAATTATTTAAAACCACATTGTACAAAAAAGACCTATCACAAAATCCCTAAAACCGAGTCCATCCTATGTCATTCTAAAAATTACTTGCCATAAAATTAACTAAAATTCATCTATACCTTTTGAGGCCAAATGTAGTTTATTTACTAAGAAGAATCTTTATCTTTGTCCATCTCTTCAAGAGTGCCTAAAGTCCCTATCACCCGTGTTAATATAAAGAAAAACTAAAAAGAACTAACGGAATCTGATGTGAATGTGATGTTCATACAATGTGAAAGCGAGGAGGTATTAGTCATACAGTATTATTAAATGGTTTTCTTATGGATATTTTTAGAGAAAGCTCGAAAAAAACAGTAATCCACATTACAATTCCTTGGATCTTGAAAGTTACCCTGGATCATGTATAGGCCCATGTTTACACGTCATCCTCCTACAACAGATGCACGTGGAGTCCCTCATTTGCATTAAAACCCTTAGGGTTTTTACTATCCAACATTAAAATGTACCTGGACTCCAATCTCCTCAAATCAAGTTCTCTGTTACCACCTCTCCTTTTCTTCGGTACAGCATCTACAACAAAATAAGATAGGTCTTCTATTTTCCCTCCATGGACCTCGTTAATGTGGCGTGCCACAGGATAACTGGGATCTCGATTCTTAACTGCTCTCAAATGTTGCAATATCCTGACATGGGCCATATGGATAGTGCTCCCTACATACAACATAGGGCAAGTACAAGTTAAGACATAGACTACATGGTCACTTCTACAGTTTAAACTTTTCAGTATTTTCCAAGGTCTCTTCCACAGGGGCATTTGGATTTCCTTTTTGTTCAAGCCATGTTTACAGGCTTTACATTTGGAGCACTTGCTGAAACCAGGACTAGGTTTCAACCAGCCTCCCTTTTCACCCAGTTCGGGACTGTTGTTCACCAATTGTTCCCTCATAGATTTCGCCCTTCTAAATGACATGAGGGGTTTCTTGGAAACTATTTCTTTCAGGACCGGGTCTCCTCTAATCAGGTGCCAATGCTGATGACGTCACATATTACATCACTCATGACATGGTCAGTGACATCACTGATGACATCACTGATGACATCTCAAATGACATCACTGATGACATCATCCAGTGGCTGTTTGTTTCTGTAAAGTTTAAATATTTTTAATATATAGAGGGAAAGGCGTATTGAAGAATGAGTGGGTGTATAAGTGTCTGTATGGATGATTTAGTAGGTGCGTGACTAACTCTATAAGTGAGTGATTAAACGTATCTTACTGAATGCATGGGTTAATGACTAAACTGGGTGAATGTCTGTATCCGTCTGTCTGTTGCTGTGTAAGTGGCTGCATGGGTTTGTGAATAGCTACATGAATGTCTATATGAGTTATTGATTGGTTGTCTGAGTATCTGTATGGGTGCCTGAGTGTTTGTGTGGGTGGGGTGTGTGCAACTCTGTGCATAGATGTGTGAGTGGGTGATTCACTGGGTGCATGGTTTCAAGAGTGCATCTGTGATGGACTGTATGGGTGGGTGAGTGTGTGTATGGGTGTGTTAATCAATCAATCAATCACAGCATTTATAGAGCGCGCTACTCACCCGGGAGGGTCTCAAGGCGCTGGGGGAGGGGGTAAGTTACTGCTCGAACAGCCAGGTCTTGAGCTGCTTCCTGAAGGAGAGATGGTCCTGGGTTCGCCGAAGGTGAGTGGGGAGGGAGTTCCAGGTCTTGGCTGCCAGGTAGGAGAAGGATCTTCCTCCGGCAGTGGCTCTGCGGATGCGTGGTACGGTGGCGAGGCGTGGCTGGTTGATCGTAGCTGGCGGGTGGGCGTGTAGAAGGTCATGCGGTCGTTGAGGTACTTGGGGCCCAGGTCGTGGAGGGCCTTGTGTGCGTGGGTGAGGAGTCTGAACGTGATTCTCTTGCTGATGGGGAGCCAGTGCAGGTCTTTCAGGTGTCCGGTGATGTGGCTGTGTCGGGGGATGTCCAGGATGAGTCGTGCGGAGGCGTTCTGGATGCGCTGGAGTCTTTTTGAAGTTTGGCTGTGGTTCCGGCGTAGAGGGTGTTCCCATAGTCCAGTCGGCTGGTGACGAGTGCCTGGGTGACGGTCTTCCTGGTTTCAGTGGGGATCCATCTGAAGATCTTGCGGAGCATGCGCAGGGTGTTGAAGCACAAAGATGAGACGGCGTTGACTTGTCTGGTCATCGACAGGGAGGAGTCCAGGATGAAGCCCAGGTTGCGTGCGTGGTCCGTTGGCTTGGGCGCGGTGCCCAGGGCCGGGGGCCACCAAGAGTCGTCCCAGGCGGAGGGTGATGAGCCCAGGATGAGGACTTCCATCTTGTCTGAGTTCAGTTTAAGGTGGCTGTTCCTCATCCAGTCGGCGACGTCTCTCATCCCGTCGTGTAGGTTGGCTCTGGCGGTGGTGGGGTCGTTGGTGAGGGAGAGGATCAGCTGGGTGTCGTCGGCGTAGGAGATGATGTTGAGGTTGTGTTGGCGTGCGATGGCTGCGAGGGGCTCATGTAGACGTTGAAGAGGGTTGGACTGAGTGAAGATCCTTGTGGAACGCCGCAGATGACTTCGGTGGCCTCGGATCTGAACGGGGGAGGCGGACTCTCTGGGTTCTTCCGGCGAGGAACGAGATGATCCATTCCAGTGCTTTCTCTCGGATTCCGATGTTGCTGAGGCGCTTCACTAGGGTGCGGTGGCAGACGGTGTCGAACGCCGCGGAGAGGTCCAAGAGGATGAGGGCTGCTGTTTCCCCGTTGTCGGTTAGGGTTCTGATGTCGTCGGTGGCTGCGATAAGGGCGGTCTCGGTGCTGTGGTTGGCCCGAAACCCGGACTGCGAGGGGTCGAGGGATCCATTCGTCTCGAGGAAGGCGGCAAGCTGTCTGTTGACGGTCTTCTCGATGACTTTGGCCGGAAACGGAAGGAGCGAGATGGGACGGTAGTTCTTGAGGTCGGTGGGGTCCGCCGTTGGTTTCTTCAGGAGGGCGGTAAGCTCGGCGTGCTTCCAGCTCTCCGGGAAGGTGGCGGTGTGGAAGGAGGAGTTGATGATGTCCCGGAGATGGGGTGCGATGGTGGCGTAGGCTTTGTTGAAGACGTGGTGTGGGCAGGGGTCGGTTGCTTATCCGGAGTGGATGGAGTTCATCGTGCGGGTGGTGTCCTTGGTGCTGATCGGGGTCCAGTTGCAGAGGGTGGTGGTGGCGGGCGTTGGTTCGGCGGTAGGGTGCGTGGTCTGTGCGTCGAAGCTGTTATGTATGTCGGTGATCTTGCGGTGGAAGAACGCGGCGAGTGAGTTGCAGAGGTCTTGCGAGGGGTGATGTCGTTGTTTCCGGCGCTGGGGTTGGAGAACTCTTTGACGATGCTGAAAAGTTCCTTGCTGTCGTGGGCGTTGTTGTCCAGTCGTTCTTTGAGTGCCGACTTCTTGGTGGCACGGATCAGCTGGTGGTGTTTGCGGGTGGCGTGCTTGAGGGCGGTCCTGTTGTCTGTGGTCTGGTCGAGTCGCCAGGCTTTCTCGAGAGTGCGGCAGTTCTTCTTGGATTCCTTGAGTTCGTTGGTGAACCAAGGGGTTTTCTTGCTTCCGGGTCTGCTGGGAGGGTTTTTAGTGGTGCGAGGTCGTCGGCGCAGGCGGTCAGCCACTTGGCGAGGTTGCTGGCTGCTTCGTTTGGGTCCGTTGTGTTGGTGGGTGTGTTCTGGCTGAGGGAGGCGGTGAGCTGCTCGGCGGTGATCTTGCTCCAGCTCCGGCGGGGAGCCTGTTGGGGGTGGTGGTGGGTCGCAGTCTTTCTGAAGCTGAAGTGGACGCAGCTGTGGTCGGTCCAGTGGAGTCCGGTGGCGTGGCTGAAGGAGATGTGCTTGCTGGAAGAGAAGACGGGGTCAAGCGTGTGGCAGGCGTAGTGGGTGGGCGTGTTCACCAGTTGCTTGAGTCCGAGGTTGGCGAGGTTGTCCAGCAGGGCGGTGGTGTTTCTGTCGTTGTTGTTCTCCAGGTGGAAGTTGAGGTCCCTAGGAGGATGTAGTCGGCGGAGGGCATGGCGTGCGGGCTGATGAAGTCTGCGATGTCTTCGCTGAATAGTGTGCGTGGTCCCGGGGGTCTGTAGATGAGGGTGCCTCGGAGGGTGGTCTTGGGGTCAGTGTGTATCTGGAAGTGTAGGTGTTCGGCGGCGGTGAAGGTCTCGTCGGAGTTAGTCGAGATGCGGATGGTGTTCTTGTGTACGATGGCGATGCCTCCTCCCGTCTGGTTGACGCGGTCCTTCCGGGTGATCTTGTATCCGTCCGGGATGACTATGGCGATGTCGGGCGCTGAGGAGGCGTTCATCCAGGTTTCGGTGAGGAAGGCGACGTCCGGTGCTGTTGCGTCGAGCAGGTCCCAGAGTTCCACGGCGTGCCTGTGGACGGAGCGGGTGTTCAACAGGATGCATTTCAGGTGGTTGCTGCTGGTGCTCGACTTGGCGGAGGTGGTGCACGTCCGGGGGCAGGTGAATCGGCAGGCTTGGCAGGTGAAGGGTCCGTGGGTGCGTCTCGGTGAGGCTCGGTAGCAGGCAGGGTTCCGGCCGGCATTGAGTGCGGTGAGGGTGGCGGCGTCGTAGGTCCGTCGAGTAGTGTTGCATCGGTGGGATCCAGGGGTCCTGGCGCTGGGCGCGGGCCAGGCGCGGACGGGCGCAGACGGACTTACCTTTGGTGCACCTTCGGCGTTCCGTCGGTGCTCCCGCTGCGCGCGGCCGCTGCGCGGTCGCTCAGGGGGCGTCATAAGTAAGGAGCCTGGAGGGAGGAGCAGCTGGGTGGCGGGAAAGTCCCAGGAGCAGCGGGAAAGTCCCAGGAGCAGCGGGCAGCGGGAAAGTCCCAGGAGCAGCGGGAAAGTCCCAGGAGCAGCGGGCAGCGGGAAAGTCCCAGGAGCAGCGGGCAGCGAGCGAAGGAATCTCCAGGCAGGAGGCGGCAAGGCAGGCAGGAGCGGCAGCAGTGAGTGGGGCGACCAAGCCCTGTGGAGGGCTGAGCGGTTAGTGAGTGAATGTATATCTCAGTGGTACATGTGTGAGTAACTACATATGTGAAAGGCAGTATATATGTGTGTTGGAGTATATAAATGGGTATAAGTGAGAGTGTGTGATTGTGAGAGTGGCTGTATGGATGAGTGTGTACTTGTATTAGTGATTGTATAAGAGCGTAAGAATGTGCTAGTATTTGTATGAGTAAGTGAGCTGGTGTGTGTATAACTGTATAGGTGAGTAAATGGCAGTGTGATTAATTATTTGTATGACTGACTAGGTGTGTGAGTACCTCTATGGATGAGTGGCGGTGTGTGAGTGTCTATGTAGGTGTATGAGTGCATATGATAGTCCTGTACTGAGTGACCGTAAGTATGAGTGACTGTACAGGTGAGTGAGTGGATGTGTGTGTAGACCTAAGAATCAGTGAGTGGGTATGTAGTTATTGGTGTTGGAGTGTCTATGGTTTTGAGAATGGCAGTCTGTAATTTAGAGTGGGTGTATCAAAAGTTATATTAGGGTGTGAGAAGATGCATGAAATTATCACATGGATGATGTCATCAGTGATGTCATCAGTGATGTTATTTGAGATGTCATCAGTGATGTCATCAGTGATGTCACTGACCATGTCATGAGTGATGTAATATGTGACGTCATCAGCAGTGCATTGCGGGCGCGAGTTATAGTTAGCTGAACTAACTATAACGGGGGAATTTCACGGGTTTTGTACGAGTGCAATGTCCAACTAACTATAACTGTCCCTAAAACCTATGGTTTTTTCAGTGAATTTCTAAGGTTTTTTAAATGCTAATTTCTAACTATAACGTGACTGAAACCTATGGTTTTTTCAGTGAATTTCAAAGGTTTTTAAATGCTAATTCCTAACTATAACGTGCCTGAAACCTATGGTTTTTTCAGTGAATTTCAAAGGTTTTTTAAATGCTAATTCCTAACTATAACATGTCTGAAACCTATGGTTTTTTTCAGTGAATTTCAAAGGTTTTGTAAATGACAATTTTTAAATGTATTAATTGTTATATTTATTTTTTTGATACTGATTTACTACATTTTTTAAAACTATTTATTTTTAGATATTTTATTTATTAAATTACATTGTAATTACATTATACATTACATTACAAAATATACTTTCTCAGAATGAATTACTTTAGTTTAAATACTTTGCAAATAGGCAATAGACGTTTAAGTACAGTAGTTACAGTTGTTGCAATGGGCAACACAATTTCAAACACAATGCAACATTGAGCTCAATGTGAATTTCAAGTTAAATGCAATTAGTTACTTTATGGATTACTTTTCTAACCACAGGACTGGATCCTAGATTCAGTCCTGGGACATCTCCTGTAAACAGTTGAGTAAAAGCGTTTTGGTTACAGTAGTGATTTTTAAGGAATATTATTGTATTTTAAAAGTTGACACTTAGAAACTTTTTCACATAGAATCACCAATGTTATCCTATGGGAGGAAATTCACTTAGCAGGTAAGTAGTGTTATTGTTACTTTTTCTTACTCAGTGGTGGATCCTGGATCCAGCACTGGTGCATCTCCTGTAAACAGTTGAAATAATGCGTTTAAGTCATACAGGCGATTTTTAAGGAATATTTGTAGTTTGTGAAAATCGACACAAACTTTTCTGCTGAAAACCAGACAATGGATTCCTATGGAAGGAAATACAATTTACTGGTAAGTACGGTTAGAATTACTTTTCAGGGTCAGTGCTGGGCTAAAAGATGCAGCACTGGGTTCTCTCCTGATAACAGGTGACTAAATCGGAATTCGTAGTTCGGCTGATTTTAGAGGAATATTATAAAGTTCCAAAACTCCACACACAGAAGAATTTCCAAGTGAAACCAGTCAATGTTAGCCTATGGAAGGAAATTCAAGTTACTGGTAAGTACGGTTAGAATTACTTTTCAGGATCAGTACTGGGCTCAAAGATGCAGCACTGAGGTCTCTCCTGATAACAGGTGAGTAAATCGGAATTCGTAGTTGTGCTGATTTTAGAGGAATATTTGTATGTTTCAAAAATCAACACTTTGAAACTTTTTCAGCAAAAAGCAGGCAATGATATCCTATGGAAGGAAATTCAAGTTACTGGTAAGTACGGTTAAAATTACTTTTCAGGATCAGTACTGGGCTCAAAGATGCAGCACTGAGATCTCTCCTGATAACAGGTGAGTAAATCGGAATTCGTAGTTCGGCTGATTTTAGAGGAATATTTGCACAATGGTGAAGGAAGGGGGTGGGGCCTGAGGTGACATGTCTGCAAACAAGCCCTGTGGCGCGTTTTAAGTTGGAGAATTAATTCCTCCTCAATCCCGAGGGTCCCTAGGGGCCAACTAGCCCACCAGATACCTCCAGTATGCGCCAGAGAGCTGCGTTGCAGAGAGGTGTTCAGAGGCCACGCCCCTTTTTACAACACTCTGTAACGCAGCTCCGTGGCGCCTACTGGAGGTACCTGGTGGGCTAGTTGGCCCCCAGGGACCCTCAGGATTGAAGGGATTTAATTCCCCATCTTAAAACGCCCCATGGGGCCTGTTTGCACACATGTCACCTGAAGCCCCGCCCCTCCCTTCACCACTGTGCAAACGCGCCCCATGGCGCGTTTTAAGTTGGGGGATTAAGTCCCCTTGAATCCTGAGGGTCCCTGGAGTCCAACTAGCCCACCATGTACCTCCAAAAGCGCCACAGAGCTGCGTTGCAGAGAGGTGTAAAAGGGGCGTGGCCTCTGAACACCTCTCTGCAACGCAGCTCCCTGGCGCATACTGGAGGTTCCTGGTGGGCTAGTTGGCCCCAGGGACCCCCAGTATTCAAGGGGAATTACTTCCCCTTCTTACAACGCGCCAGGGGCGCGTTTGCAGAGTGCTGCAGGGAGGGGGCGGGGCCTCCGGCATGATGCCGTTTTTTTTTTTTTGCTTTCTTTTCTTTTATGGGAGGGGGGCTGTGTGGCCCCCCTTTCCTCGTCCACTTTTGTCCCCGGGGACCCCATCCCCCGGGGCTGTTCTTTTTTTTTTTTAAACGGGAAGGGGGCCGCGTGGCCCCCCTTCCCTGGGCCTGTATTTGCCCCGGGGACCCCATCCCCCGGGGCATGCCCTCTTTTTTTTTTTTTTTTTAAATTAATATTTGGAGAGGGGCTGCGTGGCCCCCCTCTCAGGCCATTAAAGGCCCCGGGGACCCCATCCCCCGGGGCCGGCCTTTCTGTCCTTTTTTTATTGACTTTTTTTAAATTGATTTTTGGGGAGGGGGGCTGCGTGGCCCCCCTCCCGGGCCACTAATGGCCCCGGGGTCTGGCCACTCGTTGGGGACTGTGGGGGGGTCCCCAATCCCCGCACGGTCCCGCCGGCTCCCCGCGTCCTGCGGGAGCCGGCATTGCTTTTCCATAAGGGGAGCTGCTGACATGCAGCTCCCCTTATGGAAAAGCAATCTGCTTTGCTTCATTGAAGCGAGAGCAGGTTTCCCTGCTCTCGCTTCAATGAAGCAAAGCAAGTTTGCAATGACAGGACGGGAACCGCGAGGCTCTCGTCCTGCCATTGCAAACAGCAGTGTCCCGGGGGTAGGCACCCCGGGACACTGCAGGAGCCGGCCCTGGGGGGTGGCGGTCCCCAGGGCCACCACAGGCTCCAGGAGGGGGTCCGCGCGGCCCCCTCCCATGTCTTTAAAGCCCCGGGGAGGTGGTGGTCCCCGGGGCTCGGGGGTCCATAACGGACTCCCACATTTACATTATTAGTGCCCCGGGGAGGTGGCGGTCCCCGGGGCGTGTGGGGGCTCGAGCCCCCACACAGGTTCATTTATTTAATTAAAAGAAGCCCCGGGGGTGGCGGTCCCGGGGCTGCGGGAGGGCCGAGTGCCCTCCCGCACCATTTTGAAATAAAAGCCCCGGGGGTGGCAGTCCCGGGGCTTGGAGAGCCCTTAGAGGCCCCCAATCATTTTTATTAACCCCCGCATGCCCCGGGACTTGGCCCACTCGGGGCCAATTAGAACGAAGCGCGGGAGACCGCGCTTCGTTTTTTATCGGCGGGATCCGCGCACCCTAAGCGCATCCCGCCGATTTAAAAAAAAAATGCTCTTTTCTGCCCAGGGGTCCTTGTGGGACCCCTGAGCAGACCTAGGGGTCAGGGTGTTTCTACCCTGCCCCCTTTGTGCGTTTTGCGCACTTGTTTCTTGTGCCTCGGTTCTACCGAGGGACAAAATGGCTGCCAACACTTCCTGATTTGGAGTGTTGACAGCCACTTGACAGCCAATTAGCATGCAGCTCGTGATCGGGAGGGTGCGCGCAGGGTGCGCTCAGGGTGCGCGAATCCGATGCGGCCATAGATATATATGTGATTTTCCTTTTGATTTTCTCAGGAACTACTGAACGGATTTACACTATTTAACAAAAAGGGTTCTTTCTGAACCAAGAACTACCTCTTTGCCAAATTTGGTGTAATTCCGTTCAGCAGTTCGGGCTGTAGCCGTGGCTAAAGTTTCCTATGGGAAAATGAATGGGGAAAACACGTTTTGGGACCCCCCTTTTTTCTCTGCCCCCGCTTAACGAATCATCCTGAGACTTTCAGGGTAGAAGCGGACCGGAGCGGGCCACACAGTTTGAAAATTTCGCGAAGATTCGTCAACCGGCGCAAGAGTTATTTCAAATAGAATGTTGCGGATTTCCTATGAAAAATAGGTCCTAACTATAACTATCTACTGGCGACCGCCAGTAGATAATATATATATATATATATACATTTCCCTTACCTGATACACAATTACATTTTCATTGTAAAGGAATGCGTGGTACAGTTGTTTCCTGCGGTGGGCTCTCCATGTATCTACCAGTTCAAAGTCCTTGAGCCATTTGCGGGTCACCTCCAGAAGACTCCCTTTTGCCCCATTCTATGTGTCAAATTCCATGCCCTTCATCACCATGTTAAAGCCCCTCCATAAGTGCCTCCGCATCCGGGGTTGTCAGAATTTGCGATATTGCCTCACGGAGAAAGCCTTCCTCGGTATCGGTAGGAGCATATATGTTGCGTGTGATTGTGTGTGAGTGTTACAATATTTGTACCACCAGTAGTCTACCTGGGACCTCGGCAACAGTGGACAGTAGTTTGCCTTTAAGTTTATTGATAAGTGGTATGGCCAGAGCTCACCTCTTAGCTGGGTTGGAGGGCAGGATGTATCTGGTGAACCAACATGTGCGGAGCTTGTTCCAATTTCTTTTCTGCAGGTTAGTTTCTTGTAATAAGCAGATGTCACAGCTTGAATCTTTGAGCATATGCAGCACAGAGCCACACTTCACTGGGCCATTGAGGCCCCTGGTGTTCACGTTAAGTATGTGGTAGGGTTGGGTAGGGTAGCAAAACATCCCTGCTGGTGGTAGTGAATGCTGTTGTTGTCTATAGGGCTGTGTGTTTTCGGGCAAATGTGAAATCAAGACAGTGTTATTATGCAGTGGTTGGGTCCACAATTTACCTTGTAAATGTATCAACTAACATTAACAGGCTTCCACTCCCCCCAACTGGAGTGATCCGTATGGACTGTGAGCCAATAATATACCCATAGGGTCCATGGTCCATCTTGCCAGTCACTAGTGTATCTCTTGGTTTCCCTCTGGCCCAGTCCCCCTTAATCTGTGGGGTTGCGTCTTCACAGCCTCGTTCCCTCCTTTAGTGGTGGATACCTGGCTGTTGATCATATTCTCATAGTCTAGGCGCTGTATCATTGGTCTGCAGCTTGTTCAGAATCGCTTGCCACTCTCTTTGCATCTCGTCCTCTGAGGGTTTTGCTGTTGATCTTTTCTGCGTCACTCTGGTTCATTTCCTGACTCATCGCAAGGGCGTTTTGCCTTGGGAGGCGTACCTGGTTGGATTATAAGCTCTGTCGGCTCTGAGAGCTCAAGAATTGCAGCAGCCACTATGAGGTACAAGCCGCGTGGGCCTCTCAATTCCTGCTAAAGAGCAGTCGGAAGGCATGCTCCCAGCGCTATTTTACAGCTTTACTTTGAGGGAAGGTGGTGATTAGCTTTAGTTGCCAATGACACTTTAGGGTGCCCAGTGCCAAGTCCTGGTAGAGAAAATCTTAGCGCCCTCAAACTGGATGGCATCCACTTGATGAGCTGTTTCCATGATAGCTTCCTTCTGGCGAAAGTAAAGCAGGCAGGCCAAAATATCTGGCAGGGTGCTGCCGGGACCACGGCCCTGTTGACTATGGGTTCTGTACAGTTACATGTCAGCTATTGGGAGCTCGGGCAGTACCTGATGGAATAGGCATTACACATAGCTCTCAATATCCCCCTCTCTCCTGTCTTCTCACCCCAAGGGACTCAGCAGATGTTGAATCTTTGTGATCTATTTTCCAGGTCCTCCAGGTGTACCTGCAGTGTATAGTTTTGGTCCTGTAAGTCAACCAGCTCCTGCCTGTAGGAGTCCAGTTCCTCCTCTCTGGCATCGCTGGTGTCCTCAAGGACGGAGATTCTTTGCCCCAGGTACCCCATGTCATGTTGCATACAATTTGTCTTTCAAGACTTCTGCCCAGAGCAGTGTAATATCCTGGAGATGTTTATTAAAGAGGCTCTCCTTGAAGACACTGGTTAACGAAGTTCCGCTCTTGTTGGTGAGAATCTCTGCAGAGAGGGCACTCTGCTCTCCCTCATCTCAGGGCTCCACTTGCGGTGCGTATCAGCTTTCTGTGAGGGATCGAGTCTTTGTGGGATTTGTGGACTGCCATATCCGAGGGGGTCAACGGGAATGTCACCAGGATGCAACTTCTATTTGAGTGATTGAGGTTGCCTTACTTCTATCGTGTCGGGCCCCAGGAGGCCTGATCGCCAACATTCTGGCCTGTTGACGGGATCAGTACTCTCAAAGCTGATGCCTGATGAGGCTGGGTTAGCAAACGGGTGTTGGGCTTTCCACTGCGTTCTCCAGCCAAGCCCACAATTCTGAGGAAGGGTCTCGGCCTCTGCTCCGGAGTCACTCAATCAATCAGGGGTTTGTTAAAGCGCGACTACTCACCCGTAAGGGTCTCAAGGCGCTAGGGGGGGGGTGCAGGTTCCATCCATCAAGGAGGGGGTCTGTCGAAGAGCCAGGTTTTGAGGTTTCTTGCGAAGATGGGGAGCGATGTTGTCTGTCTGAGGTGGAGCGGAAGGGCGTTCCATGCTTTGGCCGCGAGGAAGGAGAAGGAGCGGCCTCCCAATCTGGTCTTTCTGGTGCGGGGGACCACGGCATAGGAGAGCTGGGCTGATCGTAGGGTCCTTTGGGGTGTGTGGAATTTGAGTCGGCTGTTCAGGTATGCTGGTCCGGTGCCGTGGAGGGCCTTGTGTGCGTGGGTGAGCATCTTGAAGGTGATTCTCGCCTCGACAGGGAGCCAGTGGAGTGTGCGCAGGTGCTGGGAGATGTGGCAGTGTTTTGGCAGGTTGAGGACCAGTCTTGCGGCGGCGTTCTGGATGTTCTGTAGCTTGCGGGTGAGGTTTTTGTTTATTCCGGCGTAGAGTGCGTTGCCGTAGTCGAGTCTGCTGGTGACCAGGGCGTGAGTGACGGTCTTTCGGTGTTCGAGGGGATCCATTTGAAGGTCTTACGAAGGAGGCGGAGGGTGTGGAAGCAGGAAGACGAGACAGAGTTGATCTGGCGGTCCATTTTGAGCTCGGAGTCCAGGATGATTCCCAGGTTGCGTGCATGGTCCGTGGGGGTTGGCGGGTTTCCGAGGGCGGGGGGCCACCAGGTGTCGCTCCAGGCATCGGGGTTTGGGCCCATGATGAGTACTTCTGTTTTGTTGGTGTTTAGTTGTAGGCAGCTGTTTTTCATCTGTTTTTCATCCATCCCTCACTGCCTTCCCAATAGTAGGGAGTCACCAATCCCTGGTCTCTCCCGCCACAGTAGAGGGGCTGAGGCAAAGGTAGGCTCCACCAGGGCCCAGCTCTTCCTCACTCGGGGCCAGGCTCCTCCAAATTGGGTGCCTGCATGAATTTCTTCTGCAGCACTCAAACCGCACTCACCTGGCTCGATCCTCTCACCTGCTTGCCTCCTTCCTTGGTCCACCTCTGGGGGTCATAAACGACCGTCGTCAAATGGGCAGGGACACCTAGTGGCCCCACTGTAGTGCCGGTATCTCCCAGGAGCCAGCCTGGTCGGGGGCGGAAGCTGGAGTGGTCACTGTCAGAGCATGGCTCTTTCTACCATGGGAACGGCTTCTCTGAGTGCAGGCACCGGTCCAGGTTTCTCACCCGCTTAAGTATGTGAGGCAGGCCCCATCAGCACCAACACCATCTGCACTCACCCTACGCGAGCTGTTCATCCGGTTTTTCTTTTACCACTGGTGCACCTCCAGAGGCCTGGGCTGGGGTAGATGCAGCCGCTATGAGGAGGCAGGATACCATGCGGCCCCTCCGCAATGCCAGTGCCTCCTGGATGTGAAGCCAGACCCATTGATCTGCCATTCACAATGCATTCAGTGGTACACCACAGGGGTGCCAAGCTTGCAACTCTGAGGCCACCCGGAAGGAGCCGGTTGTGCTGAGGTATGTCATCCCATCGTGGGCAAGGCTCCAGCCAGTGGGTGGGGGCAGCATGGTCGATGGAACGGGAGGCTAGGTGCGGAGTGAAGAAGAAATGCTTCTACTCCGTCGCCATGTTGGTCACGCCCCTTTCTTATAACTTTACACCTCCGCTTCTGAGATAATGAAGATGTCATTAGCTTCTAGCACATTAAACTTGCCCACTTCTTACAGTCAAGCTCATCTTTAATGAATGACTTAGTTTTCTTCTGGAGATTTGCTACCGTTCTAAATGTTTAGCAAGCCATAGGGTTGTTTATTATGTATTGTCATACACTCGCCACACCTTAGCATTTTCAGCATTCCTCTAAAGTGATATTTGACGTTTGAGCTAAGTCAAGACAGCCATGATGAGACTGAAGCTAATATCAGAAGCTGCATCATTAAATCATATTAAATCATATGATTCATATGATTCAGCTACAGTGGATCCTAAACAACTGGGCAAAGAACTCTCTGCAATTAACTCTCAGGATAGCGTGGTCCGAGCAGTCCAAGGCTCCCTCGGTGGGGAAGTGGATACAGGATTGTGAACACGGGTTCACAGCTCAGAATGTTCACATCAGCAGTAATAGATCATTGTCCAGCCAAACATTCACTTTTATGAAGAGAAGTATATTATTTCTACTGCTAACCACACAAGGCAAAAATCTGACATTCTCAAATAATTACACAGTCCTCCGCTGAGGTCGTGGCTCTAGTGTTTCTTTGGCGATTCCCTGTCCCATTTGGCCCTCGTGTTTAGTGATCGTGATTATTCACTAGCAGTCTGAGTCTCAAGAGTCCACTATGGCTGTAACTTAGTCAATATTGTTCCAATGCTACCGCGCTAGTTTAGCAGAAAGTTCCCCCTGAGGCTGACAAGCCTAAAACCCGTCTTACCTGAACTGGCAAGTGTGAAGCGTTCGGAGTTACTGAGTGCTCCCTGTCCATGGGCACTCTCAGCGGCTGCAGATGAAGTCAGTGGTGAAGTGGTAGCAGCATAGGAAGGACCTGGACGATGGGGTCAAAATGGAAACGGAAGTGGGAACCCGAAAAAAAGGTGTTTTCACCTCTTTTACGACGTTTCTGCCAACCTGAGTTTGGCGGTTTCCCCACCACAGTTGCTTCGATGGAAAGGCACATCGCAATCAGGACGTTGGAAATCTTGGCGGGACTCCCTCCAACAGCCGCTTCTGCCTCTGACACAGTAGAAAAATTATGGCAGAGGTGGTGGGACTGCGGTAGTCTTCCCTCCAAGGACCGGCCAATATCTAAGTAGAGCGGGCAGACTGCCAAGCTGATGGGCAGGAAGACCGCCGAAAAGCGACGGCTGTACAAGTCCCGCCAAGATCTAAATCAGACCCTAACTCCTCCTAATTCAAGTTTGGGAATCCCTAAAAGGGTTACTTTCCCATGCAAAATAAACCTCCTTCAGGACAAATGTATTTGGAGGTTAATGAGCTTGCATGTGCACAATAAATCATGCTGGAAATTCTACTACTATCACAGGCTTCCTAGTGATTCCTGCTGTACTGGTAAGGCTTCTAATAATATCTTTTGTCAAACATCCTTAAATTTATTGACCATGTTTCTCAGTACAATTTAGCTCATAAGATTAAAAGATATTTTTTTACAGCCAATCTGTACAGAAAACTATGTCTGTTGTCTAATATTTGTGCTTATTTGAATTCCTATTTTGAGTACTAAAACATTTACCGTAAACTATTGAGATTTTCATAGTCCTTTGTGGGTAATCTGACTTTCCAAATAGAAATGGTAAATGTATTGCATTTATATAGTTTCTCATCATCTACTGGTCAATTTAGTTTCAACACAGTACAGTGTTATTTTTAGTAAAGCTTCTGTAATTTTTGGAGTCCAAGGTGATATGAAGAGCAAAGCGGAACTTGCCTCCACGCACTTCTAAATAAGGTCTTTAGAGGTCTCTAAAAATTCTACTTGCTGTAACTGTTGAGGTGTCATTTTATTCTGAAGAAACATGTCACCTCAGAGAAAGAAAGGGCCAAAAAGTTCCAGAGAAGTTTTAGAATCCTCTTTCTTTAGATCAAGGGATTCATTTGACGTTATTGCTTGTTTCTTCTGTGAACCTTGTGCTACAATTATATTGGCATCCAATCAGATTTTTGTTGTTTCAGATATATGATTAGACGTTCCTTCAAACCACTCACAATAGGCCTGTGTTAGTGCATTTCTGATTGGCTGCTGGTAGCTTTCAGAACAGCCCTTTCTCAAATTTTGGGGAAATCCCACAACTTGCACGTCATGGTCATCTTGCAGCTCACTGTCAGAGACACACTGAATCTTTCCCCCTTCTTGCCTTCTCTCCCACAACCGAAAAGTCACACCATGGTTTTTTTTACGAGAGTAAGTATGAGGGGAGTAGCAAGGTTATAGTGGAACCCTCTCCTCGTGGCATTGCATTCCCATAGGCGGTCTCAAGTGATTTTGCCCTGAATTCTTGTGAGATCATGCGTTTTACGGGAACTTGTGAGAACACAGATCCAAGCAGCCATCTTGGGAGTACTTTCCCTTGATATTGATTAATGTAATGACTTACCGGCTGGTGGTTCCTGTGGAGAAACTCTGAAGGCCATCTTGAGATGAAGTTCTTTGACATTGATGAGTCATGACATTCCTGGTAAGGCCAAAATCCTTAATAAACCCCGAAGAAAGAAGACCAATTAAACATAATGCTAGTAACAATAAGACTGTAAAATGAAGAGCAAAATTTACATAATTTAGTGGATTCTTATTTACATATTCTTTGGAAACTTAAATACGAGATGCTTATTGCAAACTCTAGGAGATAAACCCTGAGTAATTATCTTAAGGAAAAGGTAATGTAGATGTAAACCTTGGATTCTTTGTTGTGCACTTTCCTACTAAAGATCTCAAGCATTATTGTACCTTTGCAAAAGTACTTTTTGAGGTGAATTTTGAGAGGCTAGCAGTTAGTAGAACAGTGGTTACCTACAACGCTGGAATAAAGGACAGTTAACAACAAAAAAAAAGTTTTGAGACATTTTAAGTACTAAGTTTAGTTTGACTGAAAATTATCAGAGAGCACCAGTGCAAAAGGACAAGATAAAAAAAATTCTTGTAACAACAAAAGAGAAAAAGAAGCCAAGTCAATTTCTCTCAGAATCGTATAACTTATCCTCATTAAAGGCTTAGGTGTTCCACATGAGGATTACATATAATGATTATTTGACAAGAGCTGGAAAACGAAGTATGAAAGATCAAGTAATGAATTGCCACTCTGGAGCTTTTGAAGTTTTCACCCCTACAGTTGATGTTAAAAGCCCCCATTTTCCTCCTCCTCTTGCTTTGACCACTCATTTACCGATTACATTTAAAATCTTTGGAGAAGGTTGGTTTAAGATGAAGGGCCAGGAATCCACATATTTCCTGGAAGAACCATGGCGCATTGAAAGGATAGTAGCTCCACCGTTATTTGTCTTGTCTACTAGCTTTGTAGTCCATTGCAGGCAGAAGATGATCCCTCAAAAATGGTGGATTCTAATTAGATTTACCGTAGACTAAAAAAATATTTACAGAGCACTATCTGTTTACGTGTGTGTAAGACTTTATTGTGTACATTTATATTTATTACAATAAAAGCAAGTTAAATAAAAAGAGAATAAAAGTGAACAACTGGTTCCATCAAGAGAATCTAAATGAATTTAAAAATTGCAAGCATCATGGATGAGACTACTTATAGGAATAAAATATCAAAACCTAATTTGGCGCTGCAGAAATCATCTAACTTGGTCTGTCTGCCGTTTTAAATCTGTGGTACACAATGCCCAGAAATTACATCAGTTTCCCAATCGGGCCATTCGATTGTAGAGAAAAGTATAACTTGGTTGCTTCTGTCATAATTTGTAGAGAGAGTTCTGTAAGGATTTGTAATAAATACTTGCTTTAGATATCCCTCAACCCTAGACAATTACATAGGAAGAAGCTCTAAGGTTTTGTCGTGATAGTTTCACAGCCTGCAGGACCGGGCGGAGTTGCAGAAATTCCAGGAGGCCTCGAACTGCTTCACCAGGATGTAGAGAAGTTGAAACCTTAGAAATGTTTGTTTTTTTGCTGCCTCCAAGTTGAAATCAATATATTATTGCCTGGGTGAGAGGTATGATTTGATTAGGTAGTGTGTGTTGGTAAATTGACGGCCTCAGCAGGTGGGTTGTCTGGAGTGAGGCCTGCAGACCCTTTCTGATGGTCTGTTTGTGGGTGAGTTTAGACATACTCAGCAGATCATCGATGGGCGGAAAGTTGTATTCAGTTAGCAAAGCTAGAGAAAAGAGGCTGACAAACAGTCGAACTTCAGTTCTTGGAAAATCAAAGCCTGCACGGAGCCGTTGCTGGAGTTTGCGCTGTGACAAAAGTCATTGATTTTTTGGGATACTTAGGCATATTTTACTGAAGGATGATTTAGTTCAAGACGAATCATAACATGAGGTGTTGACGCTCAGAGATTAAATCGAGATCATGCACTTAGCAAAAAATTGTTTCGCTTTTGTCGATTTACTTCTCTTTGAGTGCAGCGTATGAAAGAACCAGAATCAGTTAAGCGCTTATTGCTGTAACTGTAGGACCTAACACCCTTCCCCCATATACATGAGCAAACCTTTTCAGGGAATTTAGGGAATCTAGGGGAGAGGATGTGGCCTAACGGCTAGGGCGGATGACAAACAAACTGGGGAACCGGGTTCGAGTCTCGGCAATGACGCTCAACATCCTGTGATTCTGGGCAAATCACTTAATCTCCCCGTGCCTAACAAAAAAAAAAATGAATATGTCCTTGTGTAACACAACTGGTGCTCATGTAAAGCTCTCTGATACCCGATACCTTCGGGTCAAGTTCGCGCTATATAAAACTCTGAGTAAAAATAAAAATAATTTGGTTGCCATAGCAGATATAGATTCTAATTTCTCCAGATGTTTTGAGGACAACAATGTGAAGTACAGGTACTCGTAGGTGGCCTCTTGTCTCGACAAACTCTTGGCTGAGTTTCCAGTGGAACGTCCGAGGCCGCTTCCAAAGGAGAGAATTTTTGTCTTGAAGATGTTGACTGAAAGGCTGTTAGCCTGGTTGAAATTATGAAGAGCTGAGAGTTGTTTCTGTAGACCTTTTAGGATAGGTATGCTAAATAACTGATTAATCTGTCACCTAGTCTCGGTGCAAGGAACTCATGATTAGGAACATAGGAGCCTATATCCAATATATAAAGGCAAAAGAGTAGAGGGGCTAAGATGCAGCCGTGTTTAAGACCATTGTCAGTGTTTGCTCAGGGAGATATAGCAGACTTTCCTGGTAGCTTTACCTGAAGCCAAGTGTTGGAGTGGAGAGACAGGATCAGATGAAAAAGTGCATTGTCTATGCTGAACGTTTAGAAAAAAGTAGATTTCATTTTATTTTATCAAAAGCAGCAGAGTAATTCACAAAGCAGACGTTCATGGATACTTTCTGAACTAAACCACCAGGGAGTGCCTTTAGATAATCCATGTGTTAGACCTGACAGCCTTGGGGTGGTCTTCCCCCTGAACGTTTTGCTTTACTCTTCCATTTTGTTCTGACCAGTTTTTGCAAGTATTAATGTACCACTGCTAACCAGTGCTAAAGTGCTTGTACTCTCCTCCAAATGTAATGTAATGTAAATGTAATGTAATGTAAGTTATATTTATATAGCGCACTGTCACCCAACGGGTATCCTGGCGCTGCGAGTTACCCAGATGTCAAAGTGACAGAAAAAAGACAGCTGTCCCGAGTCTAGAAACGGCAAGGAAGAAAAGGGGGAAGAGAGGTGTCTGAAAAGATCAATATACAGACAATGTCTTTAAGGTTACTCCTCTCTAGGGAACAACCAAGTTTTCAGTTTCTTCCTAAATTGAAGCGTATCCTGAGTTTGTCTAATATTGGTGGGGAGAGCATTCCACAGCCGCGAGGCTGCAGAGCTAAAAGCTCTGCCACCTGTCCTAGATCTTTTAAATCGCGTGGTGTTCACCAGATTTGTTGTTGCTGAGCGGAGGTTTCTTGAGGGAGCATACCACGAGAATTTTCTCTGAAGTGGTTTAAGTCCCAGACCATGAGCTGCTCTAAAGACACTACAGAGAGATTTGAATTGTATTCTCTGATGAATCAGTAGCCAATGGAGATCCCTCAGAGCCAGAGACCTCCGCTGCCTGTTTAGAGCTAGTTTTGCTGCTATCGTCTGGATTCTTTGTAGCTTCCTTATCAGTACGTTTGGTGCTTCCAGATACAGAGAATTACAGTAATCCAGCCTACTCAAGATTACACATCTCACCACTTGTGTCCTGGTGGAAACTGGTAGTAGTGGGAGGATCTTCCGCAAGGCTCTGATCAGGGAGAAGCATGTGCCACCTACTTTGTTGACTTGTGAATCCAGCTGAAGGTTGTTGTCCATCAATACACCCAGATTACGCACTGTTTTGGCTGGAATTAGTGATTTGTCAGAAGGGGTAAGCCGAAAATCAATAGATAGAGGGCGGGCAATTTTATTCGTGGTGCAATACACAATTTCCGTTTTATCACCATTGAATTGTAAATAATTATTTCTGAGCCAGTTTGTAGTGCTTTGCATGCACTCATGGAATTTATCCATGGTGACTGCCCGATTCCCCTCTACATGGTAATGTTGGCTTATCGTCAGTCAGCATATTTAATTTACTTATAGCTCCCGAGTAAAGTGGTACTGCATGTACCCGAGGCCTGTAAAAGCTCTGCAATGGCAGGCAGGAGGCATTGTGAAAGGGCTAATTAAGTGGGTGGCATAATGGTTCAATGCGTCATGGCCCCATAGCCCATGGGGACTCATTTTCTCCCGATATCCCTCGATTTTCCCTATCAAAGGTTACACGCTTCTTCTCGTTCAATGGCTCCAAGAAATACATTGAAGGCTCTAAACCATTCCTTCAAGGCAATGGTCTAGATATATTTAGGAGTTACACACGCTGACATTGGCCATCTTAATTTGACTGACGTGAGCCATACGAGGTCAGTTTCTTGATAAGTTAGTGTTTACATGTACCTGAGGCCTGTAAAAGTTCTGCAATAGCAGGCATGAGGCATGGCGAAAGGGCTATTAGGGGCTATTAAGTGTGTACACCTCAATAAGCACAACAAAACACCGTTTGTTGATTAACTTATTTTGCCTGGTGAACTC
Source organism: Calotriton arnoldi (assembly GCA_963921515.1). Classification (NCBI taxonomy): domain Eukaryota; kingdom Metazoa; phylum Chordata; class Amphibia; order Caudata; family Salamandridae; genus Calotriton; species Calotriton arnoldi. The sequence goes on from CAWUFW010012523.1 coordinate 240,530, forward strand.
CATCGAAATTGGATTGTTCTTTTGTGACCACTGTGTCTGTAGTCAAGTATTTTCTTGAAGTGACTTTCAGCTTCTATTGCACATTGTGACCCTGCTGAGTTGCTTTAACCTTAACGTTGAACATGCAAGCTACCAACCCTCCTACACCATTCTTACAGTCACCAGGAGAGCCAACCATTGCCTGGAAGGAATGGTTTAGAGCCTTCAATGTATTTCTTGGAGCCATTGATGGCTTCAAATTTAAACCTGATAGGAAAAAATGGTTGCTTGAACACTATTTGGGCCTAGAGGTGCAGGAAATTTTGATGATGAGCTAGATGAGTATGAGGAGGCGGTAAAGATATTAGAAAAACATTTTTCAAAGCTTCTAAATTTGGTTGCAAGGAGACATACGTTTTTTTTCGAGAGAACAATCTGCATCCGAGTCAATAGACATTCAGGTAGCCTCATTGCGTGTACTTCCAGCCAAATGTGAATTTGAAAACTTTACAGATCAGTTGATTAGAGACCAATTAGTAACTCAGTGTCACAATCAAAAGAAATACAAGAAAGGCTGCTTACCTGTAAAAACCCTCCATTAGATGAAGCTATAGAAATAGCTAACAGCATTCATGATTCAAAAGAATATGCCAAAGAACTTAACGAGATGGATGATGCAGTTTTACTTGTTAAAGGAAATAAACTCATTGCGAACAAACAAGGAGATGAGAGAAGAACCTTCAACTCTGGCAATATTTCCTATCAATTTGGATCTAATTTTCACATATCTTTTTCCAAACAGTGTCCTGCAGTGACTAAAGAATGCAATAAGTGCTGGGTCACTGGTCATTTTGCTGGGGTGTGTCAAATGAATGCTAAGTAAGGTAGTGCGATTCTGATGAAGCGAAGAAAATGATCAGTCATAATAATTCTCTTTGCCCAGTCCTGCATCTTCAACAGTCACTAACACTGGCCATTCTAGATTGCTACTTTGTTTGATGACGTCATGTGGGAGTTTAAGACGTATTGGGGCATCATTCACCCCATGACCCCTTTAGAGAAATTCAAGGAGTGAAAAGGGTTACACAGGACGGGTTATAATGGTAGCAATGTATTGTTTTAAAACATTTATATAGAGTATTAATGTTGCGAACAATGTGTCAGTGTTTTGTTAAACATAAAATGAAAGTTGTCACCACAAGAAGTGTAGAGTAGGAATGCACATGTATATAATACTGCTAAGAAATACGAGCATATTAAAAACACCAGTGTCTCCACCTAGAGCAGTGATGCAGTAAATGGCCCTGGAGTTTCATCCTCCGAGGCTTAATTTCTGAATTATTTTTGTTCCTAGTTCTCAGGTGTTTGGGCATTCCGACCCGTGTAGTCACCAATTTCCAATCTGCGCATGACAAAAATCAGAATCTATGCCATGACCAGTGTTTTGACGTTTCCGGACATATCTTGGATGACGATGGTGACAGCATATGGTATGGCTAATGGCATTTTGCTCAGTGTTTTATTTGTTGCTTTCTGGCCTGAATATATCTACTGATGCAGTTATTCATTTGCATAGATTTAGCTTCCCAATTTTCATCCTCTAACAGCAAAACGGTGGATACTGCAGGTAATTCACTGAATAGAGATACTGGATCTTATTTACAAAGGTATATTCGGTCCTAAACAACTAAGGGCCAGATTTAGGTAGCAAAATAGCGATCGCAAACGCTGAAATTCTCAGAATTTCAACGTTTGCGACCGCAAAATAGCCCTGTGCAATGTAGGTAGGAAAAACCTTCTTGCAAAATAAGGAATCGCAAATTTTGAAATTCCCTATTTTGCGACTGCCTTTAAGGAATCGCAAATTGCGATTCCTTAAATGCAATGCAGGAAGCCCAGAAAGTCTGCGATTTGGGCTTAGGAATCGCAAATTACCACCAACTTCAAGTTGGTGGTAATTTGCAATTTCTTTGAAAATTGCACTTTTTGCATTTTTCAAAGTGCCTAAGAGCATGTATGTGCACCACATGTGCACACATACATATTTCAGGGGTGCAACAGGGTGTCCTTTTGACACCCTTCACCCTTGAAAATGCATTCGCAATTTGCGAGTACCTAATGGGTACTCGCAAATTGCGAATGTCTTCCCATTCATTCCTATGGGCCCCTAGGCCCATAGGAATGAATGGGAAGGTATTCCTTAATTGCGAATCACAATTCGCAATTAAGGAATATTAAGGAATCGCAATTAATATTGCGATTTCTACCTACATTCCATTTTGCGAGTCCTTAATAGCGATTCGCTAAAAATCGCTATTAAGGACTCGCAGATATGAGTTTACCTACATCTGGCCCTAAGGGGCATATTCTCAAGAACGTGTGATAACCATCGCAAAAGTAACTTAACGCAACCTTCAACATCGCAGTCTATCGAGGGAAATTTACGCCGTGTTAACCAAGTATTCACAACACGGCGGTACCATGCGATAGTCGCCACATAACGCGTCAACTGACCGCGTTAAAATCAACGCCACGCCGCAAAAATGCGAAGCAAGAACCCAACAAAAGCTGCGATGAGGCCAATCGCGATACAAAAATTAGCGAAAACCAGCTACAGGCCTGCAATTCACACGCGTCAGGCGGGAACAACCACCATAAAAGTTGAAAAAAACCAGACAAACAAATGCCAAACAACAGCGATGCACAATGGACATTGCCGGAGCAAGTACGGAGGAGAACTAGAACCCCACAAGCCCCCCGGAGGACCATCCTGGGACTTCGGGGTCAGGGAAGGGCAAGGACAAGAAGAGTAGGAAGAAGCGGTTCAGTCCGCAGGAAAACAGGATCCTGATAACGGAGGTGATAGAACACCATCAACAACTGTTCGTCACCTCCACTGTGTCATTGGCAACAAAAAATGGACTATGGCAGTCCATCGTGGACAAGGTGAATGCAGTCGGAGTGCTGAAGAGGACAATGGACGAGGTCAAGAGGCGCTGGAATGATGTCAAGCGCAAAACCAAGCTGAAACTCGTCAACAACCGGAAGGCAGCAATGCAGACTGGAGGTGGGAGCCCAGTGCCACAGGAGGAGCTGGACGACATGGAGGAAATGGTGTCCACAGTCATCAGTGGGGAGACGGTGGCAGGAGTGGGGGCCCGGACACTGCTCAACAGGGCCGGACACAACAGCAACAGGGTGAGTAACGACCAGGGCCTGGGGGGACAGGGGGGAGATGGGCACAATGGCACACATGCACAATTAAGTAGAGCACATCTGCGGACAAACCATGCCCCAGACCACCAACTCCCACCAAGAGACCAATGTACCCAAGTATGCAACATTTCAGCACTGTACAGGCACAGAAGTCAAAGGCACACCACATGAAAGGGATAAGGGGCAGCAAAATCTGAGCTGCAGGGGCGACTCCCCCCAAATGCAGCACACACATCACATGCAGAGCATATCAACATTGACAACGATGTGACACAATCTGCAAAACACCTACAACAGAACACAGGACACAACTGGTGCCGCTTGGGTGCAGACACTGGCCAATCACATTTGGCATTGCAGGGAAATGTGAGTTGATAATGTACAAGTACAAACACACACACGTCTGTTGTCGAAATGACCACTGTCCCCCATCAAATAGGCAGCTCCTCCCAAACAGCCACAATGTACCCAGTCATGCTGTCTGTATGAAAACATGTACAATGCGACAACATATATGTGGACACAATGTTAAACTGCATCTCCCCTTCACATTGCAGAGGGAGAATCAACACCTCCTGCAGAGCAGCCCGACCCTCTCTACTCTGATGACGAAGAGGACCACCACAGCTTCGACTCTGACGCCCTCCAACTGCTCGTGGACAGCCTACGCAGCCCACTTCCAGGAGCTGGGCAGCCCAGCTGCTACGAGGAGACCCCACCCTCTGCACAGACCACACAGCAGGCAGCACCCACCACCACAGCTGCCTCCCAGGACCCCCACGAAGAACACATGGCCTTCCAATGCCGTGTTTTGGGGTGCCAGGAGAATCTGGCTGAACAGGTGCGGGTGGGCTTTGACCGCATGGCAGACAAACTAGATGCCATACGTGGGTGTCTAAGTCCCATCAGGGACCACTCAAGGTCCCTAACGGACATCCACAGTCCGCTCCATGCTCTCCAATGGACCATGGCTGACATCGCTGGAGCCCTGACTCAGAGAATAGAACAACTGTCCAGTCAGAGTGGCTCTAGCAATGTCACACGGGAGTTGGAAAACATGCGGAGGTTAATGGAGACCATGGAGCGGGCGAATGCGGAACAAGCGGCTGCCACGGCTGCACACCAGCGAGAGGTTGCTGGGTTCCTCAATGACCTCAGGACCATCCTCATGGCATTGCTGCCACAAGGCCTGGCGCGGATGCATGCTGCTGCCACCACTCCATCCACATCTCCGCCCCCTGAAGTGTCAGTGCCACACAGTGCGGCAGACCTTCCACCTCCGGCCACTGATGTGTCACTGCCACACAGTGCTGGAGACAGAATACCACCACCCACACGTGAGGCACATGAAACAGCAGAGAACGAAGATGCAGATGATTCTTCCCTCGTGGTAAGAAGGACACAGCAGCATGCATCTCAGCCATAGGTCCGGCTTCAGCTTGGTACTGCCCTCTGCATCATCACCTTCCACTGTCCCCCGATGCACTCTGCAACACTCACCTTGGACCTCGACATGGACTGCCATACGCTGTTTGATCGCCATTGACACAGAAATCAGACTGCGGACTGAACTCTTCCTCTTCCTTTGGACTGGTCATTCCCTGAAGGACCCTGGCTGGCCCTCCACGGGACAACATCGTCATGTGGGGTTTGCATGGCTCTGTACTGCTCCAGATGCAACACTCCTCTGAATGTGCATTAAACATTCATATTGACACAGATGTGTCATGTCTATGGTCTTTCAAGTGTGGAAGTATGGATGAATGTAGGCTCACTGGACTCCTCTTACGTCCATGTGGCTCATGTCATAGAACAGGGGTCACATGGTGACACATTGCCGAATGCGGTCCGGGTGGCGCTGACACAACAACAGGGATATACGATTGAGTTACTACCTTGTCCAGCCCAGTACGGTACCACGCCCAGGGCCCCGGGGTCATTTACAAACCCTTATGCTGGACTGGCATACGCCAGGCCAGCCCACTCCGCTTACGCTCACAGGGGGGGACGGCAATGCTACATGTCCCATGTCTTTCCTGTAGTGATCTGCTGCTCACAGGTCTAGTTGTCAGCATGCCACAGCCACTCCCTCACGGCTGGTTTACACCCACACCACACCCATCCAGCACACGCGTCACAGGACATGTGACCCTGCCAATAAAAAGGGCCGGGCGCACGTGCTCGACGTCATTTCCACTCTCTATCTGGGTGCATCCGTGTGGTGTTAATGTAGGCATGAGGGCCTCGGGCCCTGCAACATCACATTTCCCAGGACCGGAGGTGACATGATGGCGTCCGCAACACGATACCCAATCATAGGGTCCATGACTTTGGGACACAGACTTGGTGGCACCGGATACATTGCGGCCAGCACAGGCACACCGCTACGGGATGGTGACTTTGGGTGCACTGAGGTAGGGGCACCTTAAGTGCTGAGCGGGTGTGCAGCCTGCGATGATGCCCCGTCCCGGCAGTCCGGACTGCTCAGGATTTGTGTGCCCTGCTGGACCGCAGTGTAGGCCAGAGCCAGCGGGCAGCGCGGGCCTACCGCCACGTGGTGTCGCATCCCGGATCACAGAGTTAGTGGCACCTCAAGGGCTGAGTGGGTGTGCAGCCGGCGATGATGCCGGGTGCACTGGTATGTCCTCTGCCATGGCAAAATCAAGACCCCCGGATCAAATGTGAGACCTGGTGGCCTGCAGAGCGGGGCTGCATGATGTAGAGGGTGCCCCGGCATGTGGCTTGCAGCGGCACGTGGTGGGTCCTCATTGCTACACGCCAAGGGCGGAAGGTGAGCAGTGAGGCCTGGGTGCGCATGGGCGGGCATGCACCGCTGGGTGGCGGGAGGGGCTGTGGTACATCTGCCTGGGTGCGCAGGGGCGGGCATGCACCGCTGGGCGGCAGGAGGGGCTGGGGTGAATCTGCCTGGGTGCGCAGGGGCGGACAGGCGATGATGTCTTGTGCAATTGTATGTAATTTGCCATTCATGTATCTGGACTCTGTTTCAGATGACGGATCTGTTTCAGATGTGTGACCTGGTGAACTGTACTACATACCGGCACGTGGTTGGAGACACACCGGTGGCAGCAGGTGAGCAGTGTGGCCTGGGTGCGCATTGTCGGCACTCTCTCTCCCTGTCCATCTCTTCTGTTATCTGTGTCTCGCTCCCCCTCTCTGTCCATCTTTCTCTCGCTCCCCCTCTCTGTCCGTCTTTCTCTCGCTCCCTCTCTTTCTCTCTCTCTCTCCCCTTCGCTCTTTCTCTGTCCTTTGATGTGCGCAAGACACACCTTCTCATCATGATTTTTGTCTTGCAGGCTGTGACCTACGGATTGTCCCGAGGGGAGCCGCCATGTGTCTTCATTTCTGTTCTGTGTTTCTTTGAATACATTTTCATTTGTTACATCGAAGGTGAATGTGTGATGCTCATTTTTGTGACGACACATGCATGTCACCAAATGTGATTGAGCGACATCAGGCGGATTATTTGGTACATGATTCCGTGTGGTTGATGTGGCATGTCTTTGGCTGGGGGGGGGGCCCGGGGAGGGGGGGTCCTGGGGGTGGTGGCGGTGGATGTTGTGGCCCTGTTGGGGCTCCGACCTGCATGATCTGTGGCTCCATGGCATCTGTTGCCCTTCAGGTGTGGCTCTGGGCTGGGCTCCATTTTGTGTTGCAGGCTGTGGTCTGACTTTGCACCAGGTCAGAGCAGGTGTTAATTTCCTGCTGCTAACGCGCCTTATCACCTGTTTTGTGGTCTTATCGCCGATCTGGCTGGTCATTGAGAATGTTGCGGAGTGGTGTTTTCGCGACTTTTTGCACGGGAACGCCTACTCTGCATCTCATTAGCGATAGTTGCGGGAGTCATCTGTGGCGATGTTTTTTGAGGCTGATATCGTGGGTAAACTGGTGTTATGGGCTGTTAACACCAGCTTGTGAATGGGGCGATAAATTTATCGCAAAGTTGACTGCGATAAAGTGCCGTTAACTCGGCGATGGCTCCTTGAGAATATGCCCCTAAATGTTCCTTTTATACGCCTGACACAAATTCACAAAGTGATTTTTGGCGGATGTAAATGCAATGATTGCTGTGAAATCCACAACAGTAAATCTTACGGATGGGGTGGGAAGTGGATGTTCTAAGTTAGGTTTGCCTTGGATGTTGTGAAATTCCCACAATCATACTTTTGAGGACTTTAACGAACTCCTCTGTCACCCTCTCCACACATGGAATCATCTAGAGATTTACTCCAGCCAAGGGCTGGAGCAGCTCCCCTTCAAGGATGAGAGGAGTTATGGATTCCTCCAGATGTGCTGCGGATTGATGGGAAGGTATTTCTCCATGTGAAAATATATTTTACTGTAGAGAGTAAAATGTACATTTGCACATGAAGCGTCTTTTGGGGATAAGAGGCGCCTTTAGGAAAGCCCCATAACATTCTCAGAAGTACTCCTTGAGACCTGGTTCTGGCATCGTTTTCCAGGCATACTACTGTCAATGTTTGTAAATTCAAAAATAAATAATAAAAGTATGTTCAGGTGGACATCTAAATCTCCACCAGTACTTTTACATTTTTGTTTGTGAATAGGGCCCTAATGCATCTTGCCAAAACATAGACAGAAAAGTATACTATTATGTGTCTGCCTTCTCTACAGGAAGAGAACATTTCTGTTACAACAGTAGTAGAGGAGATGCAAAGCTGCACAAAAAGTAGATTGCCACTGAAAAGGATGTGAAAGTGGCCAATAAAGTAAAGTTTTTAAGAGAGAGATGAGCTTGCTAATATGTTGTATTGCAATTGTGTAACGGCCAGTTTTGTGCAGCTGCGCTAAAAATACTCTTCTTGTTGTCAATTCATGTCAACCTTAACTTCACTCCCATTTGCCAGGCTGTACATGGAAATATCTGTTGGGTAGGATCTTCGACCATCTTTGGGGAAGGAATACATACTACACTTCACACTGGAAAAAACAAACATACGCAATCTTCCCTTCAAGTCCTCCCCCAGATTAAGAGCCACTATACCAGTGCATTGGCAGTTTCAGCATCCCCAGGGTACGGTTTACGTTTATTTTACCACTATCTGCACCAATTGTCTAGAATACCCTAGAATTCTCTTGGCATATTTTAATTAATGTAACATTGTTTAAATAATTCCATAATTAATTAGTATTCAGTTAACCACACCTTAATTGGCATATACCCTAGTTCTTAATTCATTTAAATTAAAGTGGATGTAATTTAAAAATTCTCCTAACCCTAACATTATTACTAATCCTTAATTAATTTATATTTCAATAAATAGTTATCCTTGACTTAACCAAATAATAACCCTAATTCTAACCTTTAATTAGTTTACACTAATTTAAGTTAAATTATGTCCTGTGGTGTAACCCTGTCATACTCAAACTCCAAATGAATTCAATTACATTGAATTAAATGACAGTTAAATAATTATCATCTGCCTAACCTTACCACTAGCCTACCCCTTAATTTATTTTTATGAATTTAAATTCAATACAAATTCAGTCATTGACCGTACCAATTCCTACCCTAAATTACATTTAATATCATTAAAATAATTATCCTTAGCATAGCTCTAATACTAACTACAAATCTAATGCTTAATTACTTAACTTTTAATAAAAATAAATGTAAACACAAAGTTGTACTTATCCTAACTCTAACACCGTTTCTAACCATAAATTACTTTAAATTACGTGTGTCCCCTGAACAATTACATTTAACATACACCTTATGCTATCTATAGCTATAACTAATTTAAATCGATTTAAAATAAATAATAATAAAACATTTCCCCAGCCCTTAATTCAAGTAAGTGTATTAATTTTAAGTATTTAACCCTCAGCCTATTTATGTTAATGAATACTATTGAATAAACTCTTAACCTAAATGAAATTAATTAGCCTAAATTAAATGTTATTGTCCTTATCTAGAACAATGTAGTGGACATCTCTTTTGTTGTTAATTAATGCATTGATACCGATGTAGAGACCCCTTGATGGAATACCATTGAGGTAGTGGGGGTATACCATAAGCCACGGGTTCTGCATGTTTTCCATGGTAGGGCTGAAATGTTGGAACCAGATTCCCATTAAAATCAAAATCCTCTCTGATCCTATTGTTTCAGCTGAGCTGTCTTTCTTGAGCTGTGTGCATCTTCTTCGGTGATAAGACTTAAGGTTGTTATATTAGAGCATGTAGATAAAATGCGGTTAGAAATCCTATATATGAATAATGGGACATGACTAAATCTGATACAAGGTTCCCATCCACACTACTTCTGGTCTCCTTCTTCTGCAGGAATTTCCATGTCTGGGATGAATCCTGGTTTTCCCGACATGATCTAGATTCTGAATCCACATACAGTGGTTGGCAAGTTCTAGACTCAACTCCTCAGGAGAGAAGTTCAGGTAAGACATGGATCATCCACAAAGGTGTATTACTGTGAGTTAGGGTAAATTGTGTGACAGGTCTTGAAAGTTATTATGAATGCATTAATCTGGGAAGAAGAGAACAGAGTATTAACTATTCTTCACTTAGTAAGCCTTTGTTACTAATTTCTAGGAAACTGCTTTTGGAAGCAAGGTATTTTTTGTAAGGATTCAGATGTGGGGCTCGCTGCCATATTATGCAAATGAATATTCGTTTTTTCTTAGATGTTTACAAATTAGAAATTTTTTGGCCTTTGCTGTTTTCCTTTGAATACATATTCATTTAGATTTGGTACCAGTATGCGACAGCTCTATGCATTGGAATGAAACAGACATCTCTTTTTTGATACCCTCTGTAGTTATACATTACTATCAGTCTCACCTCTTGCCTATGATACATTCAATGTCCTAATATCACTCCCTCATCGCCCCACTCTAGCACCCTTTTTACTTTACTGTAACTAACCACATCATCACACGCAGTACGGATGGATACAGCCTTTTCTGTGTGAGATGAGGCGCTAATTCATATTCTTGTTGTTTCTTTTAGTTGGATAGCATACGCTGCACATTAAATCATCGGTGTGTTCTTGATCTCAGCCTCTTCATTGTAAACCAATGTGCATTTTATTCTACTAGAGACGTATAAACACATATTTCTCACCTTGGAATATTCCCCAGGTGTCAGACTGATGCGGAAAATCTTGAGCAGTACCTCTACGCATTGGTAGGTGGCGTCGATCACATCCGCCTTGGCAGTAATGTGATGCCCATATAAGCGTCATCTCAGAGCACCGACATCCGTTCTTTTCTCTCTGTGCCAACACCGTGGATCCGGAGAGATACCTCTGTCATTTTTTGACCATCTTTTGCTACTTTTTGTCGCCTATTTTTTTAACTATTTCTCCCAGTGTGTTAGCAGCATGCCCCTACAAAACCTACGGGGTTTAAATTTTGTGGGGAATGTCGCATGCAGATGTTTGTGCCTGATCCTCAAGTCGTTTGTCTCTGATGCCTGGGGTTGGGTCACGACTCCAAGGCCTGTGCCGAGTGCAAGTCGAAGCACCACAAGGCAAATCATAAGTGGGCGATAAAGGGCCTGGCAGCGTGGCATAAGAAGGCTCTGTGCCATTCTCTGTCTTGTCTAAGTCCAAGAAACACAAAAAAAAGAAGTTGAAATGTTCTTGGGATTGTCTGTCTGAATACCATGCTTCTATGCCCCACTCCCACACTCCAACTGTGAAGCCGGCATCAGGGCCTCTCGGCGCTACCCCAAGTTTCCCAGAGTGACACCCGCCCGGTTAAAAGAATTGTACGATGCCATGTGCGCCATCATCTGGCCACTGACTCCCTTTGGCATGCATCTGGGGCCCACGGAGTCACGAGGTACCCTGGCTGGGTTACTGTTGGCTGGTTCTCCCACAACCCCAGTTAGGCCCTCTGGCTCCGCCCCCAGATACAGACTGACGCCAACCCCAGTGCCTTCTTCAACCCCTTTGCTGCCCCCTCCAATGCCTTCCCCGGCGCAACCGGCACTGCTCGACAATGAGCCATTCCTCACCTCCAAATCTGAGCCGACTCCACCTAGGCAAAGTTCGACACCTGTGCCCCCCAGGCCCTAGCAACCCGTGGACTTCCCGCCAGTAGATAGTTCCTACCTCCATGAGGGGGGAGCTGAATAGAAAGGGTTTAGTCCCATGAAGGTGGACCCTTATCCAGCTGAAAACTGGTACGAGGTGCTTGGTGATGCCAGTAGTTTGGACACCTACCCAGACTGTGGCATTCTTTCCCCTCCAGACCTGGTTTCGGAGGAAGGCTTATGTTTTGCCATTGTGTTGCGCTGGGCAGTGGAGGTCCTTCACCTACAGCTGCTGGCAGTCGAGGAGAAGACCAAGCTCTTAACTGAGGTGCTTCACCCAAGAGAGGGTTCAGCTGAGCCCTTGCTCCCCTTTAATGAAGCCCTCACCGACATTCTCTTGGGTGCCTATGCCAAACCTTGAACAGGGGCTTCTGTGGACGGCATGCTTGCCCAAATCCATCGTCCTGACACAAGAGACCCAGCCCTTTTCTCCCAGCACCTCTCCCCTGAGAGCCTGGAAGTGCAGGACTCAACATCTAAAGTCAACCCAAATGCATTTCCTTCCACCTCATCGAGCAGGTAACCCAAGAGGCTGGACTCATTTGTGAAGCACGTTTTTTCTTCCACCAGCATAGCCTTGCAGACGGTGAACACCGCATATCTCATGGGCCGTTACTCCCATGCATTGTGGGACTCGATCGCACTGCTGCTTCCCATGCTTCCCGAAGGCACTCCTGGATGGTCAGGATACAGCAAAGTTTGCCATCAGGTATAGGCTGGACACAACAGACTCCTCAGTAGAACCATGGCTTCTATGGTGGTGCTGCATTGCCATGCCTGGTTGCGGTCCACTGGGTTTTCGGAAAATGTCCAGGCATCCCTGATGGGCATGCCTTTTAAATGCTCCTGCCTGTTTGGTGATAAAGTTGACATGGCGCTCAAGCACTTTCGAGCGAGCTAGGTCACCACTAGATCTCTTGGGCTTTCTCTGTCTGCCCAGTCTCAGCAGCAGCCCTTTCACTCCTAACACAGACGTGGTTAGGACAACTGTTATACCAGCCATTTCTGCTAGTTCAGCAACCTGCCGAGTCCTCATGCGGACAGGGTGGTGGATCCCACAGAGGACGTGGGAGCCAGGACCAGCGAGCTGTCCAGTCCCCAGTCCTACTGCAGCCGCAGCCTCTAAGCTCCTTTAGGACACCCTCCATCCAGCACAGCAATTCCATTGGTGGCAGGATCAGACACCACCTGCCCCAGTGGTCTGCAATTACCTCTGACAAGTGGGTGATTGTGTAGGAGGGGTACGCCCTCCCATTTGAGGAAACCTCTCTGCCTTTGTCACCATCCCAAGAATATCTGATGGCGCACCACCACTCCTTGCTCCATCAGGATGTGCAGGCTCTATTGGTTAAAGAAGCCATCAAGAGGGTGCCTGCGCCAGAAGTAGGTTATGGTTGCAATTCCTGCTACTTTCTGTTGCCGAAAAAGCATGGAGGACTTCATCTTATCCTAGATCTGTGCCCTCTTAATGCTTTTCTACAGTAATAGAAATTGAAAATGCTCACCCTGGCTCAGGTCTGGTCTGCAGAGGAGCTTGGAGACTGGATGGTAGCATTGGATTTGCAGGACCCGTATTTTTACATCCCTATCCTGTGCGCCCACATTCGTTACCTGTTGTTCACGGTGGGCCACGAGCATTTTCAGTTTGCTGTGCTCGGAGATCAGAGGACTTCGTCCTATCCTAGATCTGTGCCCTCTTAATGCATTTCTGAAGTAATAGAAATTCAAAATGCTCACCCTGGCTCAGGTCTGGTCTGCAATGGAGCTTGGAGACTAGATGGTAGCGTTGGATTTGCAGGACCCTTATTTTCAGATACCCATCCTGCGAGCCCACAGTCGTTACCTGCAGTTCACAGTGGGCCACGAGTATTTTCAGTTTGCTGTGCTCCCTTCTGCCTCACTAGCGCCCCTTGTGTGCTCACGGAAGGTATGGTGGTGGTTGTAGCTCATTTTTGAAGGGCGGCGGTTTCAGTCTTCCCCTACCTCGATGACTAGGTGCTGAAGGCGGGGCACCCCAGGCAGTTGTCACCCACCTCCAGACTACGGGGAACGTTTTGCACTTGCTGGGGTTTACTATCAACATGCCGAGTCATACCTAAATCCTTATCCAACGCTCCCTTTCATCATAACCATTCTGAATACAGTGCAGTTCAGCACATATCTGCTGGAGAGTAGAGTTCAGGATATTTGAGCAATGATCCCTATGTTTCAGCCTTAATCCTGGATTTTGGTGAGACTGACTGTGAGACTGCTGGGTCTCTTGGCCTCCTGCATCCTACTGGCCTAGCATGTCAGATTTCATGTGCACCTCTGCAGTGGGATCTGAAGTCCAAGTGGGCGCAGCACCAGCAAAACCTTTTTGAGCTGGTCCAGATTTCAAAGGAGACTGTAAAAGATCTGCAGTGGTGGCTGACTAACCGTGATTGGATCAGAGGCAGACCCCTCTCTCTTCCCCACCCTGTGGTGGCAGTGGTGACCGAAGCATCCCTCCAGGGTTGGGGGGACCTTCTGGGATGGGTAGAGATCAGAGGACTCTGGTCTCCAGCGGAATCTCAGCTTCATATCAATTTTCTGGAGCTGAGAGTGATCCAATCGATTGGCATTGAAAGCCTTCCTTCCATCCATCAAAGAGAAGCTGGTTCAAGACAAGGCTGAGACCAGAGTGGTGGTGCGCTGTTGGGCCAGATACCTGCGACGAGCGGGCTCTAAGATCCCTTACTCCCCGGACTTGTCCATAACCATGCTTCACTACCTACCGCAGGTAGAGTATTGGACGGGGCAAGAGGACTGGGATGAGGCAGGCCTAAAAGTAATGGGGGACCTGTACCCAGACTCAGCAATGCTCCCCTTCGAAGAACTGCAAGCTGCATATGACCTGCCGGGGAGTTAATTTCTGAAGCATAGAGCGCTCACTAGGAAGATCAGAGAACACTGGGGAGCGGGCAATGAGGCACCTCAGGCGCTTGCAGGATGCAGATATGTCTTTACAGGGTGATCAGACAGGACATACAAAGGCCGCTGGAGAGCCTGCAACTGCAGTGGGAGGAGGACCTGGGGAAAAAGATCCCGGAGAAAGACTGGGACACGATACTAGAACACACGCCTAAGGCATCTAGAAATGCGCGCTTCAAATGAATAAACTTTTACATACTCCACAGAGCATACCTCACCCCATCCTGCTTTCGGCGATACTTTGGACAGAGACCGCGGCATGCCCGAGATGTGGAGAGAGGGAAGCCCATATAATGCACATGTTCTGGGACTGCCCCACAGTACAAGTGTTCTGAGACTAGATACGACGCACAGTAGGCAACCTTATCAACAAGGACCTTCAACAAGCCCCAGACCACTATCTATTAGGGTGGTTCCCACACACGGCCAAAAACAAAACGACTGGCAAATTCCAAGACCTTGCCTATGTTCTGGCTAAGAGGAAAATAGCTAAGAATTGGAAAGCGCCGGGGGGACCACGGATAGGCGCATGGAAAAAAGAGCTGGAAAAATGGGCGGGAGCAGAAGGAAGACTCTTACTCAGAGACGCCAGACGAGGAATAGGTAAAATAGATCGAGAAAGGGCATGGGCACGCCTGGTAGGCGAATTAATAACTGACGGGTAGAGATCCAGCGGGGCAGGCTCTCCGCGATCGATAATACAGGACCAGGAGGGGGCTGGGGACGAGCAGGTGGGTCAGGATTAGTCAGCCTTCCAGCGCACCGGAATAAAAGTCACGACCTATTATGACCTAGTAGAACCCAGTGATACTCTCACATCACTCCGCATGCAACTCAAGAGGGGAAGGGGGGTGGGGGGAAGTTAAGTTACAAGGTAGTTTGTTTAAGATACCAATGAACGGCTAAGTCTCATAGATGTACCATGATTAACGTGACTATGCCTCATGTATGATGAAGATTTCTTGTGAAAACCTAATAAAATTTGGTTTAAAAAAAAAAAGAGAGAGAGGCTGGTTCAGGTATTCATGAACAACATCACTGCCATATGGTGGGGTCGTGGACTTGTGCCAGGAGGCTCTGCATCTCTTTACTTGGCTGGAGGGTCAGGACATTTTCCTGGCGGTACAGCACCTGGCAGGCTCCTTGTACCCCAGGGCGGACAAACTCAGCCATTGATGCCTTGTGGATCACTAATGGAGACTACATCCCAAGGTGGTGCGAGGACTCTTCCAAGAATGAGGAGAACCATGGCTAAATCTGTTTGCCACTGTGAGAACGTGCAATATCAGCATGTCTGCATGTTGAAGTTTCCAAAGCGGGCCTCGCTCGGAGATGTATTCCATTCAGGATGGAACTAGGAACTTCTGTACACCTTTCCACAGATACCACTCCCGCCCGAGTTATCGGGAAGATCAGGATCAACCGGGCTCCAGTCATCCTAATAGCTCTGGATTGGGCTTTATGGTATTCCGAACTCCTGATCATGAGTATAGGTCCTCCGATCAGACTGCCCCTGCTGGAGGATCTCCTGTAGTAGCAGCAGGGCAGTGTCCTGCACCCTAAGCTATGCATGCTCCACCTTCATACATGGATATTTAGCGGTGGCAGATGATAGTTTTAAATCTATCCTCCCAAGGTCTGTGATGTCATCTTGACAACCAGGTCTCCCTACACTAAAACTGAATATGCCTCCTGTTGAGATACGTTTGTCACCTGGTGCCTCTTGCTTCATGTGGACACCCTTTCTGCACCACTGTCGGAGGTGTTGCTGTTTGTTTTATCTCTAGCCCAGCTGGTCTTTCCCTGGGCTTTGTTAAGGGTTACTTGTCAGGCATTTTCGGCTTTCCTGCAGTTGCTGGACAAGCGGTCACTGTTCAAGTCACTGGTTGTGATTCAGTTCCTGAAAGGATTACAGCACCTGTTTCCTTCTACCCATTTTGTGATACCCCAATATGACCTAAATCTAGTCCTTACAATTCTGATGCGTTCTGTCTTCGAGCCTCTATAAAGCTGTTCTCTCTGGCTCTTGATTTTCAAAACGGTCTTTTTAGTGACCATTACAATGGCCAGGAGGGCCAGCTAGCTTTGTAAGTTCTCCCTAATTACACCAGCTTTTTTCCTGACAAACTGGTCCTTCGGTTGCATTGCTCTTTCCTGCCGAAGGTTGTCACCCTCGTTCATTTCGGCCAGAGTATCACTCTGTCTACCTTTTTCATACTGCCCATTCTTCCAAGGAAGAGGAGAGACTCCATCTCCTGTATCCAAACATAGGTTTTTTGTTTTCCAATAATCATACCCAAGACCATCAGGTGGATGACCAGCTCTTTGTAAGGTTCACTGGAGGTAAAAGGGCAAGGTTGTTCAGAAGTGGACCCCCTCTCAATGTCTTCTCCTCTGCATTAAGATCTGCTACTCACTAGCTAAAAATAACCCCCTAAGGGTTTGCATGCCCATTCCATCAGGGCCAAGACTGATACTACTGCATTGGCATGTGGGATACCTGTGCTGGGCATCTTTCAAGCCGCTACATGGGTGTCACTCCACACGTTCATTAAGTACTACTGCTTGCACTAAAAAGGTCCGGTGAGAGAGGCATTTTGCCTGTTCAGTCCTCCAGGACTTTTTGGTTTGAGTCTGTTTGCAGACCCACCTTCTGGGAGATATTGCTTGGGTATCTATTCTAAGGTGAGAAATCTGCAGTTAGAAGTCTCTAGTAGAAGTACAAGTTACTTACCTTCGGTAATGCTTTTTCTGGTAGAGACTCTATCTAACCGCAGATTCCTCACCAACCCTCCCATTTTCCCCGCTCTGCATACTGAGCACTTTACCATAAAGATCCCATTAGAATCTGCTCACTGGTCATATATTGGTTTTTGGGTGGCTCTGTGTTTTTGGCGTGGTAAAAGTCACCAAAGAAACTGATGTCAGTGACCTGTGGTGGCGCTTATATGGGCACTGCGACATCACTTCAATGACACCAACACAAGCCGATTGATGCCACCTACCGGTGCACAGAGGTACTTCTCAAATTTTTCAGTCTCCAATCTGACACCTGTGGAATATTCTAAGTTGAGGAATATGCAGTTAGACAGAATCTCTACCAGAAAAATTGTTACAGACAGAAGTAACTTATCCTTTCCTACCCAAGCAATGCAAATGTTCTTAAATTTCACTAAGGAAGCTCTCAATTGTAGTTAACACTAGGTTGGTTTTGCCTTTTTATTCTTTACTATTTTTTTTTTATGAGCAAAGGTTGACGATCCTGCAAAATAACTTTACCAGGAATATCTAGGGAGTGACAATAAAAAAGGAATTAACTTAATTCAACCAATCTGTGCAAGGTTTCTGATACAGTAGAGACTCTTGTAGCATTTCTGGCCTATTGTAGAGACTGATGATTAGTGTAAATCCTCCAATTGTGGAGGAAGTGCTAGATCAAGAGTTAACAGAATAGAGTAGGAACTGAATCCTGTGCTTTGTCCTCAGGATGTAGTTCTTTCTTCACAACACTTACCTTTAATAGTGACCTAATGACAGAATGAAGTCAGCACTAACCTATATATCCAAATGTTGCTACTATCATGATGTGGAATCCACCAGTCGCCTTCCCTGTAGAAAGAGCAAAACACTTTCAAAACTGCTCGGCGTTGATAGAGAAGAGTTGGGATGGAAAATAAGGATGTAAGAAAGCCACACAAGAGATGTTGGCGGTTTGTAGTCACTCAGTTCCTCTCTGCTTTTACATCACCTTAGAATACACACTGTTTTTGCTTTTACATGGATTTCTCATGAATGGTAACATTCTACAGGAAATGCAGCATACACAATATTTAATAAAGTAACTAACGTTCTCTGGCAAATATTCAACATATCAATGGCACATTACATTTATCTTGCTAGAGCCAAAAGAAATGTCATGAGACTGATCATGTTCTAATGTCCTATAGCAGTTTTTAATGCTTCACAACTTTTGTTACTGATCAGAAACGAAGGTTCACACAGGGTCTGAATATAACAGTGCAGATGTGCTAGAGACAGTTTTAACAGCCTAACTTTGAGGGTGTGACAGAATCCCAGTATTTAGTTGCAGGGGACAGTTCAGTGGCCCAACTGGAGTCCCACAATCCAAACAACTACTGTCTAACTCTCCTTAGCTACAACTAACCTGAGGCCTCTCAAGACAGTGCTGCGAGAGGTTGATTAATTTCAAGTGTTCAAGGAAAGTCTTTGAGGTGACACTCAAGAAAGAATTCAAGAAGCACCACAATCAGAAAACTGCTGAGAAGATGTTGTTCAAGTCGAACTTGATGATAATCTCACCTGGAGAGCCAGGAACACACGTCAAGTGCCGAGCCTAAGAAAATAGGCAGATCACAAGCATCAAAAGGTAGAAAAGCCAACCACCTTTCCTTGCAATTGGTGTGGCATTTTTTGGCTGTGGGATCCTTGAGTTCTGCAATAAATTCTCAAACACTGAATAACTGGGGTCCTCAAATTTTGCGGGTGATTTCGGAATCCTCTATGGCATGCCACTCACATGGGGCATACAGTTACTGCTTTTGCAGTGCTGCATGGAGACTAAATAAACTGTGCTGGTGATTGGGTGCTAACTTCTGGGCAGCACACATGTGATAACCACAATTCTTGGTGGCATGACTGCCATCACACGGTGCAGACAGTGTACTGAGTGGCAATAAGGTGTGGCCAATAATGTCCAGGACTAGAGGTGGATGGAAGTGGAGATGACCACCTATGACAAGCCATGACACCTAAGACCTTTCACAAGCAGTCATGCAACAGTTGTTCTGTTTGTGACGTGGCCAATAATGCCCAGGACCAGAGGTGGATGGGAGTGAGGAGGAGCACCTACGAGAAGCCATGACACCTAAGACCTGTCACAAGCAGTCATGCAACAGTTATTTCGCTTGTGACGTGGCCAATAATGCCCAGGGCCAGAGGTGGATGAGAGTGAGGAGGAGCACCTACGAGAAGCCATGACACCTAAGACCCATCACAAGCAGTTATGCATCAGTTGTTTCGTTTGTGACCATTTTACTTAACAGTTCTAGTTCTATGTAATATGCACAGAGTCAAAAACAATGAACAGAGAGGAAATCATTTGCCTGTTTTCCTACAGGATTTTAAAAAGTACTCAGTTGTCTTACCGATGACCAGGTGTAAACTGTTTATTGGTTCTGTTTCCCATGTGTTTTCTGAGATGGACATGGCTTGGATGACTGAGGTTAATTGACCAAGTTGCTTGTTTTGTTTTGCCCCTTACCAGGGCTCAGATCTCCTCCACAATAGCATTGATATTGAGGAAGGCAGATAACACTTCTTTGAGCATGCAGGGCCTACCAAGAGCCGGACCTAAATTATTGTATGTTGGACCCTCGAATCATAAGCTTCATCTGTTGTATCCTCCAGTTAAAATTTCTCATATTTGTGTGTGGTTTGGATGACTCTAGTGCAACCCCGGATGGTGGGCTTGGTCTTATCACATAATATTGCTCCAATACTCCATTCAACATAGATGGATGTACAGAAGGAAGTGAGTGAAATAGCTGAATTGTGCCAAGTATTTAGGCATTGGTAGGGAGAGACTGTAGAGCCAAAATAATGAAACATGATCTGGAAAATCCATGGATAATTCAAGATGCGTTGGCTGTTGGACTTGGGATGGATTGTATTCAGTAATCCTCACTGTAACTGGATGAGAAATCTGTGAAGCATCATTGCAAATGCAGAATTGAGATGCTATGACTAATCCAAAAAGAAAGTATTGGTTGATAGGTCTTAATGGACCCTGTCTCCAGATGTAAAATTGCCAGGTTTGAGCATTCATTTACCGGGAATGAGTTCAACATTAAGTAGACCATCAGTTTGTACTGAAACAACTTGGAGTCTAGCTTCCAATTACTCCAAATTGCCACAAGTCTGGTCTTCCCTTCTGCTGCTGCATCTTCTGTATTAGTTGTTCGTCGAGCGCTTCAATATAAATAATTCCTCCTTGATGTTCTGTAATCTGGTAAAGTATACATTGACTAGCTTTTAACACAATGATCCTTAATGATTATAAAATCATATTGCTATAGGGTAGGTAACACATTTATATAGTGTTGTGTGATAGGGATGTCTCAGTCCATTCAGGCTAAGAGAAGCCTTCATGGAGTCCCCTCATCCTCTAACACAGAGTCAGGCATCATAATTCTTGGGGATAGCAGGCTATAATATAAACAGTGTGGCAAATGATGGCATTAGGGTACATCTTCTGTCATACTGGTAACAGAAGACCAATCTAACATCTAATGGTGGTTCTTTGAATGTAAGAAGGTTATTGGAAGCCATTGCAATCACACTGCTCCTTCTAAGTCTCAAAATCAAGAGGCATTATGTAGTCCAAACATATACCCACAATGTAGGATAAAGTCTCTGTTTAGCCGGTGGCAACTGAATAAATAATGGCAAATTGGAAATTTGATGAGGGGGTGTTAGCCAAAGAATCAGGTCTGTGTAAGTTAGAAAGGAAGAGTTTGCTTGTGCTTTGGACCTGCAGAAATTGCAGCCCTAAATCAGCAAGTGCTGTACTGCATCATAGCTTGTTCAGATGACTGGAAAAATATCAATAGCCGATGTGATGCAGTAAAATACAGGAACCTGAACAGCAGCTTCTCAAATTTACCCACCCGGTTGTTGTGTCTTAGAAAAGTCACAGCGAAAAGAAATAAATGAAGTGAATCAGACTAAACACCTTCGCCACCACAATCTAACCTATGGATGCAATGATCGGTTGGATCAGACTAATTACCTTTGCCCCCATATTCAAACCTTTGGATGCAATGACCAGTTGGATCGGACTAATTGCATTTGCCCCTACCATCTACCTAATGAAGGAAATGATCAGCTGTATTGAACTTATTTGCCTTTTCTCCCACCATCTGATCCATGGACACAATGGATGATTGTTGGCTTTCAACGTGTCAGCTTGAAGGAGAAAGACAAAAAATAACATCTGAGCCTTTCTACTGTTGCGAATCTAATGGTTGCTAAACCAAAACTGTGACTCCTAAAAGACACCTAGAGCAATCAAGCAAAGAACTGGATGACTGTATGTGTAAAAAAAACGAAATAAAAAAACAGCACAAATAAAATTTCTTGACAAACACACACAGGCAAACCCCGTAGAATACCCTAACAAAGTGCATTCACTCAATATGTACACCAGCCTGACAACATTACAGCAAACATCAAAATAGAGAAAACAAAAGGCACTTTTCAGATGCACATAGATGAACACTGTGTGGTATACGTCCTCGTTCAGCTGCCCACAGTTTGTGTATACAGTTACCTTTTTACAGTATCGTGCATTCCATTTGACTCTGTTGTGTTGACTATTTGTGTGTTGTCCCATCGCCATTTGCTTCTGTATGGTAATAATAAAAAAGACAATTCTCTAATAAAGTACATATAAACAGTGCTGAAATGCGTCTGACCCCAAGTCATTTGCCTTTCTTGGTTTGTAGATCTTTATCGGTGTGGCCCTGCATCTGTCCAGGCTGTCAAACAAGGTGATGTGGACCTGGACTATGACAGCAAATTTGTGTTCTCGGAGGTGAATGCTGACCGTGTCACCTGGATCTCTTATGATGATGATGAAGAGTTAATGGAGCCAGTTCACACTGATAGCAAATCTGTTGGCCAGAAAATTAGCACAAAGGCTCTAGGATCAGATGAACGTGTGGACATCACTGATGCTTACAAATATCCAGAAGGTGAGAATTTATCCCAAGTCTAAGGAAAATATCAATCAATCAATCAATCACGGCATTTATAGAGCGCGCTACTCACCCGGGAGGGTCTCAAGGCGCTGGGGGAGGGGGTAAGTTACTGCTCGAACAGCCAGGTCTTGAGCTGCTTCCTGAAGGCGAGATGGTCCTGGGTTCGCCGAAGGTGAGTGGGGAGGGAGTTCCAGGTCTTGGCCGCCAGGTAGGAGAAGGATCTTCCTCCGGCGGTGGTTCTGCGGATGCGTGGTACGGTGGCGAGGGCGTGGCTGGTTGATCGTAGCTGGCGTGTGGGCGTGTAGAAGGACATGCGGTCGTTGAGGTACTTTGGGCCCAGGTCGTGGAGGGCCTTGTGTGCGTGGGTGAGGAGTCTGAACGTGATTCTCTTGCTGACGGGGAGCCAGTGCAGGTCTTTCAGGTGTACGGTGATGTGGCTGTGTCGGGGGATGTCCAGGATGAGTCGTGCGGAGGCGTTCTGGATGCGCTGGAGTCTCTTTTGAAGTTTGGCTGTGGTTCCGGCGTAGAGGGTGTTCCCATAGTCCAGTCGGCTGGTGACGAGTGCCTGGGTGACGGTCTTCCTGGTTTCAGTGGGGATCCATCTGAAGATCTTGCGGAGCATGCGCAGGGTGTTGAAGCATGAAGATGAGACGGCGTTGACTTGTCTGGTCATCGATAGGGAGGAGTCCAGGATAAAGCCCAGGTTGCGTGCGTGGTCCGTTGGCTTGGGTGCGGTGCCCAGGGCCGGGGGCCACCAGGAGTCGTCCCAGGCGGAGGGTGATGAGCCCAGGATGAGGACTTCCGTCTTGTCTGAGTTCAGTTTAAGGCGGCTGTTCCTCATCCAGTCGGCGACGTCTCTCATCCCGTCGTGCAGGTTGGCTCTGGCGGTGGTGGGGTCGTTGGTGAGGGAGAGGATCAGCTGGGTGTCGTCGGCGTAGGAGATGATGTTGAGGTTGTGTCGGCGTGCGATGGCTGCGAGGGGGCTCATGTAGACGTTGAAGAGGGTCGGGCTGAGTGAGGATCCTTGTGGAGCGCCGCAGATGACTTCGGTGGCTTCGGATCTGAACGGGAGAGGCGGACTCTCTGGGTTCTTCCGGCGAGGAACGAGATGATCCATTCCAGTGCTTTCTCTCGGATTCCGATGTTGCTGAGGCGCTTCACTAGGGTGCGGTGGCAGACGGTGTCGAACGCCGCGGAGAGGTCCAGGAGGATGAGGGCAGCTGTTTCCCCGTTGTCGGTTAGGGTTCTGATGTCGTCGGTGGCTGCGATAAGGGCGGTCTCGGTGCTGTGGTTGGCCCGAAACCCGGACTGCGAGGGGTCGAGGATCCATTCGTCTCGAGGAAGGCGGCAAGCTGTCTGTTGACGGTCTTCTCGATGACTTTGGCCGGAAACGGAAGGAGCGAGATGGGGCGGTAGTTCTTGAGGTCGGTGGGGTCCGCCGTTGGTTTCTTCAGGAGGGCGGTAAGCTCGGCGTGCTTCCAGCTCTCCGGGAAGGTGGCGGTGTGGAAGGAGGAGTTGATGATGTCCCGGAGATGGGGTGCGATGGTGGCGTCGGCTTTGTTGAAGACGTGGTGTGGGCAGGGGTCGGTTGGTGATCCGGAGTGGATGGAGTTCATCGTGCGGGTGGTGTCTTCGGTGTTGATCGGGGTCCAGTTGCAGAGGGTGGTGGTGGCGGGCATTGGTTCGGCGGTAGGGTGCGTTGTTTGTGCGTCGAAGCTGTTGTGTATGTCGGTGATCTTGCGGTGGAAGAACGCGGAGAGTGAGTTGCAGAGGTCTTGCGAGGGGTGATGTCGTTGTTTCCGGCGCTGGGGTTGGAGAACTCTTTGACGATGCTGAAAAGTTCCTTGCTGTCATGGGCGTTGTTGTCCAGTCGTTCTTTGAGTGCCGACTTCTTGGTGGCACGGATCAGCTGGTGGTGTTTGCGGGTGGCGTGCTTGAGGCGGTCCTGTTGTCTGTGGTCTGGACGAGTCGCCAGGTTTTCTCGAGAGTGCGGCAGTTCTTCTTGGATTCCTTGAGTTCGTTGGTGAACCAAGGGGTTTTCTTGCTTCCGGGTCTGCTGGGAGGGTTTTTAGTGGTGCGAGGTCGTCGGCGCAGGCGGTCAGCCACTTGGCGAGGTTGCTGGCTGCTTCGTTTGGGTCCGTTGTGTCGGTGGGTGTGTTCTGGCTGAGGGAGGCGGTGAGCTGCTCGGCGGTGATCTTGCTCCAGCTCCGGCGGGGAGCCTGTTGCGGGTGGTGGTGGGTCGCAGTCTTTCTGAAGCTGAAGTGGACGCAGCTGTGGTCGGTCCAGTGGAGTCCGGTGGCGTGGCTGAAGGAGATGTGCTTGCTGGACGAGAAGACGGGGTCAAGCGTGTGGCCGGCGTAGTGGGTGGGCGTGTTCACCAGTTGCTTGAGTCCGAGGTTGGCGAGGTTGTCCAGCAGGGCGGTGGTGTTTCTGTCGTTGTTGTTCTCCAGGTGGAAGTTGAGGTCCCCTAGGAGGATGTAGTCGGCGGAGGGCATGGCGTGCGGGCTGATGAAGTCTGCGATGTCTTCGCTGAATAGTGTGCGTGGTCCCGGGGGTCTGTAGATGAGGGTGCCTCGGAGGGTGGTCTTGGGGTCCGTGTGTATCTGGAAGTGTAGGTGTTCGGCGGCGGTGAAGGTCTCGTCGGAGTTAGTCGAGATGCGGATGGTGTTCTTGTGTACGATGGCGATGCCTCCTCCCGTCTGGTTGACGCGGTCCCTCCGGGTGATCTTGTATCCATCCGGGATGGCTATGGCGATGTCAGGCGCTGAGGAGGCGTTCATCCAGGTTTCGGTGAGGAAGGCGATGTCCGGTGCTGTTGCGTCGAGCAGGTCCCAGAGTTCCACGGCGTGCCTGTGGACGGAGCGGGTGTTCAGCAGGATGCATTTCAGGTGGTTGCTGCTGTTGCTCGACTTGGCGGAGGTGGTGCACGTCAGGGGGCAGGTGAATCGGCAGGTTTGGCAGGTGAAGGGTCCGTGGGTGCGTCTCGGTGAGGCTCGGTAGCAGGCAGGGTTCCGGCCGGCATTGAGTGCGGTGAGTGTGGCGGCGTCGTAGGTCCGTCGAGTGGTGTTGCATCGGTGGGATCCAGGGGTTCTGGCGCTGGGCGCGGTCCAGTCGCGGACGGGCGCAGACGGGCTTGCCTTAGGCGCGCCTTCGGCGCGCCAGCGGCGCGCCCGCTGCGCACGTCCGCTGCGCGGCGCGTGCAGCGGCCGCCATTTATGGGGAGGTGGGAGGGAGGAGCAGCTGGGAGGCGGGAGGCAGGGGCAGCGAATGGGCAGTCAGGGGGCGGGGCCGCAGGGGACGCAGCGGCGGGTATGGCGATAGGCAGCGAGGGGCACAGAAGGAAAAACGGGGGAGAGCAGGCAAATCACGGGCACAACAACAGTGGGGCAGCGAGGGGCACAGAAAGGAAAAACGGGGGAGAGCAGGCAAATCACGGGCACAACAACAGTGGGGCAGCGAGGGGCACAGAAGGAAAAACGGGGGAGAGCAGGCAAATCACGGGCACAACAACAGTGGGGCAGCGAGGGCACAGAAGGAAAAACGGGGGAGAGCAGGCAAATCACGGGCACAACAACAGTGGGGCAGCGAGGGGCACAGAAAGGAAAAAACGGGGGAGAGCAGGCAAATCACGGGCACAACAACAGTGGGGCAGCGAGGGGCACAGAAGGAAAAACGGGGGAGAGCAGGCAAATCACGGGCACAACAACAGTGGGGCAGCGAGGGGCACAGAAAGGAAAAGGGGAGACAAGCAGACAAAACTGGCACCGGGGCCACAAGCGGAGGGCGATCTTACCTACAGGAGCAGCGGGCAGACAGCACAGGCGGAGCTGTGTGGTGGGGGAGCGACCTACCTGGCAAGGTCATACAAAATACTGTTTTTCCTGTTACTTGAGTGGATGTTCAAATTTCTTGGTCCTTTAAGTCTGCCCTTATGTCAACCTCTGCGTATTGAGAGGCTGAAATTCTAGGAACAATAGCCTTTGACTGCAATGTAAAATACTTTTCTTCATTCTGTTATAATTCTTACGTTGTGAGACTGACTGTGTATACTTGTTTTGAAAATATTATTTTACGTTTTGGCTTGTAAGGCTTTT
Organism: Calotriton arnoldi; assembly: GCA_963921515.1. Lineage (NCBI taxonomy): Eukaryota > Metazoa > Chordata > Amphibia > Caudata > Salamandridae > Calotriton > Calotriton arnoldi. Next base: position 266,641 of record CAWUFW010012523.1, read on the forward strand.
AACTAAATGAGCAATAAAGATGTATTACTAGTCGCATGACTGGCAAGAGATAAACATCTTAAATCATTATTTGTTTACAGGGTTCATTCTCAATCACATATACTGAATGTTACCATTTGTAATAATTAATTCATATAGGTGTATTGACATTTGTCGTCTGCGAAGTCATGGAAAAGTTTTTAAATTTGAAATGAATCTAATTTATTGATTAGATGAGTGAGTGAATAGGTGACCACATTAGTGAGTGACTATGTACACTTTCATATCGCACTTCTTTCTCCAAACACAGTATAATATGTCAAAGGATTCTCTTGGTGGAAGACTTAAAGACTGCTAGCTGGTCTCTCTTTCGAAACTGAGCTTCTTTCTCCTATGAGCTCCTCCAAATTCTATAATAAAACCCCAGTTTTCTATGGTCAGCCAAACTCCAAATGTAAAAAATGGGATCTAGTCAGTTCAGTATAGAAACATATCCCTTAACTGTATGTTCTGTATTGGCACCACATTTCCGCACTTCCACCTCCACATTGTGCCAACAGGAAACGGCTTTAACCACGGAGCCTAAACTATGCATGGCTAAACAACGCAAGCGGAACCGCACATGTCTGAACCCTGCATATGCCTTTACCACGCATATGCGTGGTTTAGACGTTAATAGTAGTTAGCCCTCTAGACTCAAAGTGAATGGGCGGGGTGTGGTAGATATTGCAGACTAGGAGGGACTTCCTGACCGGACAAGGAACAGGTGAATACGTTTTCTGGGAGTCTTGGGGTCGGCCGGTTGGGAACGTTTTTACAGTTTTAGGGCTCAGGGTACTTTTTAGGGTGGGGACGCTTGTTTTAGAGCTTATGGCGGGGGGCTGGGTAGTTTGCAGGGCCGTGTTTTAGGGCTTCAGGACAGGGGGGGGTCAGGGTACATTTTAGGGAGGGGCGGATTTAGGGCTCAGGGCGGGGGACTGGGGTGTTTTTTAGGGCTGGGATCCAGGTTTTATGGCTTGGGCAGGGGTTCAAGGTCGTTTTAAAAGGCTGGAGGCCGGGTTTTAGGGCTCAGGTTGGGGGCTGGGGATCGTTTTTGGGGCTGCAGGTCGCTTTTGCGAATTAAGGAGGGGGGCTGAGGTGTTTTTAGGACTGGGGTCGGGGTCGTACTCGAGGCAGGGGACTGAGGTTTAGGGCTCAGGGCGGGGGCTAGAGTGTAACCTTAACCACGCATATGCCTTTACCAATTATGCCAATACAACTAAATTCTTTGTAAAGGCATGCTAGATAAAGGCATGCCTGGTAAAGGCATGCATGGTTAAGATGTGGTCATTGTTAAGACCCCGTTGTTCAGGCATGCGTGGTTGGGGATTGCATGGTTCCGACATACAACTTGTGCATACTCTCCCTGTTCCAGTACCACTAATATTAATAATGTGGGCTATAAAGCGCATAGCTACTTCTTACAAAGTGTCCCAGCACTACGATGCTGACTCCTGAGAATAATGTTGCCCGGGATGATAAATCTCACCTAGATCCAAAAAGCCAGGTTTTTTGTTTTTTTCTGAAAAGGGTTTCGGATAGGGCTTGCCGAATTACCACAGGAAGAGTGTTCCAGATTTTGGGCGTGAGAAGGCCAAAGGAACAGCCTCCTATTTTGGCTCTTTTAAATTTTAGTTTGCTCTATGGTACATAAGGTTTCACAATTGTTGGAAACGGAGTTACCGAGTCCGTTACGGTAGCATGGCGCAAAGCGGGGAAGGCACGCGAAGGCAATGTGTAAGGCAGTTGTGCAGCACACTCTGCCTTCGCGTGCCTTCCCCGCTTTGCGCCATGCTACCGTAACGGACTCGGTAACTCCGTTTCCAACATTGGTGTTCAGCGGTGGGATAAGGACTGGTATTTGTGCAGCACCCTACAGTGACTCAGTGTGCGCCGCAATTAGACACCTAGTGAAATGTAAGTAGGAGGAATTCTATTGTGATTGCCGATTGTATTAGTCCTGCGTTAAGACCTGCTACCTAGCATTTAGAACCCCTTCCTTAAATTGTCTAGGACCCCACCTAGGAGGATGGAGTTTGAGTTAGCCGACCTAGAGAGGTACACGGTGGCACAGCTCAAGGAGTTCTGCCTAGAGAGGGGGGTGGCCGTCAAGCGAGGTGCCAGGAAGGAGGTGCTTCAGAAAGCTTTGAGGGCATGGGTAATGGCCCACCCGGAGGGAAGAGGGGATGAGGGGCAGAGGGAGGCAGATGACCCAGAAGAACTGAGCCTACTGAACATTGACGTCAGCGAGAATGTGTTGCCAGGAAGACGTTCCAGGGCAGGCAGTAGTGCGTCAGGGGGAGTTTGTCAGCAGAGGAATTCAAGGACAGGAGGGAGCAGAGGCAATTGACATTAGAGTTGGCTAAGATGGAAAGGGGAGCGAGAACAGGCAAGGCTAGCCATGGAGGAAAGAAGGCTTGTATATGAGCTTAGCCTGAAAGAACTGGAGCTCCGAGCCTTGCAAATGGAAATGGAAGGCAAAGGAAATGGTGGCAGCGTACCTGCTGGGGTTCCACAGGAGCCCAAATTCTATCTACCCAGGGAGGTGATGGCCAGCTTTAGTGTGGGTGATGACATCGACAAGTGGTTGACGGCGTACGAGGTAGCTTTGGTGGCCCATAGAGTTCCTGAGAGCTACTGGGGAGGAGGACTTTATAGGTACATACCTCCACTAGTAAGGGACACACTTTTAACCTTAGAAAAGGGGATCGAACCAACTACCCTATCATGAGGGAGGCCCTGCTCAGGAAGTTTGGCCTCACCCCAGAGAAGTACCGCCAAAAGTTTCGCAACAGCCACAAGCTCACCACACAAAACTGGGTAGATTTTTATGATTATGCCCGGAAGGCATTGGAGGGTTGGGTGCGTGGCAGCGAGGTTGATGATTACAAAGGGCTGTACGACCTGTTTTTGAGAGAGCACCTCCTCGAGAAATGTTTTCCGGAGCTGCGCCAGTACTTGGTGGACCGCAAGCTGACCAACCCAAGGGAGCTTGCAGAGGAGGCAGACACGTGGGTCAGCACTCGGGTGTCCCACAAGGGAGCCGGGGCAGATCCCCGAAAGGTGGACAGGGGTTCCCCAGAAGAAAGAGGGGGAGATAAAAAGAGGGAGTTCTTTAAAGGTCCCCAAAATAGACCGCCTGGGAGAGGGGTAGGTTCCCCATCCCAATCTGGATACCAGAAACCCACTTACCCTGACAGGAGTCAGCAGCCCAGAACTGTCCGGTGCTACGAGTGCGGGGAGGTTGGACACTACAAGGGGATCCCCAGTGTCGCAAGAGAACCCCAGCCCCCACAGGAGGTAAGACCCCGGGGTGGCCAGTGTAGCGCTTGGGGAGGAGTTGTCCCTAGGTAGGGGAGGTGAGTGGACAGGCTTGACCTTAGTTTCCCTGGGGGATAGAGAGATCATCCCAAGGTTGCAGGTACCCAAGAACACTGCCAAGTATCGGCAGAGGGTCCTGGTGAACGGGGAGGAGGTGGAGGCTTTGAGGGACACAGGTGCCAGCATGACGATGGTGAGACGTCAGCTGGTGTCCCCAGAGCAGGTGATTCCTGAGGAGTTCCACCCGGTTGTGATGGCTGATAACAGCCTGGGTCATTACCCCGTGGCCCAAGTTCCCTTTGAGTGGGGAGGAGTGTCAGGTCTGATGAAGGTTGCGGTGAGCCCTGCCATGCCAGTTGACTGTCTGCTGGGCAACGACTTAGAACATACTGCCTGGAGAGAGGTAGAGTTCAATGCCCATGCTGAGATGTTGGGGTTACCAGGATGGACTTGCGTTATCACGCGGTCCATGGCTGCCCGACAAGGAACTCAGCCCGAGTTGGAGCCTGAAAGAATGGCCCAGACCACTGCTGGACGAGGAGATGTCCGGGAGGAGACACGGTGAGATGGATGGGGAGCCCGCGGAGGTGACCCCGGAGTCCGCTGAGGTGGTTGGTTTTCCCGTGGGGGACCTGCCGACCCCTGCCGAGTGGCAGGTGGAAGGAGGGCCTACCCGGGAAGAATTTTGCCGGGCACAGAGGGAGTGCCCTACGCTTGATGGCATACGGCGACAGGCCGAAGCCCAAGCAGCTGGAACAGAGACTGGTAATTACCATGTCTACTGGGAGGATGGTCTCCTCTACAGTGAGCCTAAGGCTCCGGTGCATGGGTCCTCAAGGGCCGTGGTGGTCCCCCAATGCCACCGAGCCTTTCTGCTAGAGTTGGCGCATGAGATACCACTAGCAGGACACCTGGGCCAGGACAAGACGTTTGCACGCTTGGTCCCACATTTTTACTGGCCCAGGATGCGCGTCACTTCTGACACGTTTTGCAAGACCTGCACCACTTGCCAAGCGAGCGGCAAGACAGGGACTAAGGTGAAGGTCCCTCTGGAACCTCTCCCAGTGGTCAATACCCCTTTGAGCGAGTAGGGATTGACATTGTCGGGCCGTTGGATCCGCCGACTTCTGCTGGGCATAGGTTCATTTTGGTGCTAGTAGACCACGCCACCCGGTACCCAGAGGCAATCCCTCTGAGGACCATCACAGCACCGGTGGTGGCGCGGGCCCTCATGGGGATTTTTACCCGAGTGGGATTCCCCAAGGTCGTGGTGTCAGATAGGGGCACGAATTTCATGTCGGCCTACATGCAGGCCATGTGGAAGGAGTGTGGAGTGACCTACCGGTTCTCCACTCCTTACCACCCCCAGACGAACGGGCTCGTGGAGCGTTTCAACAAAACCTTGAAGGGGATGATCAGGAGCCTACTCGAGGACTTGAGAAGAAAGTGGGACGTCCTCTTACCCTGTCTGCTCTTCTCCTACCGAGAGGTGCCGCAGAAGGGGTCGGTTTCAGCCCCTTTGAGCTGCTCTATGGCCACCCCGTTCGGGGGCCCTCAGTCTTGTCAAAGAGGGGTGGGAGAAGTCTTCCTCGAAGCTTCCCGTGATGTGGTCAGCTATATGCTGGCGTTCCGCAGCCAAGTGGCCAAGCTGTGGAAGGAGGCCTCGGACAACTTAGAGGCGAGTCAGGCCGTCATGAAGCAATGGTATGACCGGAACGCGCGGACGGTAGAGTTAGACGCTGGACAGAAGGTGTGGGTCATGGAGCCAGGAGAGCTTAGCGCCCTCCAGGACCGGTGGACTGGGCCGTTTGAGATCTTGGAAAGGAAAGGCCAGACCACGTATGTCGTCGACATGAAGACCCCCCGTCAACCCCACAGGGTGCTCCACTTCAACCGCCTGAAGCGACACCAGGAGCGTTCCGAGCTCACTCTCTTGATGATAACGGATGGAAGTGAGGAGGAGGAGAGTGAGCCTCTGCCAGACCTTCTGGCGGCCCATGAGAAGGATGGTTCGGTAGAGGGAGTAGTCCTCGCCCCATCCTTGACCCCAGAGCAACAGAGGGACTGCCGCCAGGTCTTGGGGCAGTACGCCTCGTTGTTTTCCCTCACGCCTGGAATCACGCACCTGTGTACCCATGATGTGGACACAGGGGACAGTCCGCCAGTGAAGAACAAGTCTTACCGGCTGTCCGATAAGGTCAAGGCTAGTATCCAGGGTGAGGTTGTCAAGATGCTAGAACTGGGGGTGATTGAGCCTTCCAGTAGCCCTTGGGCTAGTCCGGTAGTGTTGGTGCCGAAAGCGGCCCCCGGGCACCACACCAGAACTTCGGTTCTGTGTGGACTATCGTGGACTCAACTCAGTCACCAAGACCGACGCTCACCCGATCCCTCGGGCGGATGAGCTCATTGACCGGCTGGGAGCAGCCCGGTATCTGAGTACCATTGATTTAACATCAGGCTATTGGCAGATCGCCATGGCGGAAGGAGCAAAGGAGAAGACTGCGTTCTCCACCCCCGAGGGCCACTTTCAATTCCAGGTGATGCCCTTCGGGTTGAAAAATGCTCCAGCCACTTTCCAGCGGTTGGTGAACCAGGTGCTGTCTGGCCTAGAGGCCTTCTCTGCTGCCTACCTGGATGACATAGCTGTCTTCAGTAGCAGCTGGGAGGACCATCTGCAGCATCTCCAGGAGGTGCTACAGGCTTTGCAACGGGCTGGTCTAACCATCAAGGCCAGCAAGTGCCAGATTGGACAGGGATCTGTCGTGTACCTGGGACATCTGGTGGGCGGAGGTAAGGTGCAACCCCTCCAAGCCAAGATTGAGACCATCATGGCCTGGGAGCCCCCAAGACCCAAACAGAGGTCCGAGCTTTTCTCGGCCTCACGGGATACTACCGCCGGTTCGTCAAGGGATATGGAACCATCGTGGGCCCATTGACGGAATTGACTTCGAAGAAGCAGCCACGCAGAGTCATCTGGACGGCTGCCTGCCAGGAAGCCTTTGAGACCCTTAAACGTGCCATGTGCACCGCGCCGGTGCTCAGGACTCCAGATTTTGGACGGGAGTTTATCGTGCAGACAGACGCTTCTGAGCATGGCATAGGAGCTGTGCTCTCGCAGCTGAATGACGATGGCCAAGACCAGCCAGTGGCCTTTATCTCCCGAAGACTACTCCCCGGGAACAGCGGTGGAGTACCATCGAGCGGGAAGCCTTTGCTGTGGTTTGGGCTGTGAAGAAGTTGAGGCCATACCTTTTGGTTGTCACTTCTTGATCCAGACCGACCACAGACCCCTTCGCTGGCTCATGCAGATGAGAGGCGAAAACCCCAAATTGTTGAGGTGGTCCATTTCCCTCCAGGGGATGGACTTTCGGGTGGAGCATCGACCCGGTGTAGACCACGCCAACGCTGACGGTCTCTCCCGGTTTTTCCGCCTTAGTGAAGAGAACTCCCTAGAGGTTGGGAAGCTCTCCCCTCTTTCGGCTGGGGGGACGCGTGTTAGACCTGTCAGCCCTAGGGTGGTCTTGCCCTGTTTTTTCCCTTTTTGCGCCTCATTTTTGCCACCATATTTTTACTGGACCTAGGTCTCCGGGCGCCTTGCCACTGCTGGTCAGTGCTGAGGTGCAGGTGCTCTCTCACTAAAGATGGCTGCCACAGGCCCCTGCTACTGCAGAAGGGCCTTCCACACATACACGCTAGTAGCCAGAGTCAGGCTGGGACATAGGGATACAGTATCCATCCCGTCCGCGCCTCTGGGCCCCATAGCTAGGTAGGTGGAAGGTTCCAGAACCTTCCGGGCTGTGGGAGGAGTTACGTTTTGCCGCCTTTAGGAGGGTCACCTGACCTAGGGGTATAAGAGGCTTGGAGGGAAAACCTTTTAGTCAGTTAGGTTGAGGCACCGCTGAACCTGGGAGAACCTGCGCCGGAGTATAGACTTTAGGGCCTAGGGGGAGACCTACACTACTGCTGCTGACAGGGTCAAGGCCCTGCTGCCGTAAGATAGCTGAGGAACGCCCACCACCCACTGATCTTGCCCAGTGTGAGGGGACCCAGGGAACCATCTCCAGCGTGCTGGGAGGAACATCAAGCACTCCCAGAATCACCAACTCACAACCCCCCGTTCATAAGAAGAAGAACTTTTAAACCAAGAGTAACAGGAACTTAAGTTATACCGTCTAATGGGGATCACGAGGCGAAGCGCGGTGTCCTAAGCGCTAGACCTTCACCCCCTATCTATCCACACCGACAGCTGGACTGTCCCCCAAGAACCCTTCCCACACAGCCCGGTGACTAAGGCTGTCAGCGCGCCCGCGCTGCAACTCCACGTGGGAGAACTTGACCCCCCAGTCACTGACCTTGTGACCGGATCGCCGCCGCGGCCGTCGCCGCGTGAAAAGGGGTGCTGAGGTGAGGGAGACCTCTCCCCCGTGCATGACTGTGGTGAGGTGCGCCGTCCGCGCCCTCACCGAAGCCCACCGAAATCACCGCCGGGCCCGAGACCCCTGCCGCTGCAAGCGCGGCCAAGAAGAACACCGCCGCCGCCCAGGAGGGCCGCGTGAGTAGAGCGGAGGCCCACCGCGGCCTCCAGGCCCGTGGACGCCGTTGCCGTGGGGCCGGGGACGCTGACCGCGTCATAGGTCGCGCCCGAAAAGGCCGCGACGGGATTGGCCCAGCCGGAGCCAGCAGCCGAGGAGAAGGAGGCGGGAGGCGTCGCCCAGCAACCGGAGAAGGCCGCGACGCGATTGGCCCCGCCGGAGCCAAGCAGGAAGGCGTCGAAGGGGCTCCACTGCCAACGGGAGCCCCCGGAAGAATCCAGGCCGCGCTGGGATTGGGCGGCATCGAGAGCCCGCCCCCAGCACGTACGGAGGAGGAAGAACTCCGTGAGCTCAGTCGGGAAGCGGGGAGCCGTCTGAAAGGACTGCCGGCTCCCGCTCCCGTCACCCTTCACCCTTCTTCCTCCCTCTCACTGCTGACTCCACGGGGGCCGGAGGAGTGGCATACCGGCCCCCCAACGAAAGGATAACAAAGCGAGAGGCTCCATAGCCTCGGGGGAAACTTGGCAACGACCGGCCGGAGGGCCGTGGGACTCGCTCCGGGCCTTGCCCCGTCCAACGGAGGGCTGGCCCGAGAGGGAGGTCGCCGAGTTGCCCCACGATCAGCTACAGCACCGCAGGTGAGCCCAGGAGGCCCCTAGGGCTCTAGGTTAAGCCCCTGGGGCCGGGGCCACGATTAACAGGGGATTAAGGAGGGAGGAGCCTTCCATGACGTTTTGTACCAGGCGAGGCACCTGGTGAGAAGGGGGCCAAGCTTAATTTAACCCTCACCTCTCCTGGGAGACATAGGAGTCCCCCTCATAGGGAAGCCCCAGTTGCTGGACATGTTGAGGGGTTCCCTCTAGGATTCCCTCCTGCCTATTGTTCCTCAGGCTGTACTGATTATCCAGGCCTGAGGGATGTGCCCAGTTGCAAGAGATTTTAATATGCCTAAAGTGTTGTGCATGTTCTAGGCCCTAATTTATTAGTGCACCGAATCATTATTGGTGCTGTATTGTTAGGAGCTGATTCCTGCGGCCTTTTAGTGGCCAAAACTGTTGAAGGTCTTTGAGAGGAATGTGCACCAGTTAAGGAAATGTAATGTATAATCTGCATAATCCAACGCCATCTCGATTGATATAAAGGAACTTGATTTTTAATTACACAAGCCTGGTGTGGTGTCCGGTTATTGCTCCGCATATCTGAGTTGAAGTAAGAGTGTGCTGCACAACTGCCTTACACATTGCCTTCGCGTGCCTTCCCCGCTTTGCGCCATGCTACCGTAACGGACTCGGTAACTCCGTTTCCAACAACAATCAACTGAAGATAGTGGCCGTGAGAAGAAAGAGGCTTATAACAGTAACAGATTGCATTAAAGATGACTCTTTGCCTCACCAGCAGCCTGTGCAACTTTTTTAGTGTGGGACTGATAGAGGCCCTTTTGGGTAGCTTGAGCAGTGCCCAAGCTGCAGGGTTCTGAACCCGTTGAAGATTGTTCAGATGGGATTGGGATACACCCAAGTAGAGGACATTGCAGTAGTCAAGCCTGGATATCACCAGGGCCTGGATTACCATTTTATGGGCGGATTCAGGTAGGAGAACGAGGATTTTCTTCAAGGATCTCAAAATCCCAAAACAGTTCCCTGCGAGGGCAGAGATCTGGGCATCGAAAGAGAGTTTTTTGTTGAACAAGATGCCCAGTATCAGGTGGGATAGACGCAGAGTATAGCATCATGCACATTTTTCCAACACTGACTCCACTCACACCTCCATCTTTGCATTTACTGAGGTGGTTATCTCCATACTCTAAGAATGCAGATGCAGTAAAATAAGCAACATCCCCACTTCGGCAGAGCTTCAAGTCTGAGTGTAGATCAGCAAAGAAGGGAAAGAAACAGTGAGTGAAGGAAGATGTCTTTCAGAATCAAAATACTTGGAGAAAATAAAACAAGTCGCCAGCCACAGTTGCAGAGGAAAATTGATTCACAAATGTCAGCATTGGCTTGAATAAATTCAACAGAATAAAATCAAGGATTGCTCTTGAACTTGGGTGTTTTAATGGTACCGAAAGTCACCCAATATAGCCTTTGCATTTATTATTCTCATACATCCTAAGTGTAAGCACCACATATATAATCAATCTAGAAAAATTTAAATTTGGGATGGAAATACGAGAAAATTGATCTTCTCTTTTTGTGTTGCTAGTTAACCACACGGTCAACCGCTTCAGTGTTATATTCTGAATAATATTAATCAGAATAGGGAGGCACTTTAAAAAAAACAACACCTCTTCAGTTTCTGCATATAGTGATATCTATTGACTGTCTTATAATTAAGTTCATTTTGTAAGTTATTTAAAAGTTACGGTTATGTAAATTTACATCGTTGAAAATAAGATAAGTAAACCACTTAATAGGTAACGGTGGTAACATGTGAAAATACAGTTTGTCCAATACCTGATATCCAGAAGGATGCATTTATGGGGATGGAAAGATTTACTCAATGTTCACTTGCTTCATTATCATTGGATACAGCATACCTTCTCAGATTCAGAAATGTTTATGACTGTTTGTAGGGGTCTTTTTTTGGCTGTGCGTTTCATAACTTCGACTTATATCACAGTTGTGTTCGGGATCTCAAGTGAGCCAAGATAGAACAGTCTGTCGTGCTGTACTGACCATGAAATAAGAAACATACCTGATATTTATTTTGTCCTTTTCCCTGCTTGATTAGGATCTAAAGAAGAAAGAGCAGTATTTTTAAAGGCTCGGGAGAAGCTACTCAAAATGCATGTAATGGAAAAAAGAGACAAAAAAAAGGGCAGTATTGGCAGTTCAAGAAGAGAAAGAATAAGGAATTTCGGCAGGATGTCTGAAGATGAAAATGGCCGCAGAAGAAAAGCAAAAAATCCACAAATATCAGGGAAGTTCAAGTTGTCTGAGCGCCCTTTGATCAGTGAGGACATCAACATTGCATTAATTCTCCAAAACCCAACTTCGAGCCGCAAGACTATTCATGTGAACATCAGCTCTTCGACTGTCAAGTATACTGGACGACCAACAGCTCAGATATTTAGAGACTCACATGATGTTACTATGAAACCTCACAGTGGTAAGTTTGAAAATGACTGCAGGGTCAAAGTAAAAATTGGAAAGATATATTCAGAACTCATGAAGTGGGGGGCGTGGGGGCGATAAGCAAAGAGAGCAAATGAAGCAAGCATTCCCAGGTGCAATGGTGGTTAATGCTCATTAAGTAACTAAAGTGGTCCCCTGACCAACACAGGCATTTACACATCGTCCTTCTCCCTTGTCCAAGGCCATATATCATTAAGGTCTGACTCCTCGGAATTCAAACTTTAGAATTACTTCCAAAAAGCAGGTTACATTTATTAGCACCCCCTCTCCTTCTAGTTCCAGTGTTTATCTGCCTGAAGGCAGGTAAGTGTCCCTCATACTTTTATGCCCCTACTGTGCTTAAAGGTTTTGCAGCTCGAAACGCTTCCACTTGTCTTATGGAACAATCTCTATATAGGCGGGTTGAGTTTAATGAGGATCTGTAAGGATCTTTCGCAGCACAATGCCTTAAGATGGCTGGAAGGTGAAGTAGAACCCGATGAAAAGCAGGCGCACTAATGACATATCACATGAATGTTGGGACTCTTGACATGTGAGGGAGCTGGTACCCAGAGGTACAGCTCTCCATATTGGTGCATGGACGATGCTGCTCTGAATGTATGACAGCTGGAGAGCCAAGAGGCTTTGCTGAAATGGATGCATTGATACCACAAGGCACACCCCAGAAGGGTCAAGTAGAAGCTGAAGCATAGAACTCCCCAATGCAAGCTATCTGAAAGTATAAGAAATTGTGCTGAAGCATAACTTATTGATATGTTTGTGATATAAGGTACATTCTGCCTAACAGATACTTGAGTGATCTATGTGTAACTTTCCTAGGAACGTGGGTGCACATTGCATGCAGTTGGAACACCACGCTCAAGCGAGTGCAGCGAATGTTGTTCATATATCCACAAGAATCCAAAGAACAAGTTTGTACAAGAGTGCTCCCAGTAAACAAGCAACGCAGTGCACGTGCTAAGTGAAAGTAATAAAACAGTGCACAACATTTAAACCGTATATAACAAAACTAAAGTATTTTGCCTTTTAAAGTCAGAAGAAATTAGTTGGACAGAGATTTTACTATTTAGTAGGACACTTGTGACTTAAAGTCTCTTGAGAACCAAAAACACTAAAGAGATTTGATGTTTCAGCCTCTTTCTGGTATTGATTTCCAACAGGGTCTTCGAAGGGCCCATAAATGGGTAACCCTTTATGGGTAGCTCAAAGAGAGTTGAGGGCATATAGCAGTTGGCGGTAATGCGGCTGCAGATAACAACTAGGAGAGAACAAATCAACTACTCCTGTGAATCTAAAAGGCAGGGCCCTGCTCCTTGCAGTGTCTATTTCCACTAATAATGGAGGGTTGTTGGAGCTCCCGATAGGGTGTTACCATTTCTGGCCCTGAGGAAGATCATATTGGATATCAGTGTCACATAGGGGTAGAATGCCAACGATCGTCAGTGTATTTCGTTCCTAAGAGACTGAGTCATTAGTGGTATACTATCATTAGAATGTGTATGTCAAATTGGGTTCAGTTTCATTTAGAGGACTCTGACAAGGAAGATTTGGACTAATCATAACAAAGGTTACTGGTAGGTTATCGAGGCAATGTCTGGCATACTCAATATATCACAAATAAAATACATACCATAACATCATTCCTGTCAAAAAGAGACTAATTTTGTTTGCCCTGGGAAATGATGCAGCCATTATTTAAAGTTATGGTTGCTCCACACGTAATATCCTTCCAGCAAATTTAGTTCCATTGCGAACCATCCTGGGTTTATCAGTGTTAGAAATGAGGGTCTCTAGTTGGCAGAGGTAGGTACCTTTGTCCAAATAGGGACCCTTGCTTCTAGTCAGGGTAAGGGGAATACACTTCTAAAATAACCCCTCAGGGATGTGGAATTTATTAAAATATCTACTTGTCCAAGGGGCAGGTAGCTTCATAAATCTACTTGTCCTGCAACAAAATCCACCTGCCCCTTTTGTGCCGTGTAATGCAGCGACAAATTATAGCAGCAATCTCATCATATAAAAACTCTGATATAGCCTCTCTGATTATGCCAGGGCTCATACCATAGTAGGGTTTGAATACCAGCAATTCCCTTGTGTTGCCACATTTCCACAGATCTACATACTGGAGCTGAAGGTAGTGGTAAGCAATAGTTCCAGGGTTGGAATGCCCTTTTGAGTCTGTGCAAACCTACTAACATGCATGTTTTAAGGGTTTTCACCAACTCTTCTCTAATCTTTTCCCATACTGAGAAAGGTTGGAAATTTACTCCTGATAATGGGAAATGTAAAACTTCTTCCAGGGTTGGGAAAAAAGTTGTTGGATTTGAAAGTGAACTTACAAACACTCTGATTTTCGAACGCGCAAATCTACACATGCATATTTGCTCATGCTAAAGTGCAGTTCACAATTATTTTCTAGGAGTACTATTTCTTGGCCTACTTCTGTAAATTCTTATGAATTCACAAAAGCCGTATAGCTGCACTTAATGCAAGGACATATACCATGGGTGCACTTTTGAGACTTTCTTTAATAATTGGGCTTCTAATTAGGTCTGGTGTTAACCATGACCTTTTGTGTTTATTAAAATTCTCTCTCTCTGCCTATTGGCTGGCTTCACTGTAAGTGACAGCATTCTGCTCTTTCACAAGGAGCATTTCAGCACAAAAAGTAGTTTTTTTCAGTGCCAGGAACTACTGTGGCAATGTGTGCTTTTTGGGACCATAAACAATTTTTACTTTTGCCAATGTTTGTTATAATGGTGAGGGCCTGGCAGCTCCCACACCAAAATGGTTTTACAAAAAACATGCCAAAACAAGTCACGCACTGACAAAACCAAAATGCTGACCTCCAATTTCAGACCTACTGGCTTTGCCAATGCTTGTTTATCTTTACGTTTTCCATAATCTTATTGAAGCTGGTTACACTTATTTTCCATTATGAATATTTTGGGGAAATACTAGTGTACATCAACACATATTACTAAATGATGCTGCAAAGAAATGGTACGTAAAATTTTACAGTAATTTAGCAAAATGTTTTTTCCTACTTGCATTTTTTTGTGAACATTTTATTTTGAAAGCAAAGAATCATCAATCTTGCTTTCAAGCTTATGTAAATATTTGCATCCAAACAGAGAGCATTCTGGGAGCATTATACATAGCCTCATATAGCTAAACTTTGAATTCGTGTGTACACATTTTTATACTGGAACCACTGTCAGTAGTGCAGTCAGACCTTACAAACTTTACTTAGAGCGCTCACCCTAATAATAAAGGCTTTGGATTAGTGAACCATAAATACAAATTTGAACAACTTAAACACACGAGCACAAATATTAACTTAATTGCAGGCAATGTCCTTCCCTGATCTATAATGTGGCACTGTAAACTGGCAGCCAAAGGGTGTGTGCTGTAGGGGGTTGGGCCTATTTGTCCCAAGGACAAAATACACATTAAAACTTGTTGCTCTTGACCCCAAACAATATGTCCTAGGCGTTGGGCTATAGGAATTCCACATCCCTGCCCCTGCTCACCCCCTTGGTAGCTTGGCACGAGCAGACAGGCTTATCTCAGAGGCAGTGTGTAAAGCATTTGTGAACACATACAGTAATACAAATATGGCTTTCAGATGGTAGAAATACTTCAGTTCAAAGCAAACTGCAGATGCAACACTGTTCACACAAAGTACCTTTGATGCGTCAAACAAATGGGCCGCAGGGAAGGCGATGCGTCGGTTCCTTACTGCTGCGCAGGGGAGGTGATGCGTGGATTTCTTACTGCGTCCCCCTATGATGCGATAAACTTGGTGCCTCAATGCGATGCGACGATCCGGAATGATGCATGGAGTCTTGCAGCCGCACAGCAGGCCTTGCGTTGAAAGCGGTGCGATGATCTCGGAGATCGGTGCACTCAATGCAGTGTGCAACGATTTCTTCAGCGATGCATCGGAAACAGGTGCTGATGCGTCTCGCTTCTCGAAGTTGCGTTACTTTTCCCAGCTCCCAGCGGCAAACAGCCTCCAGAGGTCCAAAACAACAGCAGGCACCTCTTAGCAGGTCAGAACTCCCAGCAAGGAAGTTCAGGGGAGCTGGTGGTGAAGTCTTTGTGTCCCTGAGACTTCAAAACAGGAGGCAAGCTCAATTCAAGCTCTTGGAGATATTCCTCAAGCAGGGGACACAGCAAACAGCAAAGTCATTTTCTCCCTTCCTTGGCAGCAAGTAGCCACTGCAGGCCAACCCCAGACAGAAAAACAGCACAGGGGCAGTATTTCTCCTCAGCTTCTCCGGCTCTTCTCCTTGGCAAAGGTTCCTCTTGATTCCCAGAAATGATCTAAAGTTCTGGGCCCCAATATTTATACTACAAAATCCTTTGTTCGCTGGTGGCAGGGAAGCCCTGTGCTTGGTCAAAACCAGTTCTTCCTCTCTGGTGCAGCTTCCTTGCAGGAGGTGGAGACAGCATTGTGGAAGGCAGACCAGGCCCATTCAAGTGAAAGGAAATCTCCTCCCCCTACTCTAAATGCAGCCCAGGTCTATTCAGCCCAGCCCTGACTCATCAGGCTCTCTTGAGCCACTGCACCCCCCCAGCTCCTGACACTACAAACCCAGACAGTCAATCCATATCCCAGCAGAGGCACACTGGATGGCTAAGCAAGAAAATATCTACTTTCTAAAAGTGGTATTTTCAAACACAGAATGCAAAAATCACCCTCACTAAAAGACGCATTTTAACATTCTGAGTTCAGGCATACTAAACGTTATTTTCCCATCTGGTTCCCAAGGGCAGTAATATTATAAGATGTTATAAGCAAACTCCCCATTCTATCCTATGGGAACATATAGCCTTGCAATAGTGAAAAACAAAATTGGCAGTAATTCACTATCAGGACATGTCACACACATCAGGGCATGTCCTACCTTTCACATGCACTGCACCCTGCCCACAGGGGTACCTTGGGCCTACCTTAGGGGTGAATAGCATGTAAGAAAAGGGAAGGGTAGGGCCTGGCAAGTGGGTGCACTTGCCAAGTCGACATGGCAGTAATAGACTGCACACAGATACTGCAGTGGCAGATCTGAGTTACATTTACAGGCTGCTTATGTGGGTGGCACAATCAGTGCTGCAAGCCCACTAACAGCATTTGATTTACAGGCCCTGGGCACACACGGTGCACTGTACTAGTGACTGACTAGTAAATCAAATAGCCAATTGTGGAAACACCAATCCATAACAACAATTTACAAAGGGAGCACTTGCACTTTGGCACTGAACAGCAGTGGCAAAGTGCCCAAAGCATCTAGACAAGCAAAACAAAGTCCAACACACAGCAAAAACACGGGAGGTCAAGGCAAAAAATACAGGGGAAACCCACGCCAGTGGTGCCAGATCGAACAATCAGATGCTAAATACTTTGCCCCAGAGTTAATAATTTTTCATGCAGCGCAGCATGCAGATGAGTTGGGCAGCATTGCACAAATGTGAAAACAATGCAGAACCATATCTACTAAGATTGACAAGTTGCTGGTGACAACCCCTGCACCGGTGCGAAAGTAGTTGCCATGTGTCACGCACAGCACCGCACCCTGGTCCAGAGGCAAGTGAGAGCTGTTCAGTGCAGGATTTGCAATGGAAGCATACCCTTTGAGAACAAATTTCTATCAAGGACAACAAAAGATTCAGACGCATTGAATGTGTGCTATTGCTTTATAGCACAAATGCAATACGTAATACATATATATATATATTTTTTAGAAATGCACACATTTCTCCCTTCTTTGCGCCTGCTTCAAGTATGCGTTAGTTTTTTATGCTAAGTCCATTCTAGATAGGCTAGTAGACTGGGCTTTGCATCAAGACCTATTGTTGTGTGTGGAGATTTGCCTTTAGGTATGCCCCCTTAATGCAAAGTGACTAAAAGTGGTTTTGACACTGTAAAAAGGTCACATTTCAAACACAAAACAGAAATTAGTTCACACACAGCACTTTGCGCTTTGCTATCAGTGGTGCAAGGCCTTCGTAAATTCGGCCCTTGGCTGCTATAGCTTATTGTTCCCCATTAACCCTGTCTTACTTAAGCATCTCAATTTCAGTTTACTTAGGCTTGCTCTTTGAAGCAGTTTTGTTCACTGTGAACATTGTATTTGTATTCACACATAGTCCCATCCCTCACCTCTACCACCTACCAAATGGCAGTGTTCAGGACGAACTAATCAGCAGCCCTTCGCTAACGAGGTCCTAACGGAATGTTTAAGTTAGCCCTGTCTAAATCCATCCTTATTACAGTTCCTGGGTATCCACCCTCCAACCACAGAAATGCAGGCAGTATACTTCCTCTTTTTTGTCCTCAACATCCATTTTGTGCCATGCTAAACCTGGGGCATCCATAGTGGGGCTAATTGGCTCCAATACTCCTACTGCACGAGTCCTGTTACTTTACTTGTGTTCCACACTCACTGTACATACATGTTGCCAGCGCAATATTGTAGGTTTCACATAGCGGTATAACTTTACACAAGAGGAGTCAGTAGGCTTGCCTCTCCTTAACATAGAGAAAAAGGTCGGGCAGGCTATATCCACCATTGCCGGCATTACTTCTGGATTAATTATTGCTGCCATGATGTAGTGTTCTAGTGGTAATCCTGCCAGTAATATTTCTGCCAGTTGTGGATTTAAACAGTATAAGTCGTAAACTGTTATATGTATAAAGAGCCTTGTATGTAAACCTATGGGTCGAGGTAGAAGCACCTATGTATTAGCACGCTAAATCCACTCCCCAAGAATACACAAATCATTAAAGAGATAGCCCACTCCTGGTTTTAATCAAACAGGGGTATGATTAGTGTGATACTGATATTGTATAATCATTAATTTCCCTAATTTTCCCTAGAATCTATATCCCTCAAAAAAGATAGGTCTTTTAAAAGGATGCTCACCCGGAAAAGTCTGTGGCATGCTTCATCATTGAGTCCTTGTCCAGAGTCTAAACACATCGGGGTGTGCTGAATCTCTGTAGAAGCGTTAACTCTTTGGATACAGCTCTTGACATAGGATCTGTGAAGCTATTCCATTAAAATTCTCTTAAGGAATACCCAGTTTTCTAAATTGTATTTGGAGGGTCTATTGGCAACAATAAAAACAAAAGGTGGATTCCCGTGGGGTATATTAGTACGCCCGCATCTATATCTATTGGTCTACATATTTCAGCTGGCTGCTTATATGCCCATCGGGGTCACCCGGCTTTCATCAGGACCAAGCTGGGGTTTCCAGTCGGTATTTTCTCTTCTGCGATTGTTCATGCAATATACAGCAGAGATATTAATCTTAGACCTTGATTTGGATGAGGAAACTGGTGTCAGGGAGCTGATTTTCTTTTTAAGGTTAATATTGCGATTGTGTAGAACATGAAGTCAGTTATTGCAGCATCAGTTCTTTCCATGCCTAGAGGTCTTTGTCCTCCAGACAGACAAAATGGAATACAGCAGAGTTGTGAATGCTCTCAAAATGTATTGATTGTAACATTCTTGCGATTGTTGACCCTTGGAGTCACCTAGAAATATCTTCCTTTTGGACTAACAAATGTCTTGTCTTTGTTATTGTGATCTTCAGAGGAACGCATTCCAGTTCTCATCTCTTCATCAGACTATGAACACGACTTGACAAGGGACAACATGGTTGAGGTGGCAGCTGTGTGTGAGGTGAAGAAGGGAGGCAAACTGCTGGTGCGGAAACATGTGTCCCTGGGGCAACCTCCTCTCGAAATTAAGGTAAAGAGCTTTTTTAACTCGTTATATTTACCTTTTGGTTGTACAAAAAAAAACACAGAGCAAGAAGAATTCTTCCAGGCTTGTTGGTGGGATATCCACAAAGTACAAGGTCAGTGTAACAGTAGTCAACAGCGTTTATACATCCTAAACCCCAAGCACCCAAATCATCAACACTGTCCAGTCTGAGGAGACATGATAGATAAGGTCTCACCATGCAACAGGCCCTCCGTTAACAATCTGTTGGCGCTGCCACGCGCACCAGTTTTATTCAGTGCAAGAACATTGCCTCCTCCACCTTGTGTGTCTAAAAATAGTATCAATTACTGTTCCCATGGCAAACACCCTAGTGCGATTCTAGTATGTCATATGCAAAAAATGTATTTGAATATGTTGCAAGCTTCCATACCTTGAGGATGCATCAACACAGCATCCCAATCTGTGTCTTCCATCACTCTCATGTTTCTCTCCCGTTGCCCCCTCAGGTTTCCGGGGGTTTGGCATATAATTTCTTGGTATTTTATATTCCACAGAAATCACACTTTTTTCCCAAGTGTCTCTGCTAGGACCCTCCACTCCAAAAGGGAAGAGTTGACAACATTCTCCCTGTTCACCTCATAGACCCTGAGTGTATTTTTAGATCTCGTTTGCTCAGAGGTCAGCTTCTGCTGGAAGGTCCTCATAGGTCTCCAATCCCTGCCCCACCTGTCATGTCACCTACTGCAGAAATACCTGTTAGGTCTCATTTTTTTAAATCTCCCACCTGGCTACCTCACGAAGCCTTTGCCCACCCACTAGAGGTAGTAAGCAAAAAATGGGGTAATCCAGTATACCTAGGAACCCACTAGAGGATAATTCTAGTCAACCTATCTCTCCAGCATAGCATCCTCTCTAATGCCTCCCACACCTCAAACGTCATATGTCTCATTGTGGGGAGCCCACCACCTCTTTTATTCATATAAAGGTAATGTTAGTAGAACTTGGCACCCATTGGTCACATCTCAATCAGGATAGTATGTAAATCACTTTTATATTTAACATACAGAGCTGGGATTGGATAGAACTCTCAGGATATTCATTCTGGCAGTGCTCTGCTTACTGGAGTTTCAATCCCTACCAGCTTTGCGTCAAACTAATACTGCCCCGGCAGTGGCAAGGTGCTGTGTGCATATTGCAAGCATTTACAGTGGCAGGGAGAGGAGATATAGCTTCCACTGTGCCAGTAGTGCCTCCTCTGACTCATCCTAAAAGGGGTGAGGATCCTGTGTCCAGAGGGCTAGGTGGTCTGAAAGACAGTCAAGCACCCAGAGCTTTTGTGATGGAGTGGAGACATGCTGGTCGTCCAAAGTCAAGCCGGTCTCAGATACATAACAATGTAGTTGGGTGTGTGTTTGCGACGGGATACTGCGCAATGTATCATTGGGTACTCAAGCAGGTTTAATAGCATGGATGAGATGGGTCTTTGTTAGGCAGATCCCATTAAAGTAACTACACTGTGGTGGGTTGCGTTGTTAGATTTTGTATTCTGTCTTTTCATGGAAGGAATTTCAAGTATGAAGCACATTGGAGTTTGTTTGTTTAATTGAGTTGCAAAAATAATACAGTGACCTCATTACTGAATATATTCAGTGTAGTGCAAGTACTGCTTCATTTAAAATATGTGTCCGGCTAAAAGTTTGCAACACTACAGAGTAGAACCAGTGCTACCCCATTACTGGTTTTGGTGCTGCAGAGAATATCTGAAAGAAACACGTTAGTTATAGATTGCTTACCTTAGAATTACCCCCAGGCGTCAGACTGGATCCGGAAAGTTTTTTCGTCAGCAGTACCTCTGTGCGTCGGAAGGTGGCGTCGGTCGGCTCCGTGTTCGTCGTTGACGTCGTGTCGCCGTGATGACGTCACGGTAGCAACTTAGACGCCGCCCTCGCACGCTGACGTCAGTTCTTTCTTTTTCAGCGCCAGCCAGCGCAGATCCGGAGAGAGCGGTACCTCCAGTCATTTTTTGACTGAACTTTTTGAGCGACTTTTGTCGATGTCTTTTAAGTCTATGACTCCTGGTGCACGTAGGGATGCCCGGATTCAAGGCTTGCGGATCCTGTTCCCGACTAACGTCGGTTACGGATCTGCACCGCGTGTGCCTCTTTTGCCTGGAGCGCGACCAGGACCCCAAGTTGTGCTCCGACTTCCGGTCCATGGCGCCGAAGGCTTTGCTGGAGCGGTCCTGAAAGCTTCTTGAGCGTCGGCAGTCGGCTCCGTGCCGTTCGAGGTCCCAGTCATCCAAGTCATCGAAGTCTTCGCACTAGGGGTCAGGTAAGTCGAAGCACAAGAAGAAGTCGAAGAAGCATCGTCGCTCTTCGATTTCTCCTCGTCGTTCGGCTGACCCGACGAGGGATGCGGGTGGTGCCCCTCCCGTGGCTTCGCGTGCGGAGCCCGTTGAGCCGACTCTGAGTTTACCGCCCTTCCCGGGACCCGGAGCGACTCCCGCCCAGCTTTGTACGTTCTAAGAGGCGATGCATGCCATCTTTGGGCGGCCCGACCTGCCGGCGCGCCTTTGGGCCCCGCGGACTTGGTTGGGGGGCCTAGGCCTTCTCTGCCGTTGGCTCCGGCACCGCAGGCCCCCCTTGGATCCAGGCCTGGATCCGGATCAGCGCCAGTTGACTTCATTACGCCTCCACCGGCGCCGCTTCCCCCGGCACCGCTACCGCATTCGACGCTGGTCAGCCCCCCAGCCGGCGTCGACCCCGGCCTTCATCCTGATGTGGACCCGGATCCAGACCGGCATCGGCCGATGCCGGATCCGGCGCAGAGAGGGGTTTTTGTGCCCCTGTTCACTCCTGGGGTCCCTTTTTGACCAGATTGGCACCCAGAGGAGGAGGAGGGGGACTGGGAGGGGTCAGGTGCCCCTCTGACTGACCAGTTAGACAGTGAACAGGACTGGAGAGAGGACCTGGGGGATGCCAGTGGTCTGGACACCTCCCCTGACCTTGGAATGTTGTCTCCTCCTACCGTGGCTACGGAGGAGGGAGCGTCATATGCAGTGGTGTTGCGTAGGGCGGCCGAGGCCCTCAACCTCGAACTCCCTACATTGGCAGTCAGGACTAACCTCCTGACAGAGGTGCTTCAGCCGGCTGCGAGCTCTTTGGAGCCTCTGCTTCCATTTAATGAGGCCCTTACCGACGTCCTTTTGGGCACCTGCTCCAGGCCCAACACGGGGGCTCCTGTGGATAGGATCATTGCCCGACGCCACTGCCCGGCTCCGGGCGACCCCACTTTCCTCTCCCAACACCCCACCCCGAGAGCTTGGTGGTCCAAGCCTCTACTTCCAAGAGCGCATTCCCTACCGCTCCACCAGAAAGGGAATCCAAGAAGCTGGATCATCTTGGAAAGAAATGTTTCTCTTCGGCCAGCTTGGGACTGTGGTCGGTAAACACTGCATGTCTATTGGGCCGTTATTCCCACTCTGTGTGGGACTTAGTTGCGCAGGTGCTGCCTCAGAGTCCGGAGGAGGCCTGGACAGTGCTCTCCCAGGCTATTGCCGCCGGGAGGGATGCGGCGAAGTTTACCATCCGTTGTGGGCTGGATACCGCCGACTCTCTGGGTAGGACAATTTCTACGTCGGTAGCTCTTCGACGCTACGCCTGGATGAGATCGACTGGCTTTTCTGGGGATGTCCAGAATACCCTCATGGACATGCCCTTTGATGGCCGTCGCCTTTTCGGCGACAAAGCAGACAACGCTTTAGAGCGTTTCAAGGACTCACGGGCTACGGCCCAGTCCTTGGGCCTCTCCAGTCGCCCAGCGCAGTCTGCTTTTCGCCCCTTTCTTGGCTACGGAAGGGGTGCCCCACTACGTCCCGCCCAAAGCCACAGGCCGCAGCAAGTTACCCAACCTTCGCGTGGCCGGGGACGTGGGAACAACCGCCGTGGTTTAAGGGGCCAGCGGGCGGGCCATTCCACCAACCCCCCCTCTGCAGCAGCCTCCAAACCTTCCTAGTCCGACATTTCAGGCCCATCAAACGCCAGTGGGCGGCAGGATTCGCCATCACCTTCCCCACTGGCGCACCATCACGTCGGACAGGTGGATTTTGCAGATAATCCGAAGGGGCTACTTCCTCCCCTTCGAAGCTACCCCTGCAGCCATGCCACTGCAATACCACCGCATGTCGGAGGATCATCTGGCCCTTCTCCAGCAGGAAGTTACGGCTCTCTTGGCCAAGGGAGCCATCGAGCGCGTTCCTGACCCAGAAGTAGGTCGTGGTTGTAATTTCCAATACTTTCTGGTTCCCAAGAAGGACAAGGGCCTGCGTCCTATCTTGGATCTCAGGAACGTCAGCCGCTTCCTCCGGAAGGAGAAGTTCAAGATGTTGATGCTTGCTCAGGTCTTGTCTGCCCTCAACCCGGAAGACTGGTTGTTAGCGTTGGTCTTGCAGGACGGTAGGCCACAAGCATTTTCAGTTTAACGTGCTCCCCTTTGGCCTTACCAGCGCCCCTCGGGTGTTCACGAAAGTGATGGCGGTGGTCGCAGCTCATCTGTGCAGATCAGGGGTTTCAGTCTTCCCCTATCTCAACGACTGGTTGTTGAAGGCGGGCTCGCCCCAGGCAGTCGTCTCCCACCTCCAGACTACGGCCGACCTCCTGCATTCACTGGGGTTCTCCATCAATGTGCCGAAGTCACACCTGATTCCCTCTCAGAAGTTCCTCTTCATCAGAGCGGTTCTGGACAGAACACGGTTTTGGGTCTATCCTCCCGAACAGCGAGTCCGGGATATTCGGGCTATGATTCCGATCTTTCAGCCTCTATCCCAGGTTTCAGTCAGAATGACCCTGAGGCTGCTGGGCCTCATGCATCCTGCTGGTCGATCATGCAAGGTGGCATATGTGGGCTCTGCAGTGGGACCTGAAGTTCCAGTGGGCGCAGCATCAGGGGAATCTGTCTGATTGCGTCCAGATCTCGGAGGGCACTGCACGACAGTTGCAGTGGTGGCTCATGAACCAGGATTGGGTCAATGGCAGATCCCTCTCTCTTCCCCAACCAGAACACACAGTGGTGACGGACGCATCCCTTCTGGGATGGGGCGGCCACATGGTGGAGGCGGAGATCAGAGGCCTCTGGTCTCCGGCGGAGTCCGGGCTTCATATCAACCTTCTGGAGCTCCGGGCGATCCGTCTTGCACTCAAGGCATTCCTTCCCTCTGTCCGGGGAAGAGTAGTGCAGGTGTTCACGGACAACACCACCGACATGTGGTACTGCAACAAACAGGGCGGGGTGGGGTCATGGACCCTATGTCAGGAGGCCCTTCGCCTCTGGACATGGCTGGAACATCAGGGCATATCCCTGGTGGTTCAACACCTGGCAGGTTCTCTGAACACCAGGGCTGACAAACTCAGCCGCAGGTGCATGATGGATCATGAATGGCGTCTCCACTCGGAGGTGGTGCAAGGTCTCTTTCGACAGTGGGGAGAGCCTTGGTTAGATCTATTCGCCACCGAAGAGAACACGCAATGTCAGCAATTCTGCGCGTTGGAATTTCCAAGGCGGCACTCGCTAGGCAACGCTTTTCGTCGCAAGTGGAGTTGCGGGCTGTTGTACGCCTATACCACTTCTCCCCAGAGTGCTGAAGAAGATCAGGCACGACCGGGCCCAAGTCATCCTTGTGGCTCCGGATTGGGCACGAAGAGTCAGGTATCCCGAGCTGCTCAACATGGCCATCGATCCTCCAACCCGTCTGCCTCCTCGGGAGGCTCTTCTGTCGCAGCAACAGGGGACGGTCCTCCACCCGAACCTGTCCAGCCTCCACCTCCTTGTGTGGAGATTGAGCGGCGGCAGTTGACGTCGTTTGACTTGCCTCCCGAAGTCTGCGATGTAATCTTGGCAGCCAGGCATCCCTCCACTAAGACGGTATACGCCTGTCGGTGGAACAATTTTGTGGCATGGTGCACAGCAAAGGCTGTGGATCCCCTCTCTGCCCCTCTTTCTGAGGTTCTCCTCTTCCTCCTTTCTTTGGCCCAGCAGGGCTCTGCTCTGGGCACTATCAAGGGCTATCTCTCGGCCATCTCTGCCTTCCTTCGGCTTCCAGATCAGCCTTCTCTTTTCCCCGGTTGTCAATCGTTTCTTGAAAGGCATAACTCATCTCTTTCCTCCTATTCTTTTCGTTATGCTTCAGTGGGACTTGAATCTAGTTTTAACTTATTTAATGTGCGCTCCCTTTAAGCCGCTTCACAATTGTCCTTTGAGACTTCTGACGCTTAAAACTGCATTCTTGGTGGCCATAACATCTGCCAGAAGAGTGAGTGAGCTCCAGGCTGTTTCATCTAAGCCTCCTTTCCTTTCTGTCCATCCGGACAACGTAGTTCTCAGGACTCGTCCATCCTTCATGCCCAAGGTTGTCACTGCCTTTCACATCGGGCAGACTATCACTTTGCCCACCTTCTTTCCGCCTCTGCATCCTTTGAAAGAGGAAGAGAGTCTCCACCGTTTGGACCCGAAACGTGCGCTTTCCTTTTATCTGGATCGCACCAAACAGTTCCGGGTGGATGACCAGCTCTTTGTTGGATACGTGGGTGCCAAGAAAGGTCAGGCCGTACACAAGCGGACTATGTCCCGATGGGTCGTTTTGTGTATAAAAGCATGCTATTCTTTAGCGAAGAAGGAGCCTCCAGTGGGGCTGCGTGCCCATTCCACCAGGGCGATGGCAGCGACCACTGCTCTGGGACGAGGCGTTCCTCTGAAGGACATCTGTCAGGCAGCTAGGTGGGCTTCGTTGCACACCTTTACGAAACACTACTGCCTGGACAGCCAAGTCCGGAGAGACGGCTTCTTTGGCCGTTCTGTTCTCCAGGACTTTCTGGTGTGATCTCGGTTCGCAGACCCACCTCCGGGGTTGGTATTGTTGGGGTATCTATTCTAAGGTAAGGAATCTATACCTTACGTGTTTCTTTCAGATTAACAAGTTACTTACCTTCGGTAATGATATATCTGTAAGAAACATTAGTTAGTTATAGATTCCTTACCGCCCCACCCATTCTCCACGTTCTGCGAACTGATTTCTAGGGTTAAGGATATCCTCTCAGGGCCCTAGTTTTGTGCACCAGTGGTCAGTGTCTTGCATGGCTCTGTGTTTCTGGCGCGGAAATTCGTGTACAGAACTGACGTCAGCACGCGAGGGCAGCGTCTAAGTAGCTACCGCGATGTCATCCCAGCAACACGATGCCAACGACGAACGCGGAGCCGACCGACGCCACCTTCCGACGCGCAGAGGTACTGCTGACGAAAAAACTTTCTGGATCCAGTCTGATGCCTGGGGGTAATTCTAAGGTAAGGAATCTATAACTAACTAATGTTTCTTACAGATATATCGTTACCGAAGGTATGTAACTTGTTCTTCTGGCACTGTCCCTCTAAGAACACAACAGCTCTGCTTAGAAGTACTAGGACTGCCTCATTGCTCGTATAGCAGCCCCACACAGAGTTGGTACCATCATTGCATGTTAGAGCAGCTCTGCTGAGAAGCGGTGGTACTGTGAAAGACTCTGCAGCAGTCATATTAGGGCTGTACAAAATTTCAATTGTGCGAATTGAATTTGCAAAGTTGCTGATTTTCATGCTACGTGAAATTCACAAACTTTCTCGGCATTTCACTTTATGCAATTTCGTAGAAATGTACCTGAACTAATTGCTCACATAAAAAGGATTCACACAATATTAGTAGGAGATTGGTTTGCACAAAAAACGTTGCACTGAGAGATTTTCTGTGCAAACCAGTCTCCTACTAGTATATCGCATTACTTTTTCATATGAGATACATGTTTGGTTTAAAAAAGTGACACAAAATTATGGCAAACCACATTTCTCTAAAAAAGCTAAATATTTGTGAAATTTTATTAGAAACACAGTTTCACAGATACCCATAGCCCGTGCGATTAGGTGATAGAACTGCCTTTTACTAGTATACTTTACGGCTTCTCATAAGTTTTCATAATATAACTTTGAGTTAAGCAGCCATATTGCGATGGGTCATTATTAATGTAGGAGTGAAATCATAGGAGTTCACCTTGGCTGCTTATAAGTGGTGGGTCACCTTGACCATGTAGCCCTGCCCATTGTTTCACTTTGGTGACATATTAGTGTGCTTCTTTCCATGTCTAACACTGTTCTTACATGGCACATTAGTCAAACATATCCTAAAATGATATTTCCAATGTCTGTGGATAGTGGATTTAAAATATTTGAGCACCTTAAATGGCATAAAATTAGTCCTCTTTAGACGTCATCTCAATCGTAACACTAGTAGCAACTGCTACACTCCCATCTTGCGGTACCCCTTCTTTGACAGATTGGGAACTCCACAACTGGCTGAAATAAGATTGTAGTCCATTTGTAAATGATATACAAAGGGCGGAGTGTAGCTGCTAGGGGCATGGCCTAGCAGCAACACTCCGCCGGCCTCTCCGACAGAGGTGGCGGAAAATGTGGGTGTAATGTTTGACACTCAGCTCTCCTTCAAAGCCCAGATTGTGGCGGTGGTGAAATCCTGCATCTGGATTTTAAGAATGCTCAAGAAATTCCTGAACTTTCTTGCACGTGATGCCCAGATAACAGTGGTGAGAGCGCTGATTCTCTCTAGGCTGGATTACATCAATGTATTGTACCTGGGCATTCCGCACTATCTATTACAACAACTCCAGGTGATATAGAATACTGTACAAGTTGCCTAAACATTCTTCGGTGTCCCGTTTTTCAGAACAGCTGCACTGGCTGCCGGTCCATAAGAGAATCATGCTTTAGGCTTTAACAATAGCTCATCAAGCCTTTCACAACTCAAGGCCCCTATCCTTGAACAAGAGGATTCTCGAGTACAGTCCAGGTAGGGCGTTGTGCACAAGTAATGCACACCTGATAACTGTCCCCCACTTTCGAAGAAAGTTACGGGGGTGGGCGGGGGGGGGTCTCTTTTGTGGTTCTGGCTGTGAAGATCTGGAATCAGATGCCGCTCCTAGTCAGATCCATTAGGGATGAGGTGATTTTTAAGAAATCTCTCAAAACCTCTCTATTTAAACTTTAATTCCAAAGTCCTTTTCTGATCTCAACATCAGCTCCCTCATGCCCAGCAACCAGGACACTCCTAGGGGCATATTCTCAAGGAACTATCGCCGAGTTAACGGCACTTTATCTCAGCTAAAGTCACGATACAATTATCACCCCATTCACAAGCTGGTGCTAACAGCCGATAACACCAGTTTACCTGCGATAGCAGCCGCAAAAAACATCGCCAAAGATGACCCCGGCAACTATCGCTAATGAGATGCAGAGTAGGCGTTCCCGAGCAAAAATCTGCGACAACACCACACCTCAACATTCTCAACGACCAGCCAGATCGGCGATAAGATCTCAAAACATGCGATAAGGCGCGTTAGCAGCATGAATCTAACACCTGCTCTGACCTGGTGCAAAGTCGTACGACAACCTGCACCACCAAAGGGAGCCCAGCCCAGAGCCACACATGAAGAACAACAGATGCCATGGAGCCACTGACCATGCATCCCGGAGCCCCAAGAGGGCAACAACACCCACCGCCACCACCCCCAGGAACCCCCCCCCCCCCGGGCACCACTTCGGCCCCCCCACCCACTCCCCCGGACAAAGATATGTCACATCAACGTTACATAATCATAAACAAAACAATGTGCCTGATGTTGCACAATTACAACACCTAACATACATGTGTTGTCAGAAAAATGAGAATCATACATTCATCTCAGAATTTGCAAATAATTTGTTTCATTCAGAATAAACACAAAACAACTATTTCGAAGAGTCATGGCGGGTCCTCTCAGGACAATGTGTAAGTCACAGCCTGCAAAACAAAATTCCAGATAAGAAGGTGTGTCATGCGCTCATCAAAGGACAGAGAGAGCGAGTGAAAGAGAGAGAGAGAGAGAGATAGAGATAGAGAGAGTGAGAGAAAGAGAAAGAGAAAGAGAGGGAGAGGGAGAGAGAGAAAGAGAGAGATTGTACAAGGAGCGCAAGGCCAATCGGGCTCTTGGCTCATACATGCCAACTGTTGTGTGTGTATCGCTATTGGTGCACCCTAAGTCAAAGGCCTGGCATCAATTGCAACGCGAAGGCCACATCACATTTCAAAAATGCAAGCAGTAGTCAGACTAACATTAGGAATGAAAGCTCCTTTGTCTCAATACACAAGGCTGAAGGACATCTGAACCCCCGACCTTGGTCTTGAATGCGGCTGGCACTCCCTGCGAGAGATACCATACCAGATCTTGACAACTCCCACACCACGAACTGCGCGAATGAAAGACCAACGTGTCCACTCCCCACACACACTTGTCTCTGCTTGAGGTACACCTGCATGGGATGCTCCTGACACATAAGTAAAAAACAACCCATACGCCCAAACGTTGCACACAAATACGCCTCATTGCTCCGAGCAGTGGCATATCATCCACATAACTGCCGTCTGTCAGAAGAGTGCCGGTGCTATGAGACCAACAAAGGCAATGGCTGGAAATCCTGGGCACATGCACAACCCCTGTCACGTGGAACTGTACCGTGCACGAATGCTGCATCTGTTGGGATCACTGCCACTGGCAGTGTTGCGCATCAGTTACCGTCTGAGTTTCCGTCTTGCGTACGTCACCTGCGTCCAGCCCTGGTTCCACTGTCGATCATGCACATTCGAGTGGCCCATGGATGTCTGCCTATCCAACACAATGGTAGCTGAACTGGATTATGACACGTGTGTGCGCCCCCTGTTGGCCCACGAACAGGAGTGTAACCGTGATATGCGTGCATGGGATGCCTTGATATTTGGCGTATGTGCAGGCAGTTGAACATGGGAGATTGCACAACTCCTCGTGTGCAGTGACCACATCGAGGCGCTCCCCTATTGGGCTGTGTTGCGAATTGGTGAAACGGCGTGGGCGGAGCACAGCTGCCCGGACCAGGTAATGGATTGGCTCGCCCTCGTGTTCCATGACCTCAACAACGATCTACTCTTGGAACAGATTGCCCATGAAGCAGCGCTCACATTCATGGACGAGTAACTACGATCCTGCAGCCACAACTGATTGTCACCCATAGCACAGGTCCCCACACCTTGTAGCATCTTGGAGGAATGGTCACATATCCCACCACAACAGTGGACATGTCTGCCTTCCCCTGGACTCAGACTGCATGTGCGTGGACCTACGCGTGTGTATACACACCTGTTCAAGGTGGTGCAGTCCCATGGGCGGAGCTGCACAGCGTCGTTTGGCAACGTTCAAAAATTGGAGAAACTGCTGGGGGGAGAATACACACATGGCAATGTAGTACGACATGTGAGCTTGTAGGATCCTTTCACCTGCTCACTGTCAGCAGAGCACACAGTCAGCGCAGTCCGGTGCTACAGCACTATGCAGATCCCATGGGCTGTGAGTCGTGTCCCCTGACATGGGCCAATGAGCAGACGCCAAACATCACATGACTCGTCCAGCAAGGCAAGGTGGGCTGAGACCATTGACATCCGTACTGATTTGTGTTCACTTTTGCCACCATATTACTTCCACCTCGACATGTGCCTAAGCTGCCTGTAAGTGTCTTAAACATTGGTCTGCATGTTGTGGCCCTTGCCCTGCCCGTACTGACATGCACACGCCAATAAAGTCTACACAACTTCACTAGTGTACAACTGTGATGCGTGTTGAATATAATGACAAATCGTGTGCCTGCATGTGCATTGTCCGTACACAGGGAGGGATTGACTGACGCTTGTGAATTGGGGGTGAGTCCCTATTGACAGCTCCACCTCTGTGAGCCAGACATTGTGGTTGGGATAGTTGCTGGCAGACCTGTGCTCTTACGTGTCTCCAGCAATGTGAGTGTGGTGTCCAACTTCTTGCCATGTAGATCAAGGTTATCCATCAAAACAGACTGTGTCCACACAGATGTGTGTGAGTAGGTATGCGAAGAGACGTTCTGTTGTCACATGTGATGGGGACACCACTTCAGGACTGCTACCGATTTTGACATTTCTACACACAGCCCTATTTAATACATGGACGTGGAGCTATGTTGGGGGGTAACGAGATTGTTGTTCATGTGCAATGAGGCCACAGCTAGTTCACACCTTCACAGTCATCTAATTGGCCATGTGGGGCAGGGTCAAACATGCGCATTGATGACATTTACCAGGGTGTACCTTTTAGTGCAATCAATGTCCCTACATCCATCCAAACTTTTATACGTGAGTGAACATAGACATGACACATCTGTGTGATTTGGAATGTTTTATTCACATTCTGGGGAGTGTCGGAGCTGGAGCAGTACATGGCCATTTCAAGCCCACATAACATGGTTGCCCAGTGGTGGGCCAACCAGAGTTCTTGGGGGAATGCAAAGTTAATCTGAAGAGGAAGAGTTCAGTCCGCAGCCGGATTGCTGTGTAATTGGTACCAGAGCAGATATGGCAGTCCATGTCGAGGTCCAGGTGAATGTCGCAGAGTGTTTCGGGGGACAGTGGGAGGTGTTGTTCCAGGGCATGATGCAGAGAGCAGAACCAGGCAGGGACAGGCCATATGGCGGGGACGGATGCTACTACCTCCTTCCTCACACAGTCATTATCCCCCACATCTTACTCCTCTGAGACGTCTTCTGTGTCCGGTGTGTCAGGTGTGTGTGGTGGGGTTATGGCTCCGTCACTGTGTGCCACAGACACAACAGGGTGCGAAGGTGATAGGGCTGCATCACTGTGTGCCACTGACACATCAGGGTGCGAAGGTGATAGGGCTGCATCACTGTGTGCCACTGACACGTCGGGGGGCGGAGATGTGTGTGTCGAGGTTCCTGCAGCAGTCATCTGGTACAGGTTCAGTGGCAGCAATGGCAAGATGAGGATCTGCAGGGCATGGAAGATCCCAGCCACATCTCGCTGGTGTTCAGCCGTGGCAGCCATACTTCCAGCCTGCATCGGCTCCATGGTCTCCATTGTCCTCCGCATATGTGCCAACTCTGTGCTGTCATCGCTGGAGCCTGTCTGACTAGACAGTTCTTGTATCCGAGTAATGGCCCCAGCGATGTCAGCCAAGGATTGTTGGTGAGCATGGTGCGGACAGTGGGTGTCCGTTAGGGACTGTAGGTGCTCCCTGATGGGACTCAGGCACCCACGTATGGCATCGAGTTTGGCTGCCATGAGGTCGAACCCCACCCGCAGCTGATCAGCCATCTTCTCCTGGCACCCTAACACACGGTGTTGGAATTCCATGTGTTGGTCGTGGGGGTCCTGGGAGACAGTTGTGGTGGTGTGTGCTTCCTGCTGTGTGGTCTGTGCAGGGTGTGGGGTCACCGCGATGTAGCTGGGCTGCCCTGCTCCTGGAGGTGGGGTGCGGAGGCTGTCCACGAGCTGTTGGAGTGTGTCTGAGCAAATGTGCAGGGTGGCCTCTTCATCATCACTGAAGAGATGTAAGGTCTGCTCTGCAGGGGGTGTTGATTGTCCCTCTGCAATGTAAAGGGGAGATGCAGGTTAACAGTGTGTTCCATGTATGTTGGCACATTGTAGATGTTTACATTCAGACTGCATGACAATGTACAATGTGATTGTGAGAAGTTGGCCTGGTATATGCTGTCCACTAATTATAGTGGGCACCTTGCACCAGTCCAAACAACCCCTTATTGGAGATAGGTTAAAGACAACCTTTATTGAAAGCTATCCTAGTGGTAGCTATGGAGAGCAGCCTTCAGGCTAAGTCTTGAAGGAATGTAAAGCAGCTTGTTTTACCAGTCTATAATCTCTTGAGTGACCAAATGAAAGAGCACCACACCAGGTATATATTCAAAATATATGTATTTATTACTAAACACACCCCTCTAGTCTCTTTATGAGGCTAGAGTTCGAAATACATAAGTTATAAGTTATTTAAACACAGTAATAGCACAAATACACGTTTGGGCCCTAAGGGCGTACCAAACCATATACCAATAAAGTGGTATAAGAACCACGACTGAGCTAGACACTAGGCCTAGAGCCTGTAGAAGTGCTTGGACCACAAGGAACCACCCAAGGTAGTGACACAGGGGACCCACGGGGACGCGTGCAGTGTAGTAACACAGCCGCGAATCGCCGTTAACTTCTATGGAGAAAGTCGCGGTTTGGAATTTAAAGAAAAGGGACACTTAAAGAAGGACTTGGAGCAAACCCTTTGAGAACTAGGTCGTTCTAGAGTCTCTACCCACGGGAGCACCGGAGTACTCTTGTTACCTCACCCAGGGAAGCCGGGTGCATAGGTGCCTTTCGGGGTCGGGTTTCGTCGTCGATTTGAATGGCGATCTGCTGCAAAGTGCTGCTGGCGACCAAGTGAAAAGTGTCCCGGTGGATCCAAGGGTGGATCGGAGATCTGAAGAACCTGAAAGCAGAGGGGACAGAGTCTGGGTCACTAGCCAGTGACCAGGAAGGCGATGAGCAGATGCCCACCGATGTCGAGTGCTTCAGGTAGGTTGACGGTCGTCTTGACTCTTCAGCCACGAGATCCAGGAGGCGTTGTCGGCGACCAGGAGCAGGATTCGGGCTGGTACACGATGTCTGTCGAGTGCTGAGGTGTCGGCGACCGGATTGGACCCAACAAGCCTTGGCAACGGCAAGTCTCGATGAAGATGAAGATTGACGATGATGCAGACCAGCAAGGTATGAGGAACTCACCCCGCAAGGGTAAGTGAGGGCAAGCCTGGAGCAACCAGGGAGCCCAAGTAGAAAAAGATTGGCCTTCGTGAAGGGCTACTAGCCAACGGGCTAGCGACCGCGAAGGAGCCTCGAGACGGTGCACGTGGAGCTGGCTCACAGGACACTGGTGGAGTGGAGGCCAGTGATCTTCGGTGCAGTTGGTGCTGGAGGCTGGGGCTACTCGGAGCCCAAAGCACGACTTCGTGGGAGACCCAGAAGAGGATGCACTTGCAAATGCGTGCGGTGCCCAGGGGTCATGGTTCCACGTTACCCACGACAGCTACGGGCCTCAGCTTTGCTGGGGACTCAGGGCAGCCTCGGGGAAGTTTGGAAATCCACCTCTGGTGATGCAAAGACTTCGGCGTCCGGCGGGAGCTTCAGCAATGCAGACCGGACAATTGCTTCTTTGGTGCCTGCCAAGCAGGGGAGTCACTCCTTGACCCCAAGGAGATTCTTCTGTCCTCTAATCTTTAAGTAGAGCGTCGAAGGTCCAGGATTCTGTGTCAGAGTTTCGTCCAGGGATAATCTAAAGTCCTAAGGACTGGGGTCCCATACTTATACTAAGTTTAGGGGTTGGACTTACTCTGTGGTCCCACCTATGGGTGGGTCAGGGCAGAGGGTGGCTACACCCTTTCCCTTTGTCCAGTTCGCGCCAAAGCAGGGGCTGGAAGCCCCTGATCCGGTTTGAACTGGGGTATGCACTAGGGACACCAAATGTGCCCCCAGTGCAGGACTTCAAAGCACCCGAGAGTGCTCCCGCCCAGCCCCAATACACACTATCCTGTCTGGGGAGGTGGTCACACTTCCCTGGGACAGGAAACCTATTGTCCAGGCCTCCCCTGCCGGAGTTTCGGTCAGCAGCAGGAGGCCAGACTCGTGTCTGTGGCAGCAGCATCCATTTTGTGATGCCAGGGCTTGGAAAGTCAGTACCGGGCATACCGGTGTGTACATGTCTTTCCCTCTAGAAGGGTGGAATGCTACCCCGCCACCAGAACTGGTGGGGGGTAGTATTCCAAGATGTTTGACACCAAACACGACATGTTTCCGTGCAGCCATCCCAAAGTTAGCATTTAACGCAAGGTTATAATGCGCTTAAGAGTATATGGTCAGGCTGCACTACAAACAGCATCAGAGAAGGGTCTCCGAACGCTGCAGAGGGGCCCTGCTCATGCAGGGGCACCCTCTCACATAGGAACCAAGCACTCTGCCTTCAGGATTGATAAGGCCTGCCATAGGAGTGACTTATAGGTTTATATGTGTGTATGTATATAGTGATATAGGTAGCCTATATCACAATAAGGAGTGCATGCACCACCTTACCCAGGCTGCAGTAGCAGACCTGTGGTGTCAGTTTGGATGGCCTTCCAGGGGTGGCACAATGCATGCTGCAGCCCCTGGTAGGCCTCTGAGGTACCTATGCCCTGGGTACATAGTATACCATATACTAGGGACTTATAAGGGCACTCAGATTCCAATCAGAGATGTGCCTAAGGCACATGGAAACCATTTTAGAGAGGAAGCAGCTAGGCTGGGGTTCTGATTAGCAGGGCCCCAGCCAGACTAAGGTCGAAAAACAGTGAAGTATCAGCAAAAAGTGGGGGTACCCATGTGAAGCAGATCCTACTCTCCTACACAACCCCCCAAACGTAGGGACATTAAACTAACCTTGCCCAGTTAAGTCTTCATGTTCTAAGTGGAAGTACCTAGAGAGTCCATCTGCATTGGCATGGTTACTCCCAGGTCTATGTTCCACTGTGAAGTCCATCCCTTAGGGAAATGGACCACCTAAGCAGTTTGGGGTTTTCACCCTTCATTTGTTTTAGCCATAAGAGGGGCTTATGGTCTGTTTGAACAAGGAAGTGAGTACCAAACAAGTATGGCCTCAACTTCTTCAGAGCCCAGACCACAGCAAAGGCCTCCCTCTCAATGGCTGACCAACGTTTCTCTCTAGGGGTCAGCCTTCTGCTAATGAAAGCTACTGGCTGATCCTGACCTTCTTCATTCAATTGTGACAGTACAGCCCCTACCCCCAATTCAGATGCATCAGTTTGAACAATGAACTTCTTGGAGTAATCAGGACTCTGTAGAATGGGAGCAGTGCACATGGCCTGCTTCAGGTCATCAAATGCCTTTTGACAGCTAACTGTCCACTGAACCTTTTTGGGCATTTTCTTGGAAGTTAAGTCATTCAGGGTGTCACTATTGATCCATACCCCTTGACAAATCTCCTATAGTACCCAGTCAGGCCTAAGAAGGCTCTCACCTGAGTCTGGGTAGTTGGAGCAGTCCAGTCCATGATGGTCTGGATCTTGCTCTGCAAGGGTTGAACCTGGCCTCCACCCACAAGGTGGCCCAGGTACACAACCTGACTCTGCCCTATCTGGCACTTGGTGGCCTTGATAGTCAGGCCTGCTTTCTGCAGGGCCTGTAAAACATTTCTGAGGTGGACCAGGTGATCCTCCCAGGTGGAGCTAAAGACAGCAATATCATCTAGGCTTCCAGACCTGTAAGGACTGTATTCACCAACCTCTGAAAAGTGGCAGGTGCATTCTTCAGACCAAAGGGCATCACCACAAATTGATAATGCCCACTAGGGGTTGAGAATGCTGTTTTTGGTTTTGCATCATCAGCTAGTCTGATCTGCCAGTAGCCAGCTGTCAGGTCAAATGTGCTTAGATACTTGGCTGATGCCAAAGTGTCTATTAGCTCATCTGCCCTAGGTATTGGATGGGCATCAGTCCTAGTGACTGCATTGAGACCCCTGTAGTCCACACAAAACCTCATCTCTCTTTTCCCACCACTGGTGTGAGGTTTTGGCACAAGGACCACTGGACTAGCCCAAGGGCTATCTGAGGGTTCAATAACTCCCAAATCCAACATTTTCTGGACTTCTGTCCTGATACAGTCCCTGACATGGTCAGGTTGCCTATAAATCTTATTTTTAATAGGCAGACTGTCCCCAGTGTCCACTTCATGAGTGCACCAGGTGGTCTGACTTGGAGTCAGTGAGAACATGTGTCTGAACTGATTGAGCACCTGTCTACAATCAGTTTGCTGCTGGGTAGTGAGGCTGCCTGCCAAGGCTACACCATCCACTGACCCATCATCAGGGTTCTGTAAGAGCAGGTCAGGGAGTGGGTCACTCTCTTCCTCCTGTCCCTCATCAGTAGCCATGAGCAAGCCCATGCCTGCCCTGTCCACATATGGTTTTAACCTGTTGACATGGAGAACCCTGTGGGGACTCCTGGGTGTTCCTAGGTCTACTAAGTAGGTAACCTCACCCTTCTGTTCAACAATGGTATGGGGTACACTCCATTTGTCTTGGAGAGCTGCTGGGGCCACTGGCTCCAACACCCACACCTTCTGTCCTGGCTGATAAACAGTCAGTACAGCCTTTTGGTCATGCCAGGCCTTCTGAAGTTCCTGGCTAGCCTCAAGGTTTTTAGTTGCCTTTTTCATATACTCAGCCATCCGGGAGCGGAGACCAAGTACGTAGTCCACTATGTCTTGCTTTGGGGGCTTGAGAGGTAACTCCCATCCTTCCTTCACCAAGCACAGTGGACCCCTGACAGGGTGACCAAACAAAAGTTCAAAAGGGCTGTAGCCAACCCCTTTTGAGGCACCTCCCTGTACGCAAATAAAAGGCAGGGCAAGAGTATGTCCCATCTTCGCCTAAGCTTTTCTGGGAGCCCTTTAATCATGCCCTTCAAGGTTTTGTTGAATCTCTCAACTAAACCATTGCATTGTGGGTGATAGGGTGTGGTGAACTTGTAAGTCACTCCACACTCCTTCCACATTGCTTTTAAGTATCCAGACATAAAGTTAGCACCCCTGTCTGATACAACCTCCTTAGGAAGCCCACTCTTGAGAAAATTCCCAGGAGGGCCCTTGCCACCACAGGTGCTGTAGTGGTCCTAAGGGGAATAGCCTCTGGGTACCTGGTGGCATGATCCACTACCACCAGGATAAACCTGTGCCCAGATGCTGTTTGGGGATCCATGGGACCAACAATGTCAATCCCCACCCTTTCAAAGGGAACCCCCACCACAGGTAGTGGTATCAGGGGGCCTTTGTAGTGCCACCTGCCTTGCCACTGGCCTGGCAGGTTACACAGGAGCGACAAAACTCCTTGGTGTCTTCAGACATGTGGGGCCAGTGAAAGTGAGGGACAATTCTGCCCAAGTCTTGTTCTGGCCCAGGTGACCTGCTAAGGGAATATCATAGGCTAGGGTCAATAGGAAGCCCCTGAACTTCAGAGGTATAACCAACCTCCGGTTGCACCAGGCTTGGGGTATCTACACTCTGAGTACAAGAGTCCATCATCCCAATACACAGTATGGGGACCACTAGCTTTCCCAGCAGCCTCAGCAGCAGCTTGCTGTCTGAGGGGTTCAAGAGAGGGGCAGCTCTGCTGCTCCTGGCTCAGATCTGCCCTAGAAGGTCCCCCTGTCCCCAACAACTCAACCTGTTCAGGTTCAAGCTCCTCTGGGACAGTTCCTTCCTCAGGACTGAGATCATCCCCCTCAAGGGACTGATCTTCCTTCTGAGCCAAGGGGGAAGGTACTGCCTTTACCCTACTACTCCTCCTCTTGGAAGGCACTTGGTCCATTATTCCAGAATCCAAGGCCTGTTCAGTGCTAGACATTTTGGCTTGTGACCTGGTCACAGCAAACACATCTGCAGGGATCCCCAGCATTTCTGCATGGGTCCTGAGCTCCACTTCTGCCCAAGCTGAAGTTTCTAAGTCATTGCCAAGCAAGCATTCAACTGGTAGGTCTGCACTTACCACAACCTTCTTAAGGCCAGTTACCCCTCCCCAGGAGAAGTTAACAACTGCCAGAGTATGGTCTGTTCTGACATTGCTAGCATTGGTCACTTGGTACATCTCACCAAGTATAACTTGCCCAGGATTCACAAGGTCTTGTGTCACCATGGTGACAGTTGCCCCTGTGTCCCTAAATGCCAAAGCCTCTCGTCCATTGATTAAAGGCTGTTGTCTGTACTTGCCCAGATTACTGTGACTCATAGAGGAGGTCATATCCATGCCTCCATCACAGACTAGGACAGCCTGAGTGAGTTCTCTGACTAGGTCAGAGCCCATCTCAGTACCCAGGGTCAACCCTACTAAACCCTTGGCTGTAGTACTCCCACCACCAACTGTAACTGCACTAGGGGGAGCAGGTGCCTTAGGGGCATTGGTGGGGGCTGGAGTTGAGTCTTTGGACTTGGTGCAATCACTTGTCCAGTGGGTCTTTTGCTTACAGACCTTGCACCATGGTTTTCTTTGGCCTTTCCCTTTGGTAGACTGTGAATCCCCACCTGAAGAAGATTTTTGGGGGCCTTGTGAAGACTTTTGATCTTTACCCTTCTCCCCACCCTTATCAGAGTTCTTAGAATCTTGCTTCTTAGGGTCACCACCTTGGTTCTGTACCTTCTGCCTCACCCTGGTTCTGACCCATTTGTCTGCCTTCTTTCCCAATTCTTGGGGAGAGGTCAGATCAGAGTCCACCAGGTACTGATGCAACAGCTGATTTTGACAGTTATTAAGAATCTGCTCCCTCATTATCAGATTGTACAATCCTGTGAAGACACACCTTACTGCCCATCAACCAACCTTCCAGAGCCTTAGCAGAACAATCCACATAGTCTACCCAGTCTTGAGTCTGTGCTTTTTGGGCATCTCTGAACTTTAACCTGTATTGTTCAGTTGTTAGGCCAAACCCATCAATAAGAGCACTCTTCAAGACCTTGTAATTATCAGCATCCTCTTCTCTTACAGTGAGGAGCTTGTCTCTACCTTTGTCTGCAAAGGAGAGCCACAAGATTGCTGCCCACTGCTCCTGAGGGACCTTCTGTACTTTACAGGCCCTCTCTAGAGCAGTTATCCATTTGTGGATGTCATCCCCACTCTGGTAGGGAGGGACAATCTTGCTCAGGTTTCTATGGTCATAAGACCTTTCCCTATCTTTAGGGATATTGCTGCCACCATGGGACTCTAGTCCCAACTTTTTCTCTCTCTGTAGAGATCTAGGGACTCCTGTCTAGAGCCAATTGCTGCTTTCTGAGTTCAAGCTGGGCTTGCTCATACTGAATCAGCCTCTTTCTCCTCTCATGAGAGGATTCCCTCCTATGAGAGGAGACAGAGGTCCCTATTGAGGTGTCAGAGTGGTTAGACTCCTGAGAAGGAGATCTAGACCTTCTAGGCACACTCATAATCCTTCCTGGGGGACAAAGTGGAGGTCATTCTGATCCTCCTCTTCCTCTTCCACAGGAGGGATTGGGTTTTCCAGGTCAGGGTCATTGTCACCCTCCTGGTCAGTTCCAGAGGGGGGGTTGGGGTGTTGCTACCCCTGGCCCCATCCTCATCTTCTACCCCACCCTCTGCACCTACCCCTTCAGTCCCTAAGGGAGTGTTGAGATCATCAGCCATTAACATCTCTCTCAGATGTTGGGTGGTGGGACTTTGGCCTGTCTTCAGTTTCCTCACATTGCATATTGCTCTCAATTCCAAGAATGGGAGTGTATCATACTTGGAGGGAAGAAGCCCAGTGGCTTCTGGCAAGGACTCTCTGGGTCCTGGCTTTGAAGACATCACTAGTGAGGTGTGGTGTATGCACTACCTACTCTAGTGTGGCCTACTAAACTCTCTTGAGTTGTAGAAAGGGTGTGCTATCCCTTAACACACAACTCTAAGTTCAGTAGAACTTACTGTATACTAAGCTTAATTTACCTTTAGTGGTTTTCAGTTGATCAATTCAATTGAGATTATCTGGTAAAACAATAGCAAGCTGGAATCCCACACGCTGCACACCAATGTGAGAAGTTGGCCTGGTATATGCTGTCCACTAATTATAGTGGGCACCTTGCACCAGTCCAAACAACCCCTTATTGGAGATAGGTTAAAGACAACCTTTATTGAAAGCTATCCTAGTGGTAGCTATGGAGAGCAGCCTTCAGGCTAAGTCTTGAAGGAATGTAAAGCAGCTTGTTTTACCAGTCTATAATCTCTTGAGTGACCAAATGAAAGAGCACCACACCAGGTATATATTCAAAATATATGTATTTATTGCTAATCACACCCCTCTAGTCTCTTTATGAGGCTAGAGTTCGAAATACATAAGTTAGAAGTTATTTAAACACAGTAATAGCACAAATACACGTTTGGGCCCTAGGGGCGTACCAAACCATATACCAATAAAGTGGTATAAGAACCACGACTGAACTAGACACTAGGCCTAGAGCCTCTAGAAGTGCTTGGACCACAAGGAACCACCCAAGGTAGTGACACAGGGGACCCACGGGAGACAGCGTGCAGTGTAAATACACAACCGCGATACGCCGTTGACTTCTATGGAGAAAGTCGTGATCGGGAAATTAGAGAAAAGGGACACTTAAAAGAGGACTTGGACCAAACCCTTTGAGATCTAGGACTTTGAAGAGTCTCTACCCACGGGAGCACCGGAGTACTCGTGTTACCTCACCCAGGGAAGCCGGGTGCATAGGTGCCTTTCGGGGTCGGGTTTCGTCGTCGATTTGAATGGCGATCTGCTGCAAAGTGCTGCTGGCGAGCAAGAGAGAAGTGTCCGGGTGGATCCAAGAGTGGATCGGAGTTCTGAAGAACCTGAAAGCAGAGGGGACAGAGTCTGGGTCACTAGCCAGTGACCAGGAAGGCGATGGACAGATGCCCACCGATGTCGAGTGCTTCAGGTGCGTTGACGGTCGTCTTGTCTCTTCAGCCACGAGGTCCAGGAGGCGTTGTCGGCGACCAGGAGCAGGATTCGGGCTGGTACACGATGTCTGTCGAGTGCTGAGGTGTCGGCGACCGGATTGAACCCAACGGCAAGTCTCGATGCAGAGGAAGATCGTCGATGGTGCAGACCAGCAAGGTCTGGGGAACTCACCCAGCGAAGGTAAGTGAGGGCAGGCCTGGAGCAACCAGGATGCCAAGTTAGAAAAAGATTGGCCTTCGTTAAGGGCTACTAGCCAACGGGCTAGCGACCGCGAAGGAGCCTCGAGACGCCGCACGTGGATCTGGCTCACAGGACACTCGTGGAGTGGAGGCCAGTGATCTTCGGTGCAATTGGTGCTGGAGACTAGGGCTACTCGGAGCCCAAAGCACGACTTCTTGGGAGACCCAGAAGAGGATGCACTTGCAAATGTGCTCGGTGTCCAGGGGTCACGGTCTCAAGTCACCCACGATAGCCACGGGCCTCAGCTTTGCTGGGGACTCAGGGTAGCCTCGGGGAAGTCTGAGAATCCACCTCTGGTGATGCGATGACTTCGGCGTCCGACGGGAGCTTCAGAAATGCGAACCGGACAGATGCTTCTTTGGTGCCTGCCAAGCAGGGAGTCACTCCTTGACCCCAAGGGAGATTCTTCTGTCCTCTAATCGTGAGTAGAGCGTCGAAGGTCCAGGATTCAGTTTCAGAGTTTCGTCCAGGGATAATCTAAAGTCCTAAGGACTGGGTTCCTATACTTATACTAAGGATAGGGGTTGGACTACTCTGTGGCCCCACCTATGGGTGGGTCAGGGCAGAGGGTGGCTACACCCCTTTCCCTTTGTCCAGTTCGCGCCAAAGCAGGGGCTGCAAGCCCCTGATCCGGTTTGAACTGGGGTATGCACTAGGGACACCAAGTGTGCCCCCAGTGCAGGACTTCAAAGCACCCGAAAGTGCTCCCGCCCAGCCCCAATACACATTATCCTGTCTGGGGAGGTGGTCACACCTCCCTGGGACAGGAAACCTATTGTCCAGGCCTCCCCTGCCGGAGTTTCGTCCAGCAGCAGGAGGCCAGACTCGTGTCTGTGGCAGCAGCATCCATTTTGTGATGCCAGGGCTTTGGAAAGAAGTTACCGGGCTAGCCAGAGTTAACATGTCTTTCCCTCTAGAAGGGTGGAATGCTACCCCCGCCGCCAGAATTGGCGGGGGGTAGTATTCCAAGATGTTTGACACCAAACACGACATGTTTAGGTGCAGCCATTCCAAAGTTAGCATTTAACGCGAGGTTATAATGCGCTTAAGAGTATATGGTCAGGCTGCACTACAAACAGCATCAGAGAAGGGTCTCCGAACGCTGCAGAGGGCCCTGCTCATGCAGGGGCACCCTCTCACATAGGAACCATGCACTCTGCCTTTAGGATTGATAAGGCCTGCCTTAGGAGTGACTTATAGGTTTATATGTGTGTATGTATTTAGTGATATAGGTAACCTATATCACAGTAAGAGGTGCATGCACCACCTTACCCAGGCTGCAGTAGCAGACCTGTGGTGTCAGTTTGGATGGCCTTCCAGGGGTGGCATAATATATGCTGCAGCCCCTGGTAGGCCTCTGAGGTACCTATGCCCTTGGTACATAGTATACCATATACTAGGGACTTATAAGGGCACTCCAGATTCCAATCAGAGATGTGCCTAAGGCACATGGAAACCTTTTACAGAGAAAGCAGATAGACTGGGGCCCTGAATAGCAGGATCCCAGTCCAACTAAGTCATAAACCAGCAAAACACCATAAAAAAGTGGGGGCAACCATATAGTCAGATTCCACCTTCCTACATAACCCCCCAAACGAAAGGAGATAAGGCTAACCTTGGCCAGTTGAGCCTTCATTGACTAAGTGGTCATATAAGGAAGCACCTGCACTAGCATGGTTGCCCCCTGTCTTATGGTCCACTAAGCAATCCCTCACCCTAAGGGTATGAGAGGGTCTCCACCATGGGGAATCACTACCTGTGGTGTGCTTAGGTAAAGTACAAGGCTGGTGAGGTGTCTGAGTAGGGAAGTGAGGCCCTAGGAATGTTGGCCTCAGCTTCCTCAGATCACTGGTCACCATGTATGCCTGTCTTTCCATGACTGAGTTGCACTTTGCTCTAAGGGTCAACCTTTGGCTGCCTACAGCTGGGGGTTGGGTCCCTTTGGAT
Source organism: Calotriton arnoldi (assembly GCA_963921515.1). Taxonomy (NCBI): domain Eukaryota; kingdom Metazoa; phylum Chordata; class Amphibia; order Caudata; family Salamandridae; genus Calotriton; species Calotriton arnoldi. The sequence goes on from CAWUFW010012523.1 coordinate 310,030, forward strand.
GGACTACTGGAGGGACAGGGCAGGTTTGGAACCTTCAGGTCCCAGGTTTGCCCTTGCCTACCAGAGTCCTTCTGGGGAGGTCCCTACATAAAGGCATGGGGGATCCCTCAGTGTGTAGAGGAGTTTTCACCTGGCTAGGGCTACTAGACTGGGTGCCCCTAATCTGCTGATGGGGGGTTCCTCTGGACAGGGGGCCCTGGGGGTCCACTGACCTCCCTGACCTCTGCAGCCCTGGGCTGGCTGAGGCAGGGTAGAGAGGGGCAGGTTACCTGCTCCAGACTGGGTACCACCTTGGAAGGGTCCTCTGCCATCAGGGGTGTGGCCAGGCCAGGCCTGACTACCTCTGGGGCAGTTCCTTCACTAGGGGTAGGGTCAGTTCCCTGAGGAGGCTGACCCTTACCTACTGTCTGGAGGAAGAAGACTTTTCTTCAACCCTTGTGCTCTCTTTTGGGGGAGAGTGGGCCTTTCTTTCAGGCTCCATCTCTCCAAATTCTTGGGCTGGGGCTGTGGCCATCACAGCCCCACTAACCTTTAGAGGGACGCCCAACATCCTAAGATGGGTTTGGTGTTCAACTTCAGCCCAGGCTGAAATTTCCAAATCATTGCCCATCAGGCAATCTACAGGTAAGGTGGGGGACACTGCCACTCTCTTTGGGCCTGTGACCCCCTCCCAGCTGAGATTGACTATGGCCATGGGGTGATCTGTTCTGACACCATCAATGTTGGTCACCTGGTATTTAAACTCAGGTAAAAGCTGGTGATGGGGGACTAGTTTCCCTGCCACCATGGTGACACTAGCCCCTGTGTCCCTAAATGCCACAGCTTTCTGACCATTAATCATTGGCTCCAGTCTGTACCTGCCCATTGCTGTGGGACCCATGGTAAAGGTGGCAAATCCTACACCACCATCAGAGTCAGAGGAGTCTGTTGAGGGGTCCCTGTCTGAACCAGGGCCCACCTCTGTTCCTGTTGCAAAAGCACCTAACTTTTTGGGTGCACTACTCCCAACTGGAGGATTACTACTGGTAGTACCAGGCGGGGGGGGGGGGGTAGTAGTTGCTGGGGGAACATTTTCTTTATTGCCAATCCTGGGGCAACTGGGATCAGATTTCCAGTGCCCAGGCTTTTTACAGACATCGCAATATGGTTTCTTTTCAGGAGAGGAAGGAGTTTGGGACCCACCCCCAGAAGAGGAATTTTGGGGCCCTGTAGTGGACTTATCCTTAGATTTATCCCCACCTTTCTCTTGGGACTTAGTAGAATCTTTCTTCTGGTCACCACCCTGATTTCTAGTTTTTACTCTGGTTCTGACCCATTTGTCTGCCTTCTTTCCCAATTCTTGGGGAGAGGTCAGATCAGAGTCCACCAGATACTGGTGCAAAAGCTGGTTTTGACAATTATTAAGGATCTGCTCCCTCATAATCAAATTGTACAATCCTAAAAAGTCATGCACTTTGTTGCCATGTATCCAACCTTCCAGAGCCTTTGTAGCACAATCTACAAAATCAACCCAGTCTTGAGTCTGAGCTTTTGGGTGTCTCTGAACTTCAACCTATACTGTTCAGTGGTTAGGCCAAACCCATCTATCAGAGCACTCTTCAAGACTGTGTAATTGTCAGCCTCCTCTTCTCTTACAGTGAGGAGCTTGTCTCTCCCTTTGTCTGCAAAGGAGAGCCACAAGATTGCTGCCCACTGCCTCTGGGGGACCTTCTGAACTTTACAGGCCCTCTCCAGTGCAGTTATCCATTTGTGGATGTCATCCCCACTCTGGTAGGGAGGGACAATCTTGTTTAGGTTTCTATGGTCATAAGACCTTTCCCTATCTCTAGGGATATTGCTGCCACCATGGGACTCTAGTCCCAACTTTCTTCTCTCTCTAAAGAGATCTAGGGACTCCCTGTCTATAGCCAGTTGCTTCTTTTTGATTTCAAGCTGAGCTTCCTCATATTGAACCAGCCTCTTTCTTCTCTCATGAGAGGATTCCCTCCTATGAGATGAGACAGAGCTCCCTATGGAGGTGCCAGAGTGGTTAGACTCCTGAGAAGGAGACCTAGACCTTCTGGGCACTCTCATAATCCTTCCTGGGGGACAAAGGGGGCATCATCTTGATCATCCTCTTCATCTTCCTCAGGAGGGATTGGATTATCCAGGTCAGGGCCATTGTCGCCCTCCTGGCCAGTTTCAGAGGGGGCTGGGGGTATTGGTACCCCTGGTCCCATCCTCATCTTCTGCCCCACCCTCAGCTCCTACCCCTTCAGTCCCCAAGGGCTTACTAAGGTCATAAGCCACCAACAACTCCTTGAGGTGTTGGGTGGTGGGGCTTTGGCCTGTCCTTATTTTTCTCAAGTTGCATAAAGCTCTCAATTCCAAGAATGGGAGTGTATCATACTTGGAGGGTGGAAGCTCAGTGGCTTCCTGCAAGGATTCTTTAGATCCTACCCTTAAAGACATTACTAGTGTGGTGTGGTGTATGCACTACCTACTCTAGTGTGGCCTACTAAACTCTCTTGAGTTGTAGAAAGGGTTGTGCTATCCCTTAACACACAACTCTAAGTTCAGTAGAACTTACTGTATTCTAAGCTTAAATTATATGTACCTTAGGTACCTTTAGTGGTTTTCAGTTGATCAATTCAATTGAGATTATCTGGTAAAACAATAGCGAGCTGGAATCCCACACGCTGCACACCAATGTGAGAAGTTGGCCTGGTATATGCTGTCCACTAATTATAGTGGGCACCTTGCACCAGTCCAAACAACCCCTTATTGGAGATAGGTTAAAGACAACCTTATTGAAAGCTATCCTAGTGGTAGCTATGGAGAGCAGCCTTCAGGCTAAGTCTTGAAGGAATGTAAAGCAGCTTGTTTTACCAGTGTATAATCTCTTGAGTGATCAAATGAAAGAGCACCTCACCAGGTATATATTCAAAATATATGTATTTATTGCTAAACACACCCCTCTAGTCTCTTTATGAGGCTAGAGTTCGAAGTACATAAGTTAGAAGTTATTTAAACACAGTAATAGCACAAATACACGTTTGGGCCCTAGGGCGTACCAAACCATATACCAATAAAGTGGTATAAGAACCACGACTGAACTAGACACTAGGCCTAGAGCCTCTAGAAGTGCTTGGACCACAAGGAACCTCCCAAGGTAGTGACACAGGGGACCCACGGGAGACGCGTGCAGTGTAAATACACAACCGCGATACGCCGTTGACTTCTATGGAGAAAGTCGTGATCGGGAAATTAGAGAAAAGGGACACTTAAAAGAGGACTTGGACCAAACCCTTTGAGATCTAGGACTTTGAAGAGTCTCTACCCACGGGAGCACCGGAGTACTCGTGTTACCTCACCCAGGAAGCCGGGTGCATAGGTGCCTTTCGGGGTCGGGTTTCGTCGTCGATTTGAATGGCGATCTGCTGCAAAGTGCTGCTGGCGACCAAGAGAGAAGTGTCCGGGTGGATCCAAGAGTGGATCGGAGTTCTGAAGAACCTGAAAGCAGAGGGGACAGAGTCTGGGTCACTAGCCAGTGACCAGGAAGGCGATGGACAGATGCCCACCGATGTCGAGTGCTTCAGGTGCGTTGACGGTCGTCTTGTCTCTTCAGCCACGAGGTCCAGGAGGCGTTGTCGGCGACCAGGAGCAGGATTCGGGCTGGTACACGATGTCTGTCGAGTGCTGAGGTATCGGCGACCGTATTGGACCCAACAAGCCTTGGCAACGGCAAGTCTCGATGCAGAGGAAGATCGTCGATGGTGCAGAACAGCAAGGTCTGGGGAACTCACCCAGCGAGGGTAAGTGAGGGCAGGCCTGGAGCAACCAGGCTGCCAAGTTAAAAAAAGATTGGCCTTCGTTAAGGGCTACTAGCCAATGGGCTAGCGACCGCGAAGGAGCCTCGAGACGCCGCACGTGGATCTGGCTCACAGGACACTCGTGGAGTGGAGCCCAGTGATCTTCAGTGCAATTGGTGCTGGAGACTAGGGCTACTCGGAGCCCAAAGCGCGACTTCTTGGGAGACCCAGAAGAGGATGCACTTGCAAATGTGCTCAGTGTCCAGGGGTCACGGTCTCAAGTCACCCACGATAGCCACGGGCCTCAGCTTTGCTGGGGACTCAGGGTAGCCTCGGGGAAGTCTGAGAATCCACCTCTGGTGATGCGATGACTTCGGCGTCCGACGGGAGCTTCAGAAATGCGAACCGGACAGATGCTTCTTTGGTGCCTGCCAAGCAGGGGAGTCACTCCTTGACCCCAAGGTAGATTCTTCTGTCCTCTAATCGTGAGTAGAGCGTCGAAGGTCCAGGATTCAGTTTCAGAGTTTCGTCCAGGGATAATCTAAAGTCCTAAGGACTGGGTTCCTATACTTATACTAAGGATAGGGGTTGGACTACTCTGTGGCCCCACCTATGGGTGGGTCAGGGCAGAGGGGTGGCTACACCACTTTCCCTTTGTCCAGTTCGCGCCAAAGCAGGGGCTGCAAGCCCCTGATCCGGTTTGAACTGGGGTATGCACAGGGACACCAAGTGTGCCCCCAGTGCAGGACTTCAAAGCACCCGAAAGTGCTCCCGCCCAGCCCCAATACACATTATCCTGTCTGGGGAGGTGGTCACACCTGCCTGGGACAGGAAACCTATTGTCCACGCCTCCCCTGCCGGAGTTTCGTCCAGCAGCAGGAGGCCAGACTCGTGTCTGTGGCAGCAGCATCCATTTTGTGATGCCAGGGCTTTGGAAAGAAGTTACCGGGCTAGCCAGAGTTAACATGTCATTCCCTCTAGAAGGGTGGAATGCTACCCCGCCGCCAGAATTGGCGGGGGGTAGTATTCCAAGATGTTTGACACCAAACACGACATGTTTAGGTGCAGCCATTCCAAAGTTAGCATTTAACGCGAGGTTATAATGCGCTTAAGAGTATATGGTCAGGCTGCACTACAAACAGCATCAGAGAAGGGTCTCCGAACGCTGCAGAGGGGCCCTGCTCATGCAGGGGCACCCTCTCACATAGGAACCATGCACTCTGCCTTTAGGATTGATAAGGCCTGCCTTAGGAGTGACTTATAGGTTTATATGTGTGTATGTATTTAGTGATATAGGTAACCTATATCACAGTAAGGGGTGCATGCACCACCTTACCCAGGCTGCAGTAGCAGACCTGTGGTGTCAGTTTGGATGGCCTTCCAGGGGTGGCATAATACATGCTGAAGCCCCTGGTAGGCCTCTGAGGTACCTATGCCCTTGGTACATAGTATACCATATACTAGGGACTTATAAGGGCACTCCAGATTCCAATCAGAGATGTGCCTAAGGCACATGGAAACCTTTTTACAGAGAAAGCAGATAGACTGGGGCCCTGAATAGCAGGATCCCAGTCCAACTAAGTCATAAACCAGCAAAACACCATAAAAAAAGTGGGGGCAACCATATAGTCAGATTCCACCTTCCTACAGCGAGCACTACCTACGTAGTGCTGCGCACGTCCGTTGGCCGACGCGGCCACGCCCACTCCGCTAGACGGCCGCACCGCCGCGGAATTGCCGCAGCGGTTAAGCGGTTATAAAACAATTCACTTTTATTTTGCTGAAGCCACTGTTCTCGCAGCCTGATGCAGCAGTTGTTTATGCTTTGGAAATCAGGCTTATGGGAGTTTAAACGTACCTGTAGTTAGATTTTAGACATCTGGGCTTCTTGAAGATCGAAGCATCAAATTTGGGATTCTTTGAGGTTGAAGTTTAAGGTGGTGTTGTCCATCATATCTAGGGTTGTCGGAGCTGAAACTGTAGATGTACATGTGCTGAAACTCTGGCCATCCTGGAGCTTAAAAATGTCCCCCTTATGGCATGCATTTTGCAATCAACGTATTTGTGGGATGGCTTGCTTGACAGGTAAACAGAATAGAATGATAAAAAAAGAAAATCAGTATAATAATTGCATTATGCTAGAGATTAAGTGAGAATGGAATTATAAAAACGTAAATGTGGTGGATAGAATTCTTGTAGCAATATTGGTCTTTGGTGACTGTTCAGTTTTGTTCCAGTCCTTCATTGCCTTTGATCCTGGTGCCACTACAGACATGAGCCGAAATTTCAAATCAGTGTTGGCCACACCCCAAAAGGGAGTTTTTTTTGTTTTTTTTGTTTTAGCTCAAACTGTAACACCACGCCCCCTCTGAGTGGGAGCACAAGCCACTCTGACTACTTCGCTATGTTTGGACTTAACAGTGAGATGCATCGTATATGGTATGATAGAGTGAGCTATGGTATCAACGTATAATCATGTCCATCATCCTCAGCCAGTCTCACTTGGAAAAACAAAAGAAATGAATGGATGGAGTGCCTGTAACACTCTGGGCTAATGTTATTTGCATCGGCTGCATTGCAGAACAATGTTTCTACTTTCTCTGCCACTCAACATGCTCTAACTTGATAGGCACCCCCCCTATTCTGCAAGGAAACAAAAGCAAACTCAGATATGTGTTGTCTTTTTAGACCACATCACTAGGTGCGGCTTTTGGACTATGCCGATTTTCATACGTATATGCAGATTGTATATTACCTTAAGGTTGGTTGCTGTGTGTAATGGCGCAGCATGCACAAAAACTGTGAATAAGAATTTGCCATACAGCAGTTACTAGGAGCTGAGACTAATTCAAGCATTCCACCCATCACTTTGTTATTTTTCTCCATGTGATGCCCTAAGTGTGATGGGTGCCTACAGACGAAGGTCCCTCGGCTGGTTCTGCTATACACATACAGCACCTCATTGATGAGAACCAATAAGGCAGTCTGCGGCTGCGTGTGTTCCGTTCAGAGTGAAGTTGGTATTGCTTTAATTTTTCAGTAAGGTGCATTAAGTGTGACAGTGTCATGACTCTGTTGACATAGGGCTAAAGCTGCACATCACTAAAGAGGCCCAGGATGGTTAAAAGCTGTCTGGGGTTGCCTGCTTTCCCATTCATATGGGATGTGGACTAGCTGTTCCGGCCTGATCCACCCATTGGGGTAGAACATTTAGTTGTTACCTGTCTGTAGAGAAACTGTGAAGTCAAAAAGACATAATGGAATGTATCCCAGGGTGATTACCAGTGGCTCAGTTTAATTCAAGTTTTCCTCCCACCTGGTAAGTGTGTCGGGTCCCTGAGTTCAGTGTAAAAAGCTGAACTTTGTTGCTGTTTAGTTTTCAATTCAGAGGGTATGGGGTAAATGGTTCAAGCTGGTTTGTTCCTATTGAGGCATGACCAAGCTGATTGCCTGTGGTTGGTCCCTGTCTGTAGTGGCAGTGAGAAATAATAATTAGCTGTAGAAATCAGACTACTTAAAGGAGATGATGAAAATCACTGACATGCTTGCACAGTCCGTTTACCTCCCTGTATTGAGTATGAAAAGGCAGCAACTTTAAATAACAGCAAAGATTTTTGGGGGACGATTAACGCACACTTCTCCAAAATAATACTGATTCTTCCCTAGATTCACATGTTAACGAAGACACATGGGTGGCTCACTTCGAACAGATTTTTGCTACCTGCAACACATCTTCCACTGTCTGCGGGCCTACTGACTCGTTGCGGCCAGATCAACTGAAATTCTCAGTTAAGGAGACAAAACTGGCCCTGAGTAAGTGTACTAGGGATAAGGCACCGGGCCCAGATGGAGTGCCTATCGATCTCTTTCTTGATTACCAAGATCTATGGGCCCCTTTACTGACAAACATCTTTAATGTAATAGCAAAAACCATTCCACTAGATTCCTGGAAAACCAGTGTATTGTTCCCATTCATAAAAAGGGCCCTAAGGATAACCCCCAGAATTATAGGCCGATTTCATTATTAGACGCCACTGCAAAACCCATGGGTCGTTTACTATTAAATAGGTTGGAAGAGTGGGCAGCCAAAAAGAATATTCTCTTGCAAACACAGTATGGTTTTCAGTCCAGTAGAGGCACCATAGACCAGTGCCTCAATCTATCATTAATTACTGGAAAATATACTAGAGCAAAGTCCAGCCAGATTTTTATGGCATTTATGGATTTAAGCCAGGCGTTTGATTGTGTCATTCATTCAAAGCTTTGGGAATTAATGGAGCTGTTAGGGGTGGACTCGACAATAATCTGCTTCATCCGACAAATGTGCTCCAATGCCACTGCTTGTGTTAGATACGGGAAAGAGGGAGAGTTGACACGCCCATTTAAGATAGAAAGAGGAGTTAGGCAGGGCTGTGTCCTCGCCCCTTTCTTATTTTCTGTATACACCAATGGAGTTGAAGCAGCTCTTCTAGGAGTAACCCCAGGCGTTCCTAAATTTGGCCCCACTCCCATACCTATTTTAGCATACACCGATGATGCAGTTTTAATCACAAGAACAGTGCTGGCCCTTCAACGGTTAATAACAGCCTATGTCGCATTCATGTCTTCTCTGGGCTTGAAGGTAAACTAATCAAAGTCCTTTGTCCTTGTTACAGGGACTCCATCCTCAAAAAGATCCCTGAATTTTACAATAGGCCCACGGAAACTGGAGATTATAGATCCGTTCCCATATTTAGGGGTACATTTCGACAAAAAACAGTCATGGGTACCTATGGTGAATAACAGGGCGATAGTAATGGAGCGGGGTATGGGAGCAATCTGAACCTTTGCAAAAAGATTAGGATCTAAACCATTATTGACAATAAGGAAAATATACCAAGCGAAGATAGTAACAGCAGCAACTTATGGGGCAGGGGTATGGGAAACGGCTACGGCAACCCAACTCCAATCCTCGGAGGACAGATTTTATAAGAAGCTGTATGCCATCCCTATTTCATATTCAAATTACAATTACCATCATGAACTAGAAATCCTGTACCTGATCGACAACATTAAGTTTGTCCCGGTACTCCTGTGGCACTCGATCTGGTGCAGGGTAGGAAAGTAGTATCTGCTTCTTATGGTTACCCCCACTTTTTGCTGATGTCACACTGTTTTTGGCTTAGTCTGACTGGGATCCTGCTATCCAGGACCCCAGTCTATCTGCTTTCTCCCTTAAATTGCAATGCATGTACTTTAGGTACACTCCAGATTAAATTCTGGGGTACCCTTATCAGTCCCTAGTATATGGTACACCATGTACCCAGGGCATAGGTACCCCAGAGGCCTCCCATGGGCTGCAGCATGTATTATGCCACCCATGAGAGGCCATCCAAATTAACACTACAGGCCTGCTACTGCAGACTGTGTAAAATGGTGCTTGCACCACTTACTGAGATATAGGTTCACTATATCTCTCTAAATCACTACACTTAAAAACCTATCAGTCACCCCTATGGCAGGCCTTAACAATCCTGAAGGCAGGGTGCTGGGTATTACGTGAGAGGGTGCCCCTGCATGAGCAGAGACCCTCTGCAGCCTTCGGAGACCATTCTCTGGGGTTGTCTGTGATGCAGCCAGACATATATGTTTAAGTTCATTATAACCTCGCGGTAAATGCTAACTTTAAAATGGCTGCTTAGAAACATGTCGTGTTTGGTGTCAAACACCTTGGAATCATACCTCCACACCAGTAACTGGTGTGGGAGGTATGATTCCACCCTTCTAGAGGGACATATGTGGGTCACCGGCCTACCCGGTACCAGCTTTCTCAACCTGGGCAGCACAAAATGGATGCTGCCAGCCACAGACACGGGTCTGCCCTCCTGCTGCTGAGCCAAGCTCACGCAGAGGAAGGCATGACAATAGGCATCCTGTCACAGGGAGGTGTAACCACCTCCCAGACAGGATTTAGTGTATTGGGGCTGGGTGGGTGCACTCTCTGAGTGCCTGAAAGTCTGCACTGGGGGCACATTTGGTGTCCCTGTGCATAGTCCAGCTCAAACCAGTTCTGGGAGCCATTGGCTTCTGCTCTGGAGCGAAATTGGACAAAGGACACGGGTGTAGCCACCCCTCTGTCCTGCCCCTCCCACAGGAGGGTCCACAGAATCTATCCAACCCCTTTCCATGGGTATAAAGTGGGTTACCTGATCACAGGACTTTACATTTTACCTGGACAAGATTCTGCTAAGAAGAAACCAAGTACTTCGACTGCCTGCACGACGCTGAACGACTGAAGAATCTCCCTTGGAGTAAAGGAGTTACTCCCCTGCAAAAGCAGGCACCTAAACGCATCTACCCGGTTTGCTTCTCCCGAGCTCCTGAGGACTCCGAAGATTTGAGCAACACAAGAGGTGGGTTCCCGAAGGTCCCTGAGGTCGATCTGCCCTCTCAGCAATTCTGAGACCAGTATCCCTTGTGGGGACCGTGCAACCCGAACCCCTGTGCACCGTGTACTTTTGCAGTTGCATATGCTTAGTGACCATTCCCGAGCCTGTACTTTGGACTCCGTGTAGTCCTGACCCCGAGCAGTATTTGCACTGAAGATTTCCGGCCTCCACTCTCCGAGTGTCCTGTGGGCTGGTCCTTTGCATACTTGCTTGAGGTCTCATCGCGATCCCTGGCAGTACTTCTTTGCAGCTCTCCATTGAAAACGACGAAGGTTTCCGACACCACTTGACACCTATGCACCCGGCTCCTCTGGGATAGGTAACACGGGTACCTCGGTACTCACTGGTGGGTTAGCCTTAGAACCTCCTATGTTCCAAAGGGTTTGCTCGAAGTCCTCTTAGAAGTGTCCTTAACTTGTAATTTTCCAACCGCGACTTTCCCATAGAGTTGTATGGAGCACGCGTCTGTGTTCCCTCACTGCACCCGTCCTCCGTGGGCTCCCTGTGTCACTCCTATGGGTGGTTCCTTGGGGTTCCAGTGATCCTACGTGCTCTAGGCACTGTGTCTAGTCAAGTTGTTATACCATTTTTTTAGTATATGGTTCGGTCTCCCCCTGGAGCCCGCTGTGTATTGTGCTATTTACGAATGTTCTATTGTTCTATTGATTCAGTATTGTGTGCTTTATGCCCCAGTCCCACATGGAGACTAGTAGAGAGTGTTATATTAATAAATACATATTTTTATATAAACACTGTGTGGTTCTCCTTTCATTTAGTCATTTAGGAGGTGATATTCTGATAAAACAAGCTACTTTACATTCCTTCAAGATTAAGCCTGAAGGCTGCTCTCCATAGCTACCACTAGGATAGCTTTCAATAAGGTTATCTTTGACCTCATACATCATAAGGGTCGTGTGGACTGGTACAAGGTGCCACTTTAATTAGTGGACAGCATATACCAACCCACCTTCTTACATTGATGTGCAGCGGTTAGGATTCAAGCTTGCTATTGTTTTACCAGATAAATCTCATTGAATGATTAACTGAAAACCACTAAAGTATTAGGTACATATAATACAATCAAGATTAGAATAAAGTAAGTTCTACTGAACTTGGAGTTGGGTAAGTTAAGGGTCCAGCACACCCTTTATCCAACTCGAGAGTTTAGTCTCCACTAGGCTAGGTAGGTGCCTACACCACATAACACTAGTATGTCTTCTAGAGAAGAGCCCAGTGGCTCTCTGCCAACTAGGTACAATGGTATTCCATTTTTAGAATTGAAAGCCATGTGTGTGTCTAGAAAGTTGAGGACAGGGAGGAGTGCCAACACTCAACGCCTCATAGAGATATTGCTTCCAGATGACCTCAGAAAGACCCCAGGGTCTGATGAGGTAGGTAGAGTGGGTGGTACAGGGAATGAGGATAGGCTAGGAGTCCTCACCTTCTTTGACCTAGAATTAAACACTGACCAGGAGAATCAAGATGATTCTAACCTGGCAAATCAGGATCAGGAAGAGAATGGAGAAGGCCCTGAGGGCCCTCTCTTTAATCCTCCTGGTTGAATTCAGAGTTTACCTTGGAGACCTAGGTCTCCCTCTGAAGAATCTAGACACTCAGGGACTTCTGTAGGAACTTCCATATCTAATAAGAGAGAAAACTCTTATGACAGTCAGTGCCAATTCCTAGAGCTTGAGAAAGTCAAGCTTAGGCTCAAAAGGGAGCAATTGGCATTGGATAAGGAAGCCTTAGAGCTCCAGAGAGCTAGTAAAAGGTTGGGACTAGAGTCCCATGGTGGCAGCAACAGTGTTCCTAGTACTAGAGAGTATTCTCATGATCATAGGAACCTGAACAAGATAGTCCCTCCCTATCAAAGTGGGGATGACATCCACAAATGGATAACTGCACTAGAAAGGGCCTGTAAGGTACAGAAGGTCCCTCAAGAGCAGTGGGCAGCTATCTTGTGGCTCTCCTTTGCTGACAAAGGTAGAGATAAGCTCCTCACTGTTAGAGAAGAGGATGCTGATAATTATTCAGTCTTGAAGAGTGCTCTCATTGATGGGTTTGGCTTAACCACTGAACAGTATAGATTAAATTCAGAGACACCCAGAAGGCACAGACTCAGGACTGGGTTGACTTTGTAGATTGTGCTACTAAGGCTCTGGAAGGCTGGTTACTTGGCAGTAAGGTGTGTGATTTTAAAGGATTGTACAATTTAATTATGAGGGAGCAGATCCTTAATAATTGCCAAAATCAGTTGTTGCATCAGTACTTGGTTGATTCTGATCTGACCTCTCCACAAGAATTTGGAAAGAAGGCAGACAAATGGGTCAGAACCAGGGTGAAGCAGAAAACTCAGAATCAAGGTGGTGACCAAAAGAAGTAAGATGCTAAAACCTCAGATAAGGGTGGGGAGAAGGGCAAAGACCAGAAGTATTCACAAGGGCCCCAAAAACCTGCATCTGCGGGGGAGTCACAGTCTAACAAGGGAAAAGGCAAAAAGAAACCTTGGTGTCATATCTGTAGAGAGAAGACACATTGGACAAAAGATGCCAGTTGTCCAAGGGCCTAGGAAACTACTCCAGCCACCACTGCCCCTAAGGCAACTGTTCCCCCTAGCTCAGTTCCAAGTGGTGGTGTACAAGGGTATAGTAGGGTTAACCTTGGGATCTGAGATGGATTCTCGCCTAGTCAGAATTCCAACTCAGGCTGTTTTAGTCTGGGATGGAGGCATGGATATTGCCTCCTTATTTGTCAGTCCCAGTAACCTGGGCAAATTCAGCCAACAGCCTTTGATCAATGGTAAGGAGGCCAAGGCATACAGGGACACAGGTGCAAGTGTCACAATGATGACAAAAGATCTTGTGGCCCCTGAACAGATCATACTTGGTGAGATGTACCAAGTGACCAATGCAAGCAATGTCAGGACAGACCATTCTTTGGCAGTTGTGAATTTCACCTGGGGAGGGGTAACTGGCCCTAAGAAAGTTGTGGTTAGCTCAGACCTCCCTGTTGAATGCTTATTGGGCAATGATTTGGAAACTTCAGCTTGGGCTGAGGTGGAACTCAGTACACATGCAGAAATGCTGGGCATCCCTGAAGATGTGTTTGCCATGACTAGGTCACAGGCAAAAATGTCTTCCACTGAACAGGCCCTGGATCCTGAAAAGATGGACCAGGTGCCTTCCAAGAGAAGGAGCAGAAGGGGTAAGGCAGTGTCTTCCCCCCTGCCTCAGAGTGAGGATCAGTCTCTTGAGGGAGATGATCTCAGTCCCTGTGAAGGAACTGTCTCAGAGGAACTTGAACCTGATCAGGTTGAGTTCTTGGGGACAGGGGGCCCTCCCAGGGCAGATCTGAGCCAGGAGCAGCTGGACTGCCCCTCTCTTGAACCCTTCAGACAGCAAGCTGCTGCTGGGGGTGCGAGTGGATCCCACAGGATCTACTGGGAGGATGGACTTCTGTATTCAGAGGGTAGAGACCCCAAGCCTGGTACTACCAGTAGGTTGGTTATACCTCTGAAGTTTAGAGGTTTCCTATTAACACTGGCACATGACATCCCATTAGCAGGACACTTAGGCCAAAGCAAGACCTGGGACAGGCTTGCCCTCACTTTCACTGGCCTCACATGTCAGAAGACACAAAGGAGTTTTGTCGCTCCTGTATCACTTTCCAAGCCAGTGGTAAGGCAGGTGGTACTACAAAGGCCCCCCTGATACCACTACCTGTGGTGGGGGTTCCCTTTGAGAGGGTTGGGGTTGACATTGTTGGTCCCATGGATCCTCCAACTGCATCTGGGCACAGATTTATTCTAGTGGTGGTGGACCATGCCACTGGGTATCCAGAGGCAGTTCCCCTTAGGACTACCACAGCTCCTGCTGTGGCTAGAGCTCTCCTGGGAATCTTTTCCAGAGTGGGTTTCCCTAAGGAGGTAGTATCAGACAGAGATGCAAACTTTATGTCTGGTTATCTGACTGCAATGTGGAAGGAGTGTGGAGTGAATTACAAATTCACCACCCCTTATCACCCACAATGCAATGGGTTAGTTGAGAGATTCAACAAAACCGTCAAGGGCATGATAAAAGGTCTCCCTGAAAAGCTTAGGCGCAGATGGGACATCCTTTTGCCCTGCCTTCTCTTTGCCTACAGAGAGGTTCCTCAGAAGGGGGTTGGCTACAGCCCTTTTGAACTTCTGTTTGGACATCCAGTTAGGGGTCCCTTATGTTTGGATAAGGAGGGATGGGAGTTACCTCTCAAACCACCTAAACAAGACATAGTGGACTATGTACTTGGTCTCCGCTCCAGGATGGCTGAATACATGAAGAAGGCAACCAAAAACCTTGAGGCTAGCCAGGAAGTGCAAAAGGCCTGGCATGACCAAAAGGCTGTTTTGACTGTATACCAGCCAGGGCAGAAGGTATGGGTGTTGGAGCATATGGCCCCAGGAGCTCTCCAAGACAAGTGGAGTGGGCCCCATACCACACTTGAGCAAAAGGGAGAGGTTACCTACTTGGTGGACCTTGGAACTCCCAGGAGCCCCCAAAGGGTGCTCCATGTGAACATGCTCAAGCCATATGTGGACAGGGCAGACATGGGCTTGCTCATGGCTATTGATGAGGGACAGGAGGAAGAGAGTGATCCACTCCCTGATCTCCTCTCACACAACCCTGATGATGGTTCAGTTGATGGAGTAGCCTTGGCAGGCAGCCTCACTGAACAGCAATAGACTGATTGCAGGAAAGTCCTCAATCAGTATAGACACCTGTGTCCACCTCATGTGCCAAGCTCACGCAGAGGAAGGCATGACAATAGGCATCCTGTCACAGGGAGGTGTAACCACCTCCCAGACAGGATTTAGTGTATTGGGTCTGGGTGGGTGCACTCTCTGAGTGCCAGAAAGTCTGCACTGGGGGCACATTTGGTGTCCCTGTGCATAGTCCAGCTCAAACCAGTTCTGGGAGCCATTGGCTCCTGCTCTGGTGCGAAACTGGACAAAGGACATGGGTGTAGCCACCCCTCTGTCCTGCCCCTCCCACAGGAGGGTCCACAGAATCTATCCAACCCCTTCCCATGGGTATAAAGTGGGATACCTGATCACAGGACTTTAGATTTTACCTAGACAAGATTCTGCTAAGAAGAAACCAAGTACTTCGACTGCCTGCACGACGCTGGACGACTGAAGAATCTCCCTTGGAGTAAAGGAGTTACTCCCCTGCAAAAACAGGCACCTAAACGCATCTACCCAGTTTGCTTCTCCTGAGCTCCTGAGGACTCCAAAGATTTCAGCAACACAGGAGGTGGGTTCCCGAAGGTCCCTGAGGTCGATCTGCCCTCTCAGCAATTCTGAGACCAGTATCCCTTGTGGGGACCGTGCAACCTGAACCCCTGTGTGCGGTGTACTTTTGCAGTTGCAAATGCTTAGTGACCATTCCCGAGCCTGTGCTTTGGACGCCGTGTAGTCCTGACCCCGTGCAGTATTTGCACTGAAGATTTCCGGCCCCCACTCTCCGAGTGTCCTGTGGGCTGGTCCTTTGCATACTTGCTTGAGGTCTCCTCGCGATCCCTGGTCCATTGGCCTGTGGGTCCTATCGAGGGTCACCTTGTGAATTCTTGGGCTTACCTGGTTGCTCCAGACGTGCCCTGACTCTCCATTGCTTGGAGAGTCCCCTGGACCTTGCTGGTCCACACCGTAACCTGTTTCCTCTGACCGCGTGAGTTGCAATTGCCAAGGCTTGTTGGTGCTCCAGCTGGACATCGACCCCTCAGCTCTCAACATCCTTTGTGGGACAGCTCACCTCCGGATTCTGGTCATCCTAGACATCTCCTGGTCCCCGTGGCTGCAGAATCAAGCAACCCTTCTTTGCATCTGAAGCACCCGACATCGGTGGGCATTCGACTACCAAGCCCTTGGTCACCAGAGGTGACCCAGACTCTGTCCCCTCTGCTTTCAGGTTCCTCTCACATTGAATCCAGGCTTGGATTCCACCAGACACTCTTCGCCTTCCTGGCAGCAGTACTTCTTTGCAGCTCTCCATTGAAAACGATGAAGGTTTCCGACACCACTTGACACCTATGCACCCAGCTCCTCTGGGATAGATAACACGGGTACCTCGGTACTCACTGGTGGGTTGGCCTTAGAACCTCCTATGTTCCAAAGGGTTTGCTCGAAGTCCTCTTAGAAGTGTCCTTAACTTGTAATTTTCCAACCGCGTCTTTCCTGTAGAGTTGTACGGAGCACGCGTCAGTGTTCCCTCACTGCACCCGTCCTCCGTGGGCTCCCTGTGTCACTCCTCTGGGTGGTTCCTTGGGGTCCCAGCGATTCTACGTGCTCTAGGGACTGTGTCTAGCCAAGTCGTTGTTGTTATACCATTTTTTTAGTATATGGTTCGGTCTCCCCCTGGAGCCCGCTGTGTATTGTGCTATTTACGAATGTTCTATTGATTCAGTATTGTGTGCTTTATGCCCTAGTCTCACATAGAGACTAGTAGAGAGTGTTATATTAATAAATACATATTTTTATATAAACACTGTGTGGTTCTCCTTTCATTTAGTCATTTAGGAGGTGATATTCTGATAAAACAAGCTGCTTTACATTCCTTCAAGATTAAGCATGAAGGCTGCTCTCCATAGCTACCACTAGGATAGCTTTCAATAAGGTTATCTTTGACCTCATACATCATAAGGGTCATGTGGACTAATACAAGGTGCCCACTTTAATTAGCGGACAGCATATACCAATCCACCTTCTCACACAGGGACACAGTGAACCTGACTAAAGTCATAATTAAAAATTGTATAAACCTAGACAATACTTGTAAAATTCCCTGGCTTTTGTATGTTAGATCATTACTGATGACACTAGGATTGGAAAAACTTTTTGTTAACCTGAACTTGTGCAATACGATAACAAAGAGAAAATTGAGGTATATACCCTTAGAAAAATTGATATATGAGCGCCAAAGTGTAAATTATTCTAAGGTCACTGTGATGTTGTATCATACCTCTCCTGGAATATCATCTGGGGGTTTCTCATATTTAGACCATATAAGAAACTCGCAGCACAGATTTTTCTTGCTTAGATTCCGGTTGAACCTAATCCCTCTCATGCTGGGTTTTCCTACGAAGAGATTTAGACATACTGATTTGGTACCTTGCCCCTGTGACTGTGGCTCAGAGCAGTCGGACCTTCATATACTCTTTTTTTGTGGGTTTTATAAAAATGAACGTACCAGATTTTTAAGCCCAATTTTAAAGAAAATGAATTTTAACCAATGTCGCCCGGCATTATACTTTTTAAAGAAACTCTCGGATCCATTTCTATGCTTTTAAGTAGCTACTTTTTATTGGCATGTCTAAGGAGAAGGAAAACTGTTTTGCACATGCCTTGTGAATATTGATGAATTGGCTACCTTGTTTTATTAATCCAATTGTAATACGGATATCTGTAATTAGTTTTTATGAAATGAACTTTCAGACTTAGTCGTCTTTTTAACATGTTTGGCGTTAAAAATTAAATTAGGAATTGTGTCCAAACTGATTAGATTATAAATGTTTTTATTGCTTTGTACTTTTATGATCTGTATTTTTAAATGGATCGAATAAAGTTTCTTTGAATTTGAATTTGAGTATGATGTCATGGCTAAGAGTTCTAATCGATTTGTTGCCACATTTAGAACTAGAGTGGTGGGGCATGCACTGCTGAGTCCCATTTTTAGGTCGAACCAGGGCAGCGCATGCGCTGCGAGGCATGCTGTATTGCGGTATACCATAGAAGCTTCGCCCTTCTTTTCAATTAGCTCCTGTTACTGTCCTTGCAAAATCTTTGCTTTTCATTTGTGAATAGGCTTAGTAGTCCCTCCTTGGTTCCGCCTTGTCTGCATTTGTATTCTCCCATAACGACTGGACTTTTTACTTGTGTTGTTACACAATCTGCTTTATAAGTTGGTGAGCACTATTTTTTTTTGGGGGGGTTGGCCAGCTCTGACAATAACATAACATAACATGTGTATTTGTAAAGCGCACGTTCACCCCAGCAACGGGGCATCTTGGCGCTGAATAACAGATGTTTATTGTTACCCAACTCAATGGTACTCAGTTTATCGACCTAAATCTGTTGCCTCTCCCTCCCCCGTCATTGCTTCACTTAATCTCCCCAGTGCCGTCCCCACACCACCACCTCCCATCGTCCCTGCTTTAGCATTCCTCATTTTGTTTCCGTTACATCCTCCTTTATTTACATTTATTTACTATAAACAACAAAACGTAATTCAGTAGCTAACCATTTGTTTTCAAAAGACAATTTCAGTGATTATTTTTGCAAAATGTTCCTAAATAAATAATATGCTTCGCTTTTACATACTTAATGCATACTTTTAGCGTGGCACCCGTTTAACGAGCGCCGCACTTTCTTTTGCCTGCAGCTTTGGCGCTGCATCTCCCCCCATCCATAAAGCAAGGGAAGGGTGCAGTGCCACAGGCTGTTACTAGGTGTCCCTGTGGAGTTATAAACTGACCTCTATTAGCACCATAAGGCACTGCACCCACAAGGACACATAGTAACAGCTGTTCTACTGCACCCTTTCCTTGCTGCTTTCATTTGCTTTTTCTTACTTGCGTTTGGCCTCGTGGTTCCGCGATAGCTTGCGCATTTAGAATAAACACGAGGAGCACAATAATTGCTAGAGAAACAATCATTTGCAATGCAATTTCTCTCGCATTGCTGAAAGTTTGAGCTATTGGCGTTGCATTATTATTAGCAACGCCAATGGCTCAAACGTTCAGCAATGCGAGACCTATTGCATTGCAAATGCTTGTTAAAAGCTTACCACAGAGTAGTGCACACGAGTTCCGTTGTAGATCGTATGGTTGCTTTTCTTGCCCGTGCTCTCCTTCCTTTTGCAGGGCATGTGTCTTTATCACTAGCAGACCCATCCCCGAAGCACCAAAAGAAGATTTTTCTCTGTTACTATCTGCTCCTGGCTCAGCCTCAGGCAGAAAGTAAGCCAAATCAAGCAGCGCCAGCTTAGGTACACCCCTCCAGACGCGACGAGACTACAGCCCCTACCACTACCCGCAAGGCGCAAAGAGACTGCAGCCCCTACCACTCCCCACAAGGCACAAAGAGACTGTAGCCCCTACCACTACCCACCAGACGCAAAGAGACTGCAGCCACCACCACTACCCCTACAGACACAAAGAGACTGCAGCCCCTACCATTACACACGAATAAGGTCCCTCAATGTGGTTCACTCAGACAACCAACATAGACATTCTAAGCCCAGAGACAGCCCACGCGTAGGGGCTAGATTGTAACCCTTTCCCCTAGCCCTTGCCAATGTTCAGTGGCCTGGTGTTCTTTGGTGACATTAACGGGATGTTATGGAAATATGGGAGGTCAGTTGTGCGCTACCCATGAAGATACAATCTTACGATCATGTTGGATGGCAGAGTCAGGGCTGGTGGCAGCGCTGGCCCTATGTGCAGTCAGGGTAGAATGATCCATGCAGCACCGTTGGTCAGGTCTTTGCTGTGTCATTTAGGCATCTTTTGCACTAATTCTTCTTCTTCTGCATTGCGGTTTAAAACACAAATGAAGAAGACGCTACCCAAGGAAGATCTAGGTAGAGTTGCTCATATTTGATTGGACAAATTATAACCATTCAAATATGAACGCAAAAATAGCTCCCTAATAGATCGCTGTTCATACAGGGAAAATGAGGGAAGTCATGAAATAAACAAATTAATGAACTATACTTGCAAAGTGGAAACAGTGACCCCACAGAGGTAACCAATCGCTAACCAAGCGTAGGGCCTTTTATCGACCCTTGTAGACCCTCCTACTGAGTATTCTTACTGACAGTACCACTTTCCCAGGGTACAGAGGCTCTAACAAGATTTAAATAAGTTTAAAAAGCTGATCCATTGGGCAACTGCTGCAAAGTTGAATCATATCCTGTTTGCTGATTCCTTTGTTTTAAGGTTTCTATACTCTGGTTGCTTTATGAATAACCCTTTTGATCACATAAAATAAAACTGATACATGATCTAAGGACCTGAAAGTACTAATTCTCCCTAAAAGGTACATGGGAAAGCTGTGGTGAATGAACCAGTTCAGGTGGAGGTCACCTTGACCAATCCTCTTCCAGTGTGGGTGACAGATGGACTGCTTCTGGTGGAAGGAAGCGGCCTGGTTGACGGACAACTGAGGAAACCGTGAGTAAAACTTATTTTTCTGCTATGGGACCTTAGATAGGGTTGCTTGGGTGCGGACTATTGTTTTTATGAAAAAAGGAGATTATGAATAAAATACATTGTACAGTGTACTCTTTCGCTGTGCTTATGCTAAGTAGTCATACAGCCAAAGTCAGAATGAAATTATCACCAATAATCCATGTTGTATTTTAGTACTGATGGCAGCAGACAGATAAACAGAATTACAGTTCGTTTGTCATAAGGTCTTTTCAAGCGAGTCTTGGCAAACCCCCAGTTTTAAGAATCGAGCTGTTTGAACTCTAATGAGCTACTTACATATTTGCCAACCCTACTGATTTAGATGGTAGTCTGCTGCTTTTTAAGCAGTCCTTTCACTTAGGGCAGAGACTATGAGGAGCCCTAACAGCCAATCAGCTGCATTCATAGTTAATAAGAGGCCTGGGTATCTGACATCTTTCATTCTAGAAGTCCGTGCAAGCATTGTTGGTGACCGAGTGTGTGGGTCAGGCCTCAGATTGAATTGTGTGCGAGGCCAGAGGAAGTCTAATGCCAGGGGACTACTGAACAAGAAGTCTGTCCCTGCGACAACAGGAGCTGCCCAAAACAAAGGCTTGATACTCTGCACCTGAGGCAACTTCCTGGAACTGCATGACTGCGGCTTGTCCCTGACTAAAGACCAGTTCCCCAGGCACAGGGACTCTTTTGAGAGCCACGGGCAACTCCAGACTCCCCTGGACTAGTGGCACTGCAGGTAAAAACAATATACCAGAACCAAAAAATCGCTGGCCATCGGGCTCTCTGAGGGATCGCTCAAAAGTAGAGGGTCCAGTGCATTGTGGGAAATGTAGTTCTGACCTCCAGGAAGTTGCAGCGGCTACCATTTTCCTCTGGATGTCGAAATAACTTTCTGCTGAGCTTACCGCTGCAAAGGCTTGTTGGTGGGCAATCCGGCACCCACCACCTTTACTTGATGCTGCAACTCAAGGGCACACTGTAACACCTTCATTTGACGTCAGCAGTGGCTTCGTTGTTAACTTTTTGCACCCGTTTCCTCACCAGCACCGTGTAAGCAGTAAAACCAGCTCCCCCTGACCCTATGACCTTCATCCTCTCATCACCACCCCAGAGACTTGCTGGGTTATTTCTGTGGATAATTCTATATGGGGATACCAGAAGGTGCTGTAATTACATTCACATAAAAGTTGACTACCTTGTTTGCAAGGGGTGGGGTAGGGGGTTATTAGGGTTTGGGAATGTCTCTTTCTTGCAAAAGAACATTTTCACCTCGAATTTCCTGCAAAGGTCTCTGTGAGATATCCTCTTTCAAAGGCATCCTTCCCTAACAGCCTACATCATGCTACCGGGAAACAGTAGTTAAGTGGAGTATTATGTGGTGTGGGGGTTAGTCCTCACCATGTAATACTATCACAATACCCCAAAGATAATCCTTTGGATTCACACTAATAAATCCTTAGCTCAGTCCTGATAGATTGGCAAAGAGCAGTCAGGCTTTACTACAGAAACATATGTTAAGTATTTCAGAGTACCAACATGAACGATAAGTAATTGACACAACTCGAGAGAAATCCAACACCAATTTATAAAAATAGAGTGTATTTTTATCTTAATTTAGACACCAAAATGAACGGAATAGCGTACATATAACCGGAGTTATAGATTTTAGAAGTAATAGAAAATCAATGCATAATACTACATTGAAAAGTTATTGCGGTCAATAGGGAAAACCACTAGTGACAATTGGTGACTTGCAGGTCAAGTTGCTTTATACCCTTGCAGGGTAAAGGTGATGCAGGCCCCAGGACCAAGCCACGACAGACCGTTCAATTTTACCTGGTCCGTGGCGCCCAGGTGCAGAGTTGTCCTGGCTGTCCGTGGTGCTGAACGGGAGCCATGGAAGAGCTACTTTTACTGCTGAAATGGTGCTGTGGGGGGAAAAGATGCAAAAGGACAATGGAGTGTTTGCTAACGTCGGTCGCAGGTCGGATGGAGTTCCATCTTACTGCAGGGTCGAATGAAGGGGTCAGTTGCCAGGCTGGTGACCAACAACCTTGGCAACGGTAAGTAGTGCAAAAAGTAACTTCGACATAGGGTGGTCTGGGGGAACGCATTAGCTGCTTGTACCTTTGTGGGAGGCAGGACTACAGTTCCCACAATGTACTAGACCATCTGGATTTGAGCGATCCCTCCGAGGGCCCAATGGCCAACAAATCTTTGGATCCGGAGCATTGTTTTACCTTCTGTTTCCATGGGACTAGTACTACTAGTCCAGGGGAATCTGAGGGTGCTTCAGGCTTCCAAAGGAGTCCCTCTGCCAGGGAGTCCTGAATTTCAGCTAAGGACAAGATACGATTACACAGTTCCAAGTTTGATGCCACAGGGACAAAGTATGCCTGTTTTGCATTGGTGCTGTGGGCAAATTCCTGTTGTTGCCGACACAGGTCTCTTTTGGGTCCTTCCTTGATGTAAGTTGTTCAGATATGAGGCTCTGACGTCAGGGAGACCCCTTAAATCCTGGATTGGATGGAGCATGGGAGCTAGTAGCCGAAGAGGCAGACCCAGCCCAGAAATCTGGATTTAACAGATATTTATCGTTGCCCATCCCCAAGTTAAGTGTTCTGATTTGTTTTGATCCTATTCAAATCTTTTTCTACATCACACATCTGAATTACAAAAAAGTGCTTCCCTAACTGCTGATATATTTTGAAATATTTGTGCTTTTCATTTACAAGCTATTTAAATGTTGTATTAGATAAAAAAAAACTGACATCCATCAGACATTCGTTTTACACTTCCTGTTTCCCAGCATGACTGTAAGGTAGTCCACGTTACATAATCCTCTAACTTAGCTATAAGAGAAAGAAAAAGAAAAAACAATTTCGAGGATAAAACAAGCAGCAATTTGTAAGAAGAAATAAGAAGACATTTGCCCTCTGTCTTTGAACACACAGCAAATATGACAAGATAAAACAAGATTAAAAGGCATCTTCCTTGCTCATTCTCTTTTTGAAGGAACAGAACAACTGATAAAATCTAACTCGCCTTAGCGAGTGAGCAAGTAGATTTTTTGAGGCCTTCTAACATCTAGATGCCAATGCAATGGAAACAAACAAAGATATGCAACTTATCGCTTCACAAGCACTTTAGAAAAACTATGACTTGGAAGCAGGTGTTTGAGTTTGTTCAACCACCTATGTAAAACAGGTGCATGCACTGTAAGATTGCAACATTTATCTGTGTGTGTGAATAATTACACTAATAAAGATTTAAATGGCACCTACTAATCTATTTTTTATTTAGTTCTTTTATAGCGCTATTTGTCACTGTGTGGGGTGTCAGAGTGCTTATCAAACCACAAAGTGGCGTGTCACCCTTCGATTTAGCTATAACCCCAATTGGTTATTTAGCGAGACATTAAGGAGGGGCGTATTTACATCTCTGCTACCGCTACCTACTTTACTCCCAGTTTCTAGGCAATTCCAAGAATTGGACGAGGATGGCTCACTCACGTAATGTGACATGCTTCAACATTTGCCACCTCGTCCCACCCTAGTAAGATGGTACTACCAGGGCGGACTCAACCTCAGGCTAGGGATGACCTGGGGAAGTTCTTAGATATTTATCTTTTCTGGATAATGCTATGATCCAGTTTGCTGGTTAAAAAAAAACCTTGGGATAAACCACAAAGGTGTTCTTTATTCAGGCGTTATTCCAGGTTTATTAAAAATTTACCAACAGGTAAGTACAGGAGGCATATATGGGTGTAATGACCTATATGCATCACTGTATGGAGAGAATATTCAGTGCTTAACATTACACACAGAGACACAATAAATAATAGAAGTATGTAAATCAGTGTACTGGAAATGTTACCCAAGACTATAAGGGGTATAAGGTGTAGGAATCTCATATTGTCCATACATGTGTACATTATGTTAAGAGTGAACGTCAGGATAACCACAAAGTCAGGATATAATAGTAGTGCAGTGATTGGGTTGTCTGTACCAATAGGACTTGTATTCCCAGAGGAGTCCTTCTTTGCAATCTTAGAAAAGCAACAGATAGAGAGAAAAAAGAACAATAAGGATCTAAACCCATCATATAGTTTGCTTGCAACTCCATGATGCTGGTAAATAGATCCCTAAAAGGAATGCAACTTCTGACCTAAAAGTAACAAAATGATCTTAGTGTCAAAAGCAGTAGCCCATTTACCTATCTACAAAAATACAAATCTGTGATCAGCATGTAGCCTGGTGTTTGCTGCAGCAGGCACATTAAATCTCTATGCTACTTTGAGTCAAAACTGTGATTGGACAAAACCCAGAACTCTCCCAGAACTGCATTAACCATCAGAGTTATCTTACTGCTATTATAATCCCCTCTAAATTGCTGGGCACACAAAGATCTCTACAGCAGGTGTCTTAACCCTGTAAGATATTTTTAATGCAGCCTGTTTGTGACCAATTAGTTAAAGTAAGATAGACTTGCAGTCACATTTGTCCTTGTTGCCAATTTCTTTGCAGCAACTGTTTTTTAAAATAAGTTTATAAGTTGATTTCCAGACTCTGCTTTTCAAGCTTGTGACTCCACCACTATCCTCTTCCACGACTTGACCAACATTTTATGGCTCCCCGGAGCAATTGTTTTCCAATTCTTGCACTGGTGGTGACTAAAGCACTGCAGAGATCAGAGGTATCTGTGGCCCTCTCTTTGAAAATAAATACTTTCTACCAACTCTAAATGAAGAGTTCAATGCCTCTTTAACTCCATCACTGTACTACTTGCAATAAAGGTGGAGAGATTTAATTTCCTTAGATGTAGCTTTATCTTCCTTTTTTTCTGGGACCTACTAACAAAGATGCTATTGAAGTATTAGGCTAATGGTGTTGCCCTATTTAAGGGCCAGGAAGGAAGTACTTCCAGAAGCTTTTCAAATTAATTTACGCATTTGCATCAATCGTAAAGTGAGTGTGACATTAGTAATTCAAATTATTCAAAAACGAGACTTCATTGTTCAATGCCCAAAATCACACTTCAACATAACATTCAGTGACAGGATTCTCTAGTTGTGGATACTTGTTTCCTATAAGACTGATCAGATACATGCTTTGACATCACTTAGCGCCACTTTAAAACAAATAATTGAAGATGATTTTAGATTTGGGTACTATATCCCTTTGTCAGTCTTAGGTCAGATGGACCTTTACAAATGGCCAATTTCCCCTAAGTCTATTCTTGTTTCAGACTGGTTTTTTCATCTGAACCACAATTCTAAGATGGACACCACAGGTTTTTCTCTGCACAATTCTTGCCAACATGCACGGAAAATCTACAACATTCCAAGATCAGAGCAGCTGATCACTGAAACACACAGGGGTATATTCTCAAGGACTTATCGCCGATTTATCTGCACTTTAGCGCCGCAAAAGTGGCAATAGATTTATCGCCCTATTCTCAAGCTGGTGCAAACTGCCGACATCGCCAGTTTCCCTGCGATAGCTGCCGCAAAACACATCGCCACGGATGAGAGCAACAACTAACGCTAATGATATGCAGAGTAGGCGTTCCCGTGCAAAAACACACGAAAACACCACTTTGCGATATTCACAACGACCAGCCAGATCTGCGATGCCGGCCAAAAACAGGCAATAAGGCGCGTTAGCAGCAGGTACTTAACACCTGCCTTTTACTGGTGTTAAGCAGGACGACAACCTGCAGTATGAAAGGGAGCCCAGGCCAAAGCCACATCTGAAGACCAAAACATGTCATGGAGCTACTAATCATGCAGCTCGGAGACCCAAGAGGGCCACAACACCCACCGCCACCACCCCCAGGACCACCCCCACCCCCAGGACCCCCCCGGCCCACCACCGAGGCAGCGCAGAACAAGACAGCGGACCTTCCGAAAACGCATCAGCCTCACAGACTTAACGCCAGAGGATGTCATTGCCCACTACAGGCTCAAAAGGACAACCATCCTCCGCATCATGACCCACATTGCCCACAGACTGACGGTACCAACACAGCGGACAGCCAACATCCCTCCGCAGTCAAAGCTGCTGGCTGTGCTGCACCTGTTGGCCTCTGGTACCTTCCAACCAACAACTGCCAGAGTCGGAGGAGTCTCACAGCCAGCCCTATCAAAGTTCATCACACCTGTCTTGGATGCCATCATCAGATTCATACCCCAGCACCTTCACTTCCCCCACACTGCGCAGGAACAGCTGGAGACCAAGCAAGGCTTCTACGCCATAGCTGGATTCCCGCACGTGTTGGGGGAAATCGACTGCACACATGTCCTACTTTTGCCTCCTGCCGACACTGCACACAATTACCGCAACAGGAAGCACACGCATTCCATCAATGTGCAGGCAATAGTGGACCACCGGGGACTGTTCACCAATGTCGTCGCCAACTTCCCAGGCAGTGTGCATGATTCATACATCTTCCGACAGTCCATCATCAACCAGCGCTTTCAGGATGTCACCTATGGAAATGGACTGCTCGTTGGTAAGTACCAACGGAACACACCACACACCTCAATACCACATTCACACAACGCACAACTGTAGGAGTGGACACGTAACAAAATCACATTCAACATGCCAACCAACATGCACACCTGCCAGACACAACAACACAAGTAACCGTGGTAAGAGGGGCCAGAAATGTGGACAAACCATACACTAAGGCATAGCCCCTCTGCCACACATTTGCAGAATGTGGGGAGAGGTGGGAGCCACGACAGTGTGAAGGAGGCAATGGACCTATGAATAACAATGTACACGATGCCAAGTGTGGTGGCGATGTGCTGGACAGTCATGAGTATGCAGAGCACAGACATGTCCATGTGGACACATACTGCTGGAGTCTGTAGTGTTGTGGACAGTGGACGCAACCATGTCATCACAGGCAGTGGGGAACACCTTGGACAAGTATCCATGTGTGCCCCCCCTGTAAGCGTAAGCATTGTGGGCAGGGCCGGCGCACGCCAGTCCAGCGTAGGGGAGTGACTAAATAGGCCGGGGCTCAGAGAGTGGTTCACTTCCGGGATGGCCACCGAAGTAACTACTGCGTGTGGCTCTGTGTCCGCCATATCCTGACCATAGGCCTACACACACGTGGCCGACCACCTACAACGGGCAAAGTCACACTGGCGACGAGGTGGCTACGTCCCACGCCACCCGGCGCACATCTCGTCATTGCCTGCAGTGGCGTGTCTTCCAGGGCGGCGTCCCTCACCCTGCCATGAGGCCGCCGTCATGACCGATGGTGCCTGCGCAATCCTGTGCGCCTGCCGCACCCCAGCCCGCTGATCCCCAGACCCGACCTGCGCCCAGCTGTGAATGCCTGCCCCTGCGCACCAAGGCCTCACTGCTCACCTGCCGCCACCGGCGCCTCTCCAAGAGGGCCCACCACGTGCCGGTGCAATCTCCAAGGCTGGGCTCCGTGAGCTTGGCAGCCTCCTCAGCCGATCGCTGGATTCTGCGCAACAGCCCCCATCGCACCTAGCTGCACCGCACCGCGGAGTTGCGAGTTGGCTACTGCTGCCTTCTGACCACACTGGGGTACAGCAAGTAACAGACACATCCTTTCCAGTCCGCCCCTCCAGGCCTGCTGCATCATCGCAGGCTGCACACCCGCTCAGCTCTTCCGGTGGGCCGAACTCAGTGCATTGCAAGTCATCGCCACGTGGCGGTTGGCCCGTGCCGGACGCAGGGCCTCAGGTGCCACTAACTCAGTGCACCACAAGTCACCGTCCAGCCACCAGGCCTGCTGCATCATCGCAGGCTGCACACGCGCTCAGCTCTTCCGGTGGGCCGAACTCAGTGCACCGCAAGTCATTGTCCCGAGGGGCTACCCCACAAGTCCGCCTCCAGTAGCCAACAGCATGTCCTTGGTAATGCCACTGGAGCCCTTCACAGTCATGGGGCCACCCCCGTCCCAGGCAGGCCGCCAGGAAGCCTGGGTAGATCGTCTGGAGACGTACTCCGAAGCGCACGACATCCCAGCACCGCGGCGGCGGCGCACGCGTGTGAGGAGTGCGGAGAAATGGCCCGGGGCTCTGGTCGTGCTTCAGCTCTGGGCTCTGGGCGTGGTTCAGTTCCAGCCTGGCCACAAAATTGACTATGGCGTGTGTCTCCGTAGTAGTGTCTGCGCCACCCGGCCTGTAATCGACAATGTTGCAATGTAGCATGCACCAGGAGGGCGGCCTCGCCCGAATGGATTAATAAAGGAGCGCGAGACCGCTCGGAGTCTCGGCTCATACATGCCAACTGTCGTGTGTGTATCTACATTGCCGCAGCCTGAACCGAAAGCCTAGCCTCAATATCAGCGCGAGTTCAGCCAGGCCAGAACTCCACATCTGTATCCGCCCTATCCTTACCATAGGCCTACACACACGTGGCCACCCACCTTCAACGGCCAACATTACAGTCTTGCTGTCAGCCCTGCAGACATGCGCAGACAGGCATGACAATGGTGTGCCGTAGGAGTGCAAGTGATGCAACCGCGCAGCACACAAGTAAATAGGCTCGGTGGGAGGGAGGAGCAGCTGTGAGGCTACGTAATACACATTGTCCTACCACATTTGGCAGCAGCAATACATGGCTAACATGAATCCCAAGGTTGCACAAATCACACACCACGAAACTTGTATGTCTGCCAACACAGCATGCAGAACCACCAGTTAACACTAATCTCACTTACCTCTCACAGGTGATCAAGGATATGCACTCTGCCCGTGGATGATGACACCCCTCCGAGACCCGAACACCCCGGCCCAGAGGCAGTACAATGTGGCCCACAAACGCACCAGGGGCATTGTTGAACGCATATTTGGCGTGTTGAAATCACGTTTCAGGTGCCTGGACATCACCGGTGGGAGACTCTTGTACAACCCAGAAATAGTGTGCAAGATGATCACTGCATGTTGTGTATTGCACAACATACGTGTACACACCAATGCCCCATGGATCCAAGTCCCAGAAGCACCGGACAATGATGAGGAAGATGATGCAGGTGGACCACACCCCACTGCAGCCGCAGCACGAATAGCCCGAAGGAACACAATCATCAACAATTTCTTCGCATGAGCACATCACATTGTGACTGTCCACAGCAATCATGGCACAGTACAAGAGGACCACATGACCAGCATGCGCAAATAAAATCTTAGCAACACACATTCCCTGTGTGCATTTCAGTCCTCTGCATTAGCACATTACTCTGACGGGTGTAAGTGCAACAATGAGTGCTAACATTCGCATATGTTGCAAGAAGAGATGGTGTGTATGTCACCTCTGTACCGAGAGGCTGTTTAGGGCATCACATATTCGATATGCCATATCAGGGTGTCACATGTAGTACGTCATGCCACTCATCAGCGTCCCACGTGTACATGAACATGACATGAAGGCCGTCATTGGTGTTCAGGAAAAGACAACAGGGTGCCATTTGTGGTTAGAGATGTACCTGCCTGATGCAAATATACACCCTGTGTGTCGAGTCCCACAACATGAACAACATGGCCATAAGGGGGATGTGGGCACAGTGGACACCTCAGCAACATTGGGAGATGCACACCAGCCTAGAAGCCAGCAGGTCCACCTTGCGTGGAACACACCAAGGTGTCCCCTGGTCAAATGTGCCATGTACAGGTCACATGTGTACACGGATGTCATCCATCAAGAGTAGTGATCCGTGCCAGGTAATAGGTGCAAGGTGAGTGGTCAACCGCCTCCTCACAGCTACCTGCACCCATCACTGTCAGACTGCAGCTAAACAACACTGCTACATCAGAGCATGCAATACTGACCGTGAGGACACATACATGGCTGGTAAGGGTTCAACCATGCCGAAAGGCAAAGCAGTGAGATCCCCCCCCACCCAATCCAAATCACATTTCCAGAATGCAAGCAGATGACAAACTAACATTGTGGGTGACAGCCCATCTGTCTGAACTAGAAGGCGGTAGCACATCTGCACCTCCGACCTTGGGAATGCATGCGCCCGGCACCCCCTGAGCGATACCATATCAGCTGGTGACGGCTCCCACACTACCCACAGCGCTAACCAGAGACCAACGTATACACACCCCACACACAGGAGTCCTTGCTCATAGTTCACTTGCATTGTATGATCTTCACACTTACGCACCGACCATCCCAGGAGTCCAAGCGCTCCACACTCATACCAATCATTGCTCCGAGCTGTGGCTTCCACATTACTTTGACTTTGCCTTTGTGACACACAGCCCTATTTCATACATTGACGTGGGGCTAAGTTTGGAAATAGCGATATTGTTGTTTTGGAGCAATGAGGCCACAGTTAGTTCACACATTCCAAGTCATCTCACTGCCTATCTGGGTCACGGTCATACATGCGCATTGAAATCTGTTCCCAGTGAGCACCGTTGTTTTGAATCACTGCCCCTATATACATCCATACTTTCATACTTGCTTGATCATGGACATGACTCATCTGTGTGAATTTGAATGTCTTAATCACATTCGGTGGAGTGGTGAAGGTGGACCAGTACCTGGCCATGCACACGCTACTTTACAATATTGCCCCGTGGAGGGCCAACCAGGGTCCTTTGGGGAGGGAAAAGTACATCGTAGGAGAGGGAGTTCAGTCCGCAGTCTGATTTCTGTGTCATTGGTTGCCTAAACAAATGTAGCAGTCCATGTCGGGGGCCAAGGTGAGTGTCGCAGAGTGTTAAGGGGGACAGTGGAGGGTGTTATTCCTGGGCATGATGCAGAGGGCAGAACCAAGCAGGAAGGGGCCATATGGCGGAGATGAATGCTACCGCTTCCTACTTAGCCCAACGGCAGATTCATCCTCATCATCGTCCTCCTATGTGTGATGTGCCTCACATGTGGGTGGTGGTGTTTTGTCTGTGGCACTGTGAGGCACTGACACATCAGGGGGCGGTGATGTGGAGGGAGTAGTGGCAGCAGCATTCATCTGAGCCAGGCCTTGTGGCCGCACTGCCATGATGAGGATCTACAGGGCATGGTAGATCCCTGCTACATCTCGCTGGTTTGCAGCCATGGCAGCCATTCTTCCCGCCTGCATCCGCTCCATGTTCTCCATGTTCCTCCCCATGTTGGCCAACTCATGGCTGAGATCGCTGGAGTCACTCTGACTAGACAGTAGTTCTTGTCTACGAGTCATGACTCCGGCGATGTCAGCCATGGATTGTTGGAGACCATGGAGCAGACTGTGGGTGTCCATTAGGGCCTGTAGGTGGTCCCTGATGGGATTTGGACACCCACGTATGGCATCTAGTTTGGCTGCCATGAGGTCGAACCCCACCCGCACTTGCTCTGACATCCCCTTCTGGCCCTGCGACACACGGCGTTGGAATGCCATGTGTTGCTCGTGGGGATCCTGGGAGACGGCCGTGTTGGTGGGTGCTTCCTGCTGTGTGGTCTGTGCAGGGGGTGGGTTCTCCTCGATGCAGCTGGGCTGCCCTGCTCTTGGGGGTGGGGTGCTGAGGGTGTCCATGAGCTGTTGGAGGGTGTCGGGGTTGATGGTGTGTAGGTCCTCTTCATCATTGGCGATGAGGAGTACGGTCTGCTCTGCAGGAGGTGATGATTCTCCCTCTGCAATGTGAAGGGGAGATGCAGTTTGACATTGTGTTCACATATATGTTGACGCATTGGCCAAGTTTACAAACAGACTGCATGTCAATGTACATTGTGACTGTTTGTGTGGAGATGCCTATTTAATGCTGGACAGTTGATATTTCGCCACCATCACGGATGTGAGGTTGTATTTGTCCATTATCATCTCACAGTTTCCTGCTATGCCAAATGCGAATGGCCATTTTCTACACACAAGCGGCAGCAGTTGTGTCCTCTGTTCTGTTGTGAAAGTGTTGCAGTTTGGTCCACTTTGGTCCACTTTGTTGTAAATGTTGAGGTGCTCTGAGTGTTATGTGTGTGTGCTGCATTGTGGGTGATTTGCCCCTTCAGCTCTGATTTGGCTGGCCCTTATCCCTGTCAGGCGGTGTGCCTTTCACTTCTGTGCTTATACAGTGCTGAGGTATTGCAGACTTGTGTAAATTGGGCTCTTGGCGGAGTTGTGACTCTTGGGCATGGTTTGTCCGCAGATGTGCTGTACTTACTTGTGCATGTGTGCCATTGTGCCCATCTCCCCCCGTCCCCCTAGTCCCTGGTGGTTACTCACCCTGTTGCTGTTGTGTCAGGTCATGTAGAGCAGTGTCCGGTCCCCCAACTCCTGCACCGTCTCCCCACTGATGACTGTGGACACCATTTCCTCCATCTCATCCAGCTCCTCCTGTGGCGCTGGACTCCCACCGCCAGTCTGCATTGCTGCCTTCTGGTTGTTGCCGAGTTTCTGCTTGGTTTTGCGCTTCACATCATTCCAGCTCCTCTTGCGCTCTTCCATTGTCCTCCTCAGCACTCCGACTGCATTCACCTTGTCCAGGATGGACTGCCATATTCCATTTTTTGTTGCCAATGACACAGTGGAGGTGACGAACAGTTGTTGATGGTGTTCTGTCACCTCCGTAATCAGGATCCTGTTTTCCTGCGGACTGAAGCGCGTCTTCCTCTTCTTCTTCTCCTTGCCCTTCCCTGACCCCGAGGTCTCAGGCTGGTCCTCCGTGGGGCTTGTGGGGTTCGGGTTGTCCTCTCTGCTTGCTCCGGCTACCTCCATGGTGCTTCGCAGTTGTTTGTATTTTATTTGTATTTCATTTTTGGCGCTTTTATAGTGATTTTTCACACTCACACCTTACTTGTGGGACTTGCTGGCCTGGCGCTGCTTTTCGCTGGATTTTTATCGCAGTTGGGCCTATCGCAACTTTTTTCACGTTCGGGTTTCCTTTTTTATCGCCGTCGCAGTAGTTGTATCACGGACATTTGACGCGTTATCGGGACACTATCGCATATTACCGCCGTGTTGAGAATGAGACGTTAACACAGAGTTATTTTCCCGCGATGGACGGCGATGTGAGAAATTGCGTTGACCTATTCTGCCGATGATTATCGCACGTTCTTGTGAATATCCCCCAGAGAGTATTATTTGTGCATCATCCATTCTGAGGTGTGGAACACAGACTGGTGTGGTAGTACCATAGCCTGTAACTACTGAATTTGGGGCATCAGTATTTTTAAGGTTTGATCTTGCCATACAAAAATATGAGCCCAAGAAAGTCTTACCCTGTCTCTCTGTCACATGCTACTTGAACACTGTTTCCATTTATTATATTTTATTGTTGTACTCTGTTTAGCTTTTCTTCCTTCCTTTGTTCTTGCCACCTGTGCTTCCCCCTACACATTCCTATATTTTTTTTTCATAACAAATTTTATTGTGTATTTATAACAGCGTGGCCCGGTGGGCTACATATATATAACGTATCACATGTTTTATTAACCAACATAACATCATAACCCAATGCATGATTCATTATATTCTGGGAAACGTTCCTATATTTTCAACTATTTTATCTGTCATACTGTTGATGTCTCTGATAGTAGTTCTTGTTCTCCATCATTTACCATCTTGCTTCGTTTGCACTGCCTTCAACTGCCTTTTTAATTCTTCTTCTCTCAGATGTAAAATTAACATCCAATGGTGGCTTAAATTACAGTGATTCCTGTACTCTCTTTTTTTTCTAGGCTGCCGACCCTGGAGCCCAGGGAGACCGCCAGTATCGAGTTTGAGATCACTCCTTCTCGAAAAGGCAATCGAAAACTGCTAGTAGTTTTCACTTCAAAAAGGTTTTCAGACATTAAGGGGTTCCAGGGTGTTATGGTGATAAATGCATAATAATTTACCATTGCCAGTTGTCCCAATATGTGTAATGTAAGGATGTAGCTTATGCTCCCCCTGCAGCCTGAGTCTATTACATTTTATGTATTTTGCAGTTTTTTTGTGCATGCAGTGAGAACAGATTTTTGTTTACTTCATAATATGACATGGTTAAGGACTAATTCTTCCAGAGTAGAGAACGTGTTCATAATAGCTAATGTTTCATGTTTATAATTTTGCTGTATTCTATTCGTGATTCCATTGTGAGGTGTGCTATTTCAGATTTCCCGTTAAAGGTGTGGAAAGACCAATCACTGGGCTTATATAAGAACCTGGTGCATATGCACTTGTTGATCGATTCTTTTTCTTGTTTTCAACTGTTTTAAATGCTTTTTTAACCGCAGAGTTTTTATGCTTGTATATGTTTTTAGTATCTATTAAGTTTTTTTTATTTTGTATGAGCTATAGCTAGTTATGCATTAACAAAAATCAATTGCTTGTCATCCAAAAAAGAAAGTGTATTAAGATGTCTCTTATTTTTACATTAAGCAGCCTACTTCACCTTAGAAATCAAAGAGAAGAGAAAGGAACGTATAGTCCAACTTCCTGAAAATATGATTAGGTTTTAAGACCATGACAGACAAACGTAAAATTTGTATATTGCACTCAATATCATCTAATTAAGTTAGCATTATAATCCTCAATTTCTAAAAATAATTATGATAAGGTTATGTTTTAAAAAAAATAATTTAAGCATTAAAAGGCATCCCTTTAGGAGGCAGTAGCAAATAGAAAACATTTACTCTGCCAAACTACTGTGGTCAACTAAAAGCTGCAAAAACAATTGAGTCCTTGAGTCAGATTCAAAAAGCACTTTTAAAACAAGCATTCACAATGCCAACACCTCTGGCGTGCATTGTATTGATATCACATGAACCTAAAATAAAGGTATGCCTGTAATTCACCCAGCAGGCATAGGGTGGTGCCACTACTCCATCCAGGTAAAAATGTGAAGTTGAAAATAATTGTAAGAAGTACTCCTCTAGGCCATGTGTTTATCTCATTAGTGCTTGCAAGCGACAGCTCAAGCTGTCTATAGCCAGATGCTAACAAAGTTGGATATCCGCTATTGTATTTTTATCCTACCATTGAAATTTATTCTTTCTTTGCATGAAATCCACAGAAGTGCTCTGGAAATCTGAAACAGTTGTAGATTTTAAGGAGTTCTCCTGGTCCTCTGATTTTAGTCAGGGAATTCTCCCTTATAAAGGCTGATAATTGGTCTGCATATGGTGTAAATGTGCCTTGTACATTTACTCATGCTTCCGTGGTTGAATTGGTCATTCAGGGGCATATTAGCAAGAACCTCGTTAAAATTATCGCCGTTTTAGCGGCAGGAAACTGCCGCTAAAGCGGCGATAATGGGCTTGCTAATATGCGTTATAGAATTCCAATAGAAGCCCATGTTAGATGTCCTGCACATCTAACCTGGGCTTCTATTGAAGTCTTATAACGCATATTAGCAAGCCCATTATCGCCGCTTTAGCGGCAGTTTCCTGTCAGCTAAAAC
Source organism: Calotriton arnoldi (assembly GCA_963921515.1). Taxonomy (NCBI): domain Eukaryota; kingdom Metazoa; phylum Chordata; class Amphibia; order Caudata; family Salamandridae; genus Calotriton; species Calotriton arnoldi. The sequence continues at coordinate 345,825 of CAWUFW010012523.1, forward strand.
GGCGATAATTTTATCGCCGGTCTTGCTAATATGCCCCTCAGTTTGTTGTAACTAACCTCTCTCCCTTGACACACCAACTTTCTCCAGCCTTCTTTAGAGTAAAATATAGGGGCATATTAGCAAGACCGACGATAAGATCATGCCGTTTAGCGGCAGGAAACTGCCGCTAAAACGGCGATAATGGGCTTGCTAATATGCGTTATAGAATTCCAATAGAAGCCCAGGTTAGATGTGCAGGACATCTAACCTGGGCTTCTATTGAATTCCATAACGCATATTAGCAAGCTCATTATCGCCGCTTTAGCGGCAGTTTCCTTCCGCTAAAACGGCGATAATTTTAACGTGGGTCTTGCTAATATGCCCCCAAGGTTTTAATAATATAACATACTGAGTTATTCTCCTCACCCAATTACCATTAAATAATCAATACATCTTTGCCTGATCTTTGTTAGGCTTGCCTTTTCCAAGCTCCATTCACGTAATCTCGGAAAACACTTGTTACAATGTAAGGCAAAGGCACATATCTTTAATCTTCTTTACTGAAAACAGTATAAAACCTTAAAGGTTTTTTCTAAATAAAGCCTATGGGGCATATTATCAAGGAAACGCGATAAGAATCGCATATCCGCTTTGCGCGATTCTTGTTAACGCCGCGTATCGCAGGATTTAATTGCCGAGATATTGCATTATTATCAACGCATATCTCCACGGCGATTAAATCCTGCAATAGCGGCGTGAAACAGAATCGCGCAAAGCGGGAAATGCGATTTATATTGCGTTTCCTTGATAATATGCCCCGTTGCCTCAGCCGTACAATCCACCTGCCATTATAAGTATGGCTTAGTCGGTTTTGAACTAGGCGTTACAAACCCGCGATAATCTGCGGTTAGCGCGGTTTATTTTATCGCGATCGCTGGTTTGCTGGAAGGTTGCTAATATTGCGCTGCCGTGTCAGCGCCGCTTCCATGGAGAAATGGTAGTACGTCCACTTTGCATGTCATTAGCGATATTCATCGCTGACATGCAAAGTGGAATGGAAAGGGCTGCTAACTCAAGGAAACACGCGTTAGCGTGTCCTTGATAATTGAGCGGAAAAGAAATCGCCGCTTTTCGGCCGAAAACGGCCGCTAAAGCGGCGGGATTCGGCTTGATAATATGCCCCTATGAATCTTTGTAGCAAATTATGTGTTAACTAACAATTTTTTTAAATATAAAATTTATTTATGTTGCATTCTTGCGTAGCAATAATTACACTTTTACTTGAAATACCTGCACCAGGAACCTACGCTTTCCGGATCACTGGTGAGATTTGCATCAAGATCTGATGCTACTACAAAGAATATGATGCAAACAAATATAGGTGCGCCCATTCAGTTGGCATATGCTTGGAATTGTTACTGAAAAAGAAATGTTTATTTTGCAGTGCTTGATTTTTAGACTATTCTTACAGTCCTTTAGACAATCAGTAATGATAAACAAATGTGTTCTGTGGACAAAAGTGGTATTTCATCATTTGTGGCAAAGTGCCAGTGCACCTTTTTGTGAAGAGAATGCATGTTTAGCAAAAAGTTAAATAGTTTGACAGTCAAATGCTACTGCTTTCAGAGTGTGTAGCGCACGACTGCTTGAACTCTTTAAATCCCAAAGGTTTACATCACCCTATCATTCTAAACTTTTAGAGCCATTTTCTCCAGTTTCATATGCACTCGACAACTCTTCCAGTGAAAGATGCCTAGGGTTTTGTTCCAACTGTACATTACATTCTTAATGATAATCATGATATTGATGTGATTGTATCTTTCATAAATATCAACATGTGTTATTTTAAACAAACGTTATACTTTTCAAAAAGTGTTGTTTTTGTAATTGCCAGCACCGAAGCTCTAACCTTTCTAAGACCAGCATCTTTTGTATGTTTCAAAACACATGGGACAGAGGTTTTAAAGAAAGATATACAAACGTTTTTGATATAGATTAATCCTTGTTTTTTAATTGTTTGCACACACTGCATTTGAAGAGTAAAAACAAACACGAGGACAATATATTTATAAACAGTAAAAGCATTTCTGAAGGCCTTTTCTTTTTGTACCCCATGTGCTAGCCTGAATTTATCATGAAAATAAATAAAGCAAGACTTGTCAAACTCCTGGGTCTGGTCTATTTTAGGTGAATGTGTCCTTTCCTGTAATGACTGTACTTTGGAAGGAAGACATTTTTAGGTCTCGCCTGAGCCAGCGCATGCGCTGCTCTGGCGAGACATTTAGTGAGTGGGCTTTAAAAAGCCGACCACAGCTTTTTGGGTGGCATAGAGCGTGCGGTTACGCGCACAGTGACGAGCAGAGGCACCATCTGGCTTTCCTCTCTCGTCATGGTGCGCGTACATCGCACACCACTCACCAGACGTGACGCTGCAGCTGCTTTCACTTTCGCGCGCTAGAAGGGACGGCAACAGCGCGCGATCGCGATCTTGATCAGTTTCACTTTCACGGCCGCGCGGCCAATGCTTGTTTTAGTTTGGAGTGCGCACCTAATCCATTCTGTCCAAACATACTCAGCCGTTCCACATGGGGGGCGCCAGTCCCTGGTTTTAAGCCTTGGGTAATTCCAAATGTTCATAAACTTTGAATAACGCTCAAAAGCTACATATACCAAGACGGTCTGTTAGACAAACAATGCAAATACTATACCACGAACCAGTAAACAGCCTCCATGGAGACAGAGTTATAGGATCATTACTGTAAGGAGGGGTTGCAAGGTGTGTGGCCCAATCTTGGGCACAAGACCACACGTTTTGGGGTTTATAGCGTGCGCACGCCCTGTAACATGGAATAATCCTCTCTAGCTGCCTCCTACTCTCTGAAATACCTCTCTAAGCCCCTATGTCAAACACTCAAACTTGCCCCCCCACCCTCCCCGTCAACCTGTGCGCCGCTGACTCTGCCTGCTCTTGTCTCGTCTGTCCTTTGTACCCAAGTACCCGTCCCGGTCTGTGCCTCTTTTATGGGACTTGATACTTACTTGCGGGTCTGCAACGCGTGTCCCCTCTGTCTCTGTACTCAAGCTCTGTCCACGCTGCCTGTGACTGTTAGTGCCTAACACTTGCTTGCACTCTCTGGGCCTAAGCACTTACAGTGCATGGGTATTATGCATCAATTACTCGGGCCATAGAGACTGGCGTGACGTCAGCAGGAATGGCGGCTACTGTGATCATATTACCAAACACCTTCCCGAACAAAAAGCCCGACCTGTTTGCTGTTTGTTCTCTGCAGTAGTTCTTTCGCATTTCCAAATGTATACCTGTTATTTAAATGCACTGTTGTAAATTATTACCTCCTCTGTTACTAAAGGGGTGTTTTTCTCTGTCAATTGTAAAAGTCACTATCTATAACAAGCATTGGCATAGCCAATAGGTCTCGCCTTTGGGACCTTATAAGTATTTAGTTATGCGCAGCACAATATCCTTGGTGCAACAACATCAACTGTTGCATGGCTAAACACTTATAAGGTCCCAAAGGCGAGACCTATTGGCTATGCCAATGCTTGTTCTGTATGTTGCAATGTTTACAGGCGGTACTGACCTCTCGGCATAAAGAGGCAACATGCTGTCACTCATGCGTTGTATTGCTTTTAATTTAGATACTTTACTTTATTGTGGAGTTCAGAGGCACCAGACACAGAGGATTAAGTTAAAAATTCTGGGGCATATTACCAAGGATTTGCGATAATTATCGCAAAGTGCGCTTAGCGCTGTTTTTTTTATCGCCGGCTATTGCTGGATTCCATCGCGGAGATAACGCGTTATTATCAACGCTTATCTCCAAGGCGATAAAAAATCCAGCGATAGCGGCGAAACCCAGCAATAGCGCGAGAAATCCAGCGATAAATTCACTGCGCTAATGAAAAGCTCGCTAATAGGCAGGTGAGGACTTAACCTTACAATCCACCTCCCATTGACAAGATGGTTAAGTCAAGTTTTTAGCAGGTGTCAAATTCCAGCGATAATCGCGGTAAGCGCGACTTTTTTTATCGCTTCGCGGGCATTGCTAATAGGGGCAAGTTGTGTTAGCGACTGTTTGCAGTTGCTTTTAGTTGGGAACGCCTACTTTGCATGTCATTAGCGATAATTATCGCTGACATGCAAAGTGGCACCAAAACGGTTGCGTTCGCCATAAAGCTGTCGCTAACAGCTGTTAGCGACAGCTTGCTAATAGGGCGATAGAAATATCGCCGCTTTAGCGGCAAAAAGTGCAGCTAAAGCGGCGATACCGCCCTTGCTAATATGCCCCTCTTTTCTTAGTACCAGAGATTCTCTGGAGAAACAACGATGTTAACAGAAGGGTCCCTATCCTGCTCTCTTTTGAAATACTGCAAGCACTAAGCATATTCACATGTGGCACCCTAACACACCCCAGGCAAATATTTAAAACGAGGCTAGTCATTAAAAGTCAAAGAAGCCGGTAAAAAAAGTTGAGACGGAGTGTGAGGTCTCTAAGGCTGTGGATTTATGATGGGAGATTAAAGATGGCCGGGTTTACTGATTCTGGCTGATATCTCCATGTCAAAATTCGACCATTATGAGTTTTTGTCCACAGAATGGGGAATTACCATGCAAATTTAGGAACGTATGTTCCTTTCTTACTTGTTTTCCTGTCACATTTAGTACTTTTTTTGAGCAGCTGGTAAATCTGAATGAGGGTTTCTGGGTGTTGGGGTCAGAGGGCATCCTGGCGGAGGTAAGGTCTTTCATTGTCTGGGATGGATCATTGCCTACTCCCCATGGTGATGGAAAGGGTGAGGCAGGCCGAGTTGTGCATGTGCTCACAACCCCTGCCTAGACTCCATGCAGTTATATCAGATGTGGATCTTCACCCGGTATAATTGGGCCCGAAAACCTGGGAAATGCACATGAGGGAATTATTGGGCCACTTACAATCTGGCAAAGCGGTATCTTCCCAGAATACTGTTCCACCAGACAGAAAAAAATTGACTAAATAAAGGAATATTTGTAATTGCAGGTAACATCTTGCGACCCTGAAACAAACTGTGAAGACACAGTTTGTGGTATGACTGTCAGTTTGCACTGAAGGTCGAGGAAGTTGTCAGGGTGGTGAATTATAGAATGACAATAGTGTCACCACAATGAGTTCATAACAGAAAAGAAAATGTTATATTGAGCCCACCAAACAAGTACATCGCTTTTGTCATGAAACAGTGGGGCATATTCACAAGCCGATATCGCCGCGCTAGCAGCACTTTTCATTATTGCAGTATTCACAAGCTGCGGAAAACAGCCATTAGCGATATATTTTTCGCGTTAGCAACCGATTTTAATATTGCAGAACATGTTAGCGATATTTATCGCTAATGATATGCAATTTAGGCGTTCCCTTGCTAAAAGTCACGCTAACATCACATCGCCCTATTCACAACGATGGTCCTGACCGGCGATGCGATAAAAAACTGTTGCTAAGGCACGTTAGCTGCAGGAACTTAAGACCAGAAAAAATAAGGTCTTAACATGGGTGAAAATTAGCTGTATATAAGGGAAACTATCCCAGAGCCTCATTTGAACACCCACTGATGCCATGGAGGTACTAATCATGCAGATTGGAGTACCAAGAAGGCCACAACAACCACCGCCACTGCCACCCCCCCCCGGACCACCGCCGAAGCTGCGCAGAATAAGACAGTGTGTCAATCGCAGACGCATCAGCCTCACAGATCTAACGCCAGAGGATGTCATTGCCCACTACAGGCTCAAAAGGACAGCCATCCTCCGCATCCTGACACCGATAGCCCACAGGCTGACGGTACCAACACAGCGGATAACCAACATCCCTCAGCTGCTGGCTGTGCTGCACCTGTTGGCCTCTGGTACATTCCAACCAACAACTGCCAGAGTCGGAGGAGTCTCACAGCCATCCTATCAAAGTTCCTCACAACTGTATTGGATGGCATCATCAGCCTGATACCACAAGACCTTCACTTCCCCAATACTGCGCAGGAACAGTCGGAGATCAAGCAAGGGTTCTACGCCATAGCTGGCTTCCCACATGTGTTGGGGGAAATTGACTGCACACATGTCCTACTTGTGCCTCCTGCTGACACTGCACACATATACCGCAACAGAAAGCACACACATTCCATCAATGTGCAGGCAATAGTGGATCACCGGGGCCTGTTCACCAATGTTGTAGCCAAGTTCCCAAGCAGTGTGCATGATTCCTACATATTCTGCCAGTCCATAATCAATCAGCGCTTTGAGGATGGCACATATGGAAATGCACTTCTCGTTGGTAAGTACTAACTGAACACACACCTCAACTACACAATCATAGTACACATAACTGTGAGAATGCACACGTTCAAAACTCACATACAACATGCCAATTGACATGCCCACCTAACAGATACGACAACACAAGTAACTGTGGAAACTGGGGCCAGCCATGTAGACAAACCATCACCAAAGGCATAGCCCCTCTGCCACACATCAGCAAATGTGGGGAGAGGTGGCAACCAAGTATGTGCAATGTAGGCAATCGACCTACAAAGAAATAATGTGCACAAGGCCGAGTGTGGCAGTGGAGTGCTGGATAGTCTTGATTGTGCAGAGTACAGACATGTCCAAGTGGGAATATATTGTGTTCCCGTTGTCCAGCCTGATGGCAAAGACAGCGTTGTTGACTGTCCTACCTGACGTGGGGTGTGAAGCATGTGAAGGCAGCATGGTTGATGCAGAGCCTGTTGAAGCATCTGCAGGCCACTGCGTAGACCTGTTTGTACATGAAGAGGGAGGAGTCAAGTATGATGCCTATGTATCTAGAGTTGTTGTGGGTTTGGCTGGCAAAGACGGTGGCCCACCAGGTGTTGCCACATGCCGATGGTGTGGACAGGAGGGGAGGTAAGAGCATCTGGTAGGCAATGTAATTTGCATTGATGCTGTTCAATTGTCCAGAAGCCACACAGGGCAAAGATTAATCACAAACTAGCAACAATCACACACCACAAAAATATTAACCGTGGCCACACAGCATGCATAACTACTAATGGACACATCTCTCCATTACATGTTACAGGTGATCAAGGATATGCCCTCACCAAATGGATGATGACACCCCTCCGAGCCACCAACACCCAGGCCCAGAGGCAGTATAATTTGGCCCATGTACGCACCAGGGGCATTGTGGAGCGCACATTTGGCGTGCTAAAGTCACGTTTCCGTTGCCTTGACATCACAGGTGGAAGACTGTTGTACAGCCCAGAAATTGTCTGCAAGATGATCATAGCATGTTGTGTATTGCACAATATATGTGTACACAGCAATGCCCCATGGATCCAAGTGCCAGATGCACCATACGATGCTCCGGATGATGAGGAAGATGAGGCAGGTCGAGCACACCCCACAGCTACTGCAGCAGGAACAGCCCGAAGGAGACGAATCATAGACAATTTCTTCACATGAGCACGTCACATCGTGACTGCCCTTACCAATCAAATATCTCCTCAAATTTACCCAAAGCACAGTATATATAAATAATAAAATACTACACACATACCCTGTGTGCATGTTTATCATCTGCATGAGTACATCCAACATCTCAAATAGAAAATGATGGTGGACCTGTCACCTCTGAACAGATATGCTGATCAGTGTGACAGAAGTCATAAACTAAACATGTTAGGGCGTCAAATGTATTTTGAAAATCGAATGTACTGTCACATGTGGATAATGATTAAATCTAGGATCTGAATAGTGGTAAACTATGATTATCAGGGTGTCCTTTTGTGTCAATTCTGAATTTTAGGGTGTCATTAGTGGTATAAATATGAATATTAGGGTGTCATTTGGGGTTAATTATCAATCAATCAATCAGGGAATTGTAAGCGCGCTACTCACCCGTGAGGGTCTCAAGGCGCTGGGGGGGTCCGCAGATCTGTTTAGCCGAAGAGCCAGGTCTTGAGGGTCTTCCTGAAGGTGTTCAGGGAGGGGGCACGTCTGATGTCTGCCGGTAGCTCGTTCCAGGTCTTGGCTGCAATGTGAGAGAAGGATCTTCCGCCTGCTCTGGCTCTGTGGATGCGTGGGGTTTCAGCCAGTGCGAGTTTGGAAGATCGGAGGTTTCTTTTGGGTACGTGGAAGTTGATTCTGTCGTTGAGGTATTTGGGTCCGATGTTGTGTAGGCATTTGTAGGCATGAGTGAGGATTTTGAAAGTGACTCTTTTCTCCACGGGGAGCCAGTGGAGACTTCGTAGGTGTTGGCTGATGTGTTCGTGTCGGGGGATGCCGAGGACGAGTCTGGCGTCGGTGTTCTGTATTGTCTGTAGTTTGCGGAGTAGGGACTTGTTGATGCCGGCGTAGAGTGCGTTTCCATAGTCCAGTCTGCTGGTGATGAGTGCGTGGGTGACTGTCTTCCTTGACTCAGAGGGGATCCTCTTGAAGGTCTTGCAGAGGATGCGGAGGGTGTTGAAGCAGCTGGAGGTGACGGCGTTGACCTGTCGGTTCATGGTGAGTGATGAGTCGAGTACGATGCCGAGGTTCTTGGCATGGTCTGAGGGGGTAGGTGGGCTTCCAAGGGCGGTCGGCCACCAGGTGCTGTCCCATGCAGAAGGGGTGGTACCGAGGACGAGGGCTTCTGTCTTCTCGGCATTGAGCTTCAGGCAGCTGTTGATCATCCAGAGTGCGACGTCTTGCATTCCTTTCTGGAAGTTGAGTTTGGCAGTGGTGGGGTCTTTGGTGAGGGAGAGGATGAGCTGGGTGTCGTCGGCGTAGGATACGATGTTGAGGCCGTGTTGTCGGACGATGGCTGCGAGGGGGGCCATGTAGATGTTGAAGAGGGTGGAGCTCAGTGATGAACCCTGTGGGACTCCGCAGGTGATTTTCGTGGGGTCGGAGAGGAAGGGTGGGAGTCTGATCTTTTGGCTTCTTCCGGTGAGGAATGATCGGATCCAGTCCAGGGCTGTTCCTTGTATGCCTGCGTTGTGTAGTCTGGCGACTAGTGTGCGGTGGGAGACGGTGTCGAAGGCCGCTGATAGGTCGAGTAGGATGAGGGCTGCGGAGTTGCCTTGGTCCAGGAGGGTGCGGATGTCATTCGTGGCGGCGAGTAGGGCGGTCTCTGTGCTGTGGTTGCTTCGGAATCCGGATTGGGACGGGTCGAGGACGGCGTTCTCTTCAATGAATCATGTCAGTTTCCTGTTGACTGTTTTCTCTGCAACTTTGGCTGCGAAGGGGAGGAGCGAGATGGGCCGATAGTTCTTGAGGTCAGCTGTGGGCTTCTTGAGCAGGGGTCTGACTTCTGCGTGCTTCCAGTCATCTGGGAAGGTACCTGTTTTGAAGGTGGTGTTGATGGTGAGTTGTAGTTCGGGTGCGATGGCGGCCGCGGCTCTGTGGTAGATGTGAGGGGGGCAGAGGTCGGTGGGGGCCCCGAGTGGATGCTTTTCATGGTCGAGGCGGTGTCTTCGGCCGTGATCGGTGTCCAGTTGGAGATGGTGGGCTGGCTGGTGTTTCTGGGGGCGGGGGCCATCTGTGGCGCCTGGTGGATGGTCGATGAAGTTGTCGTAGAGGTTTTTGATCTTGAGGTGGAAATAGGTTCCAAGCTTGTCGCAGAGGTCTTGGGATGGGGTGATGTCTGTGGCTTTGCTGCGTGGGTTGGTGAATTCTTGAATGACACTGAAAAGTTCCTTGGAGTTGGTGGAGTTGGCCAGGATTTTGTTGTGGATGAAGTTCCTCTTGGTGGCTCTGATCTGGTTGTGGTAGCCCGTCATGGCGTCCTTGTAGGTGGTGTGGTTTTTGGTTGTCTTGGTGTTTCTCCAGTTCTTCTCCAGGCGTCTGCAGGTGCGTCTGGCTTCTTGGAGAGCGGTGGTGAACCAGGCGGCTTTCCTGGGGCGTTGCCTGTCGGGGTTGCGTAGCGAGGCGAGCTCGTCTGCACAGTTGGAGTTCCAGGTGTGGAGTTCTCTGGCAGCGTAGTTCGCTTCGGGTGCCCAGGTGTGGTTGTCTCGGGTGAGGGTGGAGTTAAGTTGCTCGTCGGTAACCTTGCTCCAGTTCCTTCGTGGTGGGCATGGGGCTGGTTTGGGTGCCTTGGGTTTGTTGATGGCGAAGTGTACGCAGTGGTGGTCGGTCCATGGCGGCTGCTTTGTGTGGCTGAATTGGACGCTGTTTCCTGCCGCGAAGATGGGCTCGAGGGTGTGTCCTGCTCTGTGGGTTGGTGTGTTGACGAGTTGTTTAAGTCCGATGCTGGCGAGGTTGTCACGAAGGATAGTGGAGTTGGGGTCGCTGGGGTTGTCGAGGTGGAAGTTCAGGTCTCCAATGAGTATGTAGTTTGTTGAGGCGATGGCGTGGGGTGCGATGAAGTCGGTGATGGTGGTGGCGAAGGGTTTTCGGGGGCCGGGGGGTCTGTAGACGAGGGTTCCTCAGAGTGTGGCTTTGAGGGTGGTCTGGATCTGGAAGTGCAGGTGTTCGGCGGAGGGGAAGGTTTCACTGGAGGTGGTGAGGCGGAGGGTGCTCTTGTGGGCGATGGGGAGGCCCCCTCCTGGGTGGTTGGGGCGGTCTTTCCTCTGGATCTGGTATCCGTCCGGGATGGCGGTGCTGATGTCGGGGGCAGAGGATGCGTTGGTCCAGGTCTCCGTGAGGAAGGCGATGTCGGGCGAGAGAGATTCGAATAGGTTCCAGATTTCCATGGCGTGTTTGTGTACGGAGCGTACGTTGAGGAGGATGCATTTTAGGGTGTCGCCGGTGCTGGCGGCGGTGTTGGAGGCCGGGGTGGCGGTAAGGGTCTGGCGGCAGTGGAGGCAGGAGAACTGGCCGTGGGTCGTGTTCGGCGAGGCCTGTTGGCATTCTCTAAGTCATCCAGGGTTGAGTGCGAGGAGGGTGGTGGTGTCGTAGCGATGGGTAGTAGGAGGTCCAGGGTTCCTGGCGCTGGCTGCGGTCAGGTCGCGGACGGGCGCAGACGGGCTTGCCTTTGGGGCGCCTTCGGCGTGCCGGTGGCGCACCCGCTGTGCGCGTCCGCTGCACAACAGTGCAGCGGCCGCCATTAATTAGGGTGTCATTTGGGGTAAATTATGAATATTAGGGTGTCATTTGGGGTTAATTATGAAAATTAGGGTGTCATTTGGGGTAAATTATGAAAATTAGGGTGTCATTTGGGGTAAATTATGAATATTAGGGTGTCATTTGGGCTCAAATAATAATTAACATGTTAGAATTTGTAATTATCAATGATATTTCATTAAATTAGATTCATGTGTGTAAGAAGGTGCACTTAGCGTGCAAAACTGCACGCTTTTGCGACAATGCGATCATTTTTTTCATGCCATCGATGGAAAATACATTGCAAAACACATTGGTCCATACGGAATGTCACCCTAAACCCTATTTGCGTGAAGATTTTAATCGCTAAGTCAAAAACGGGCCGCAAATACACAGGAAGTGATGTCAGCATGCTTCCTGTCTCATGGAGGAGTGCTGTGCACTTTCTGTTTTACTTTTGAGCACATTGCTGGTGATTTTGGAGAGTGTTGGAGGTGTTTGGTGGTGTGTGCTGCAGTTTTGTGAGTTGGAGAGTGTTGCTGTGTCCTGTGTCCTGTTGATTGTGTCCCTGTGAAGTGTTGTGTCCCTGTATTTACGTGTTTTATTGTCTTCTGTTCTCAAACTTGTCGGGTGTTTGTTTTGGGTTACCTTACTTTATTTGTAGTTTTAGGGGATATAAACTAGGGTTATTTAAATTTTTTTCAAGTGGGGTTAGGTGTGTGCAGGGAGATGGTGGGTGTGAGCAGGGAGGGCAGGATGTCCAAGGGGGCTTTGGGTGGCTTCCTCTGGATGATCAAGTTTTTCCTGCCCCTGATGGTGGAGAGGGGAGGACGTATCCTGGCCGGATACCCCGTCAGTGTGCACAAGCAGAGGTGGGAGCGTGTGCGTGCGCAGATGAAGCGCGTATATGGAGTAGACCGCACTGTGCGCCAGTGGAAGCACCGCTGGCAGGATAGCATGGCCCGGGAGGGTGACCTGTTGGACTACGTGGGAATCATGGGTGGCCTACAGTGTGGTAAGTTCAAAGTATACATTTATTCATGAATACTGTAAGAAATAAACTTATATGCAGTGTGGGACACACTGTTGTCCATGTTTAAAAACGCGTGCAGGATTAATATTGTCTGTGAACAGGAAGGGTGACTGTACATGGACAATCCAAAGGCATTGTTACTGTGACCTGTGTGCTGGCCTAGAGGAAGTGTAAAAATTGATGTCAACATTAACTGTGGTGCGTTACCTACGCTGCCCTTGAACACAGTCTCTGTGTGACAATGTTTGATATAGGAACAAATGCTCTAAGTAAATCAGACATCTCCAGAGTGTCAGACATCACCATCTGTGAAACTGCTGTGTGCGATCTGCAGCCATGCATTTGTACACAGAGCATGTATTACATCATGTTGTGTGTAGAAATGGGGCCTTGTGAATGTGTCACACAACTAGTATGTGCAGGTTTGCTAAGATTATTGTCTTGTTTGGCCCGACTCAGCATTCACAGGTCTTGTGTGAATGGCATGCAAAGTAGACACAATCATATAGCCAACATGAAGTACAACCCTACAGTAATGTAGCTTTTTAAGTTATGGTGATGACTTGTATGATGAATATGACCTGTGTGATTTAACGTCTGATACCAACACATTTTACTTTTGTTGTCTCACAGCTGGACGACCGATCATCAAACGGGGGGACATAGACAGATTCAAGGACCCACACGCCACTGGTGAGTTTGTACATCATATATTGTCAGAGTGCTGTGTGATGACCGGGTCAAATGACCAACGTTGTAGTTTGCAGTATGGGTGTGTATCACATGTACCATGACTACAGTGCCATGTCTGGTGGCTCAGTGAACAAAAGAATCCACTGCAGGGGCCTGTGTTCGACCTCAAGGTCACAGGTTAAATTCCCTGCGGGTCCACTCAGCCTTTCATCCATCTGCGGTTGATAAAATGAGAAGCATTGAGTTGGGTAACAATAAACATCTGTTATTCATTGCCAAGATACCTCTTTGGTGTGAACGTGCGCTTTACAAATACACATGTTATGATGTATTGTGGAAGACAGAAGTGTGTACAAATCTGTAAGTGAAGGTGGAGCTATGCATTTGTCTCCCAGTTGTAACTTTGCACATGCCCAGTCGGTGATACACATGGTGATTGGGTCTATGGTTTCGGTCACAACAGCACATGCATGTGAATTACAGAGCGCACTGATAGGAGAGGAGGCATGTAAGTGGTGTTGCAGATGAGTATCATCAGACATGGAATGCATGTACATACTTGAGTGAGATGACAGTGCAAGTGTGCACGATCATGCACAAGTAGGCAGTGGTTTGCAGTCCGTGCGTGCTCAGACACAGGTCTGCACTGTGATTTAGTAGGTATGCTGCATAACAGCTTCACATAAGTGGCAGTGCAGATCTTTGCGCCAAGCATATCAATGGCATGTTCACCAAACACCTAGCTAAGAAGGCCCTCTGAATCGCATTGCCATGTTTGGCCACTGCAATGGTGTTGTCAACCTGTCTCCTTGGGGTCACTCCATGTCCGACTCTGGATCAGGTGTACAAGCTCATCTGTGCCAATTTTTGACATTACTCCACATGCATTTCTCAGGCATGCTTTAGCTCTGCGATTATTGCAGTGCCATAATATTTTCACAATTCATGCCTCTTGAATGCTATCTGTGAGAAAACATTACACATAACAACACTATAACCATCATGACTCCAGGGTGCCGTCACTATGGTGATTGCATTGTAACAGTTTGTGTTGTAAGTGCCTGAGTATTTTGATTTAACACGGTGTGATATTAGTGGATCAAGGACATGCATGAGTGACAATTTAGAGTACAGGATGTTTCACACTTTCAAACATCATTGCATCACCTATTGTGAATTAGTGGTGGGGAGAGGTACAGCACCTCATGTACAAGTCAGTGTTCAGCCACCCAACGTGTTTCCATGTCTGCTGCATGAAGCAGCACACATGTAAGTCCCAAACTGGCATTTTCTGTTTATACATGTGCAGGAAGGGACACCTGCCTGTGCATAAACATACATCCCTGCTTGGAGTCACCCTTGCACTCTGGTGCAAGGGTGCCTGCATTGTCGCGAAGTTGTGAAACTTAGCCCTATCGCAGGGGGAAACACAAGGCTGCAACATATCCTTGTGAATATGGTGCAGCCTTGCGTTTACAAAGTGGCCGAGAGAGGCGTTAAGCCAAGAAGCCTAACGCCTCTCTCCGCCACTTCCTAGTGAATATCCCCCTGTCAGTCTAAATTGGTTGTGACAGTACATGTCCCATGCCATGCACTGTTATGTCAGTCTCCCCAGCATGTAGTCAGTGATCCAGGATCCCACTTTTAGTTGTCATGCTCACTCTCTGACTTAACATAGTTACTTTACAGTGTAGGCACCCATGTTGAAGTGATCTTGTATTATGTATTTGAATGGAGAACATTGACATAGTATGAATGACTCACAATTTCACATTGTTCATATTTTACAGACAACATGACGCCAGCGGAGTTACACGCCTTCCAGGTGAGGAAGGAGCGGTACCAACACATTAAGAAAGTCAGCAAAGGGTACGGCAACATGGCGCGTAGGTACCAGGAGGAACGTGCAGCTGGTACATGGAAAGCGTTGTCCGGGGTCTCAAAACCGTGGCCAACCCAGTGGCACACAGTCCAACCCAGGCCCCTCTGGCGTCAGTGGTGGATCCCAGCTTGTACCATCTGTGTCCCATCCCCCTACTACTACCCGCACACAAGGGACAATCCCACCTGCACCAGCGGATCAGGTGATGCCATTTACTCTCCGTGAAAAAAAACTGATCATGGACAATAACGTGATGCTGGCAGAGTTGAGGAGGAAAATGGCAGAGCAGACAAGGCAACTCTCGGACATTAAAAAACACCTGGGAATACCATAGTGTCTGGCCACGTTGTGCCCAATCCCCCTCTTCTCCCTTCCCCCAAAGTTTTATCTCATAGTTTATTTAGTGTTAGGTAAGTATTTTAAGTGTTAGGTAGTGTAGTTTTAGGTTAAGTATAGTTAGTGTTAGATTTTAAGATAGTTTTAGATTTTATTATAGTATAGTATTTGGGGATAAGTTAACTTTTCCTTTGGGTGGGGGGTTGATGTTTTTCTACAAAATATTTAAAAAATGATATACAAAAAAATATATCTTTGTGTGGCTTAAATGTGTAGTTAGTTTATGTATAGCTTAGATGTCTTTGTCCTGTTTCGTGATGTGCCTTAAGGGTGGGAGGGGGGTTGATGTTTTTGATATGTCTTGCGTGTTTAGGATTAGTTAGGGTAGATAGTTTAGGTAAATTTTCTCTTTATTCTAGTTAGTTTATTTCATCAGTAGTAGTTATGAATATAGATAGTTTAGTAGAGATTATTTTGTTAATGTTAAAATAAATGTTCATTATTTTGCAATTCTGCTTGCACTTATGTCAGTGGTGATATGGTTGAGTGTTAATTTTTGGATTGTATGCATGTAATCTCGTCACTGGACTCTCCGTTGAATGTGTAAGTGTGGTCATGACATGTTAGTTAGCAGGATTGTTTGTGACAGGATACCTTAGATGTGAGCACAGTAAACTTGCATGGATAACAGTGGGGCAAGTAGGAATTATGGCCTAGTCTAGGGGCAGTCGTTTGTGAAGTTCTACATCTTAAGTGTGACTCACGGAGTTGGCCAGCACATTGTTGCCCTTTTACAGCACAAGGTAGGGACATGGCATTGAGAGGAGATTGTAATAGCTGCTGTTATCCATCATGGAGATGGATGTATGCACAGGGTACCACAGATTGCGTCATTGCCCGGCATCTCACATGCTCCTTGCACAGAGTCCATCTACATTGCACAGACCTTGGCACACTTGCTGCGTAGTGCAAGTGTGTCAGATTCATTTTATTTACATGTTCCTGTGCATGTCGGCTGATCCTCAGGGACATGCCAGTATGAGTATTTCCGTGGGTCAATTGAAAATTGCATATGGCAGTACAGTGGGCATGATTCACGTAAGTCATCTGAGAGTAAGTAATGAGTTAGCGTTTTCAAGTATTCACAACTGGCATTGAGGAGTACTGCAGTAGATGTACTGACTTAACTTCTCATAAATGCCTTTGAGGAATCTAAACAATTATGAAGTCATGATTTAGTCAGTGTTAAATTTTTTGTACGTGCAGACAGTTCTGCTGCACACAGGTGGGGAAATGTTGCATTGCTCCCTGTAGTGCCAGTGTTATGGCCACTTCTCCCAGCTGTTACCTTTTGGCATTGGCTCATAGTGATGCCACCCTTGAAAATGTATTTTGCTCTGCTTCTGACTGTATGCTCAGTGCAGTCCAACACACATCCATTGTCACATTGCCCTATCCGTTCACAGTGGTCACGGCAAGTGAGTGATCAAAAGTCAGTAAGCATTGTACGTCCACAGGAAGGGGCTAACTGACGCCTTACATTTTGGTGTGAGTCCTATAGCTAACTCTACTTCACTGAGGCAGACATTGTGGTTCAATTAGTGGGTGGTAGACATTTGCCCTTAGGTATCTTCATCAATGTGTATATGGTGTGCATCATCTTGGGATGTGACATGCAATGTGCACCATCACAACAGGCTTCGTCCACCCTGTAGAGTGTGAGCAGATATGCAATAGATATTCTATTTGCAATAGTAACGGGGGACACTACTTGTGTCCTGCAACAGACTTTGAATTATTTACACACATTCCTATTGCCTTCATGGATGTTGGCCTAAGTTGGGATCTTGATAGATTGTTGTATTGGAGCAATGGGGGCACAGCTAGTTCACACATACCCGTTCATCTCACTGCCCATCTGGATCACAGTGAAAACTGTAATTTTGTGTCATTTCCCTGGGTGTACTTTCAGTTGGATTCGCTGCTCCTGCATTTTGACAGACTGCTATACTGGATTGGTCATGGAAAACAGACAACTGTGTGACTTCGAAATATTTATTCAAATGTCCGTCGACATGGTTGGAGACTGGACCAGTACTTGGCCATGCAATCCCCACACTACATTGATGCCCGGTGGAGGGCCAGACAGAGTCCTTTAGGGCTGAGAAGTCCAAAGGATGAGGAAGAGTTCAGTCAGCAGGCTGATTGCTGTGTCATTGGTAACCAGAAAATATTATGGCAGTCCATGTTGAGGTCCAAGGTGTTTCGGGGGACAGTGGAAGGTGATATTAGGGGGCATGATGCTGAGCCCAGAACCAAGTTGAAACTGGCCATTTGGCATGGATGAATCTTACTGCTTCCTTCTTTGCAAAAAGGCAGAATCATCCACATCTTCGTCCTCTGATGTGTCATGTGCCTCACATGTGGGTGGTGGTATATTGGCTGCCGCACTGTGAGGCGCTAACACATCAGGGGGCGGAGATGTGGATGTAGAAGCAGCAGCAGCAGCATTCATCTGCGCCAGACCTTGCTGCAGCAATGCAGTGATGATGATCTGCAGGGCATGTCAAATGTCAGCTACATCTCGCTGGTGTGCAGCCGTGGCAGCCATTTGTTCCGCCTGCATCCGCTCCATGTTCTCCATTATCCTCCGCATGTGGGCCAACTCCTGGCTGCCATCGCAGGAGCCACACTGACTAGACAGGTGTTCCTGTCTCTGAGTCAGGACTCCAGCGATGTCAGCCATGAAGTGTTGGAGAGCATTGAGCGGACTGTGGGTGTCCGTGATGTTTTTGAGGTGGTCCCAGATGGAACTCAGACACCCACTTACGGAATCAAGTTTGGCCGCCAGGCTGTCAAACCCGCACCTGATGAGCCATCTCCTGCTGGACCTCTAACACACGGCGTTGGAATGCCAGGTGTGGGTCCTGGTGGTCCTGGGAGACAGCCGTGGTGGTAGGTGCTTGCTGCTGTGTGGTTTGTGCAGGGGGTGGGGTTTGCACGATGCAGCTGGGTCGCCCTGCTCCTGGAGATGGGGTGCTGATGGAGTCTAGCAGCTGTTGGAGGGTGTCCATGTTGATGGTGGCAAATTCCTCCTCTTCATCAGTGAAGAGTGGGACAGGCTGCTGTTCAGGAGGTGCTGTATCTCCCTCTGCAATGTAAAGGGGAGATGCATTTTAACTGTGTGTTTCATGTGTGATCATGCATTGGATGTGTTTACAAGCAGACTGCATGACAATGTACATTGTGACAGTTTGGGAGGAGATGCCTATTTTTTGCAGGTTGTAGACTTTTTCTACTACGTCACGGATTAGAGCTTGTACTTGTACATTGTCATTTAACATTTTACAGCTATGACAAATGGGATTGACAAGTTTACACACACAAGCAGCACCAAATGTGTCCTCTGTTCAGTTGAGGAAGTGATGCAATTTGTCCCACATTGTAGTCAATGTTGACGAGCTCCGATTTAGATGTGTGTGCACTACATTGTGGGATACTCGCACATTCACCTGAATTTTTAATACCCCTTATCCCTTTCAGGCAGTGAGCCTTCACTTCTGTGCATTTACAATGCTGAGATGTAGCAACCTGGGGTATATATGTGTCTTCGACAGAGTTGGGACACTTGTGCATTTATTGTCAGCAGATGTCTTGTTTACATCATGGGTTGTATGTACAGGAGGATGTGTCAGGGTATGACCTGCTCCTTTAAGGATGTGATCCACCTCAGTGACGTGGCCTGCATCATGTTGAGACATTTGGGGGGCAGGCATGCTATACATCATGCACTGTCACTTGCCTTGTGAGTGTGGCTCACAGACCCGCACCTTTGCTGGGTAGTGCACATGTGCATGTGTTAGTAGCGAGATTAGTTATGGGTGAGGAGGGCCCCTTTTATGCGCATTACCTACTAAGGCCTATTTGCTGTTTAAATGTGTGCTGCACTATGCTGTACACATGTGCATCCAGGTCGCTTTGTCTATTGTGATTTGTCTTGCATGCATTGCTTACTGCACTCCTGTTGGCTTACCCATTGTGAGTATGGTGCTGCATGAGTTTCTATTGTTGCTGGATGGATAGACAGTGTCAACACACATTACCCTCAACGGTGACACCATGTGCAGTGTGTAAGTGGGCCTGGATTTGTTGATGTGGGTTTCCTATTGCGTATTTGTGGTGCTCAGACATTGTAACCACCAGCCTACCAACAGTTGCAAATGACAGGGTGATGTGTGTTCGTGTATGTGCCATGCAGCTGTTCACATGGATGATACATGCTGTCCTGGCTCAGATTATTCAATGCATGGCTTTGCGTGTGGGTTATAACAACCATGACTGCATATCTGTTCACTGACACCGTTGACTTAACAAATAGATAGGTTTACATGCACATAATTTTGTGATGTGCAACTCACCCCAGGACTGATGTTGAATGATGTTTTCTGTATGGCATATGTGTACACTTGAGAGTGTAGGTGTGCAAATCGGCCTAAGGGGTGAGTGTGCCATTTGGCTAGTTGTCATTATTAGTTGCAACTTTGCTATCCCTGCTTGTTGTCATACTTTGGTTGTCATACTTCTTTACAGGGACATTGTAGTTCTGTGAGTCTGGTTCACAGACAAGTAATGCAGTACATATTTTGTTGACACATTCCTGATAGGCATTGTCCCTGCACTGTGGTGTTGTAGGCATTGCCGCCCTGCTCATTGTATTACATTGTGTTTTGTGTGTAGTCTGCTGTTTGTGTGCATTGTGGGATATGCACCTTTGAGCCAGTAGGCTGCTTGCTCATTTTATCGTGACATTGCATGTGTTTCTGGTATGCAGACTTAATAGATGGTTTCTCATGTGGTGTACACACAGTGACGGCTCACGGTGGGAGTGCTGCGAGGCGTTGGTGCAGTGCAGTGGTGCAGGTAGGGGGAGTGGCAGGATGGGGTGTAGTGGATTTGGACATACGAGGGCTGGAGTTCGGTTAGTGAATAAATGATTTTAACTAGTTACCTTGCACTTGCTGCATCGCCGAGTTGGCAATGCAGCAAGCGCAAGGTAATTAGTTAGATTTATTTATGGACTTACCTAACTCAAGCCCGTCGTGTGTCCAACTCCACTACCCCCCATCCGGCCCCTCCCCCGCCCAACCCCACCGCCCCGCACCACCACCCCACAGCACTCCCACTCAGTCGCGGTCCGTGTAGGAGTGCCGGCCGGGCGGTGACGTGGGGCGGGGGAGGGGCAGGGTGGGGGGTAGCAAAGTACGGATTACGGACCAATACAGGTAAGTAAACATTTAAATCAATAAAACGAATTTCGTTGTGAGCGCTGCATCGCCAAATGCGATGCAGTGCGCGCAACGAAATTCGTTTCATTGATTTAAATGTTTACTTACCTGTATTGGTCCGTAATCCGTACTTTGCTACCCCCACCCTGCCCCTCCCCCGCCCCACGTCACCGCCCGGCCGGCACTCCTACACGGACCACGACTGCTCCCACTGCGAGCTGTCACTGTGTACACAGGACTGCATCTCATGGACAAGCAGGCAGACACATTTACTGGAGATGTGGCAGGATGTCTACATGGCCCCCTTGCCTCATCAGCACACATATACATATCGTCTGCACAGGGCCACATCTCTCTGATACTAAACATGAGGATGCAGTGTGTGTGTGACTGATCATGTGCATGAGTGGGCATGCCACCGCCAATGTCAACAGACATGCAGCATTGTGCACATGTGTCTGGGTTGTGTGCAAGATTGTGTATGTGCAGTTGTGTCACCATTGATGCACATGCACAATCTTGCACACAACTCCAACATACGGGCACATGCATATGCAAGGTGTTGAGGTGAGAGGGCCTTTTCGACAGCCTGCCGCATCTCCAATCAATGTGTGCCTTTGCTCTTTCACGTAGGCCTTATTGTGTGGTGTGAAACAATACTTGGACTATATTTGTTTGACTTTTCAGAGCACATTTCCAGGTCTGTGAGCCCACCAATATGTGTCTTGCAATTTATTGGTTGAGTAGGGTGTTATGTGTCTATGCCATCTTGGCCAAGGGGATCTGTGACAAGTTCCGCATTCATTGTGGGTGTGCACTGCAATATATTTAATTGTGCATGGGTGCCATTGGGCCCATATCCCCCGCCCCCCCAGTCCCTGGTTGGTACTCACCCTGTTGCTGTTGTGACTGGTCCTGTTCAGCAGTATCCTGTCCCGGAACTCCAACCACCGTCTCCTGGCTGATGACAGCGGACACCTGTTCCTCCAACGGATCCATCTCCACCTGTGGTGCTGGACTCCCACCTCCAGTCTGCATTGCTGCTTACAGGTTGGCTGCAAGTTTCAACTTGGTTTTGCGCTTGACATCATGCCAGCGCTTCTTGCAATCGTCCACTGTCCTCCTCACCTCTCCGACAGCATTCACCTTGGACACGATGGACTGCCATTTCGCATTTTTGGTTGCCAATGACACAGTGGAGGTGACAAAAAGTTGTTGTTGGTGTTCGGTCACCTCCGCAATCAGGACCTGGTTTTCCTGCTGACTGAACTGCGTCTTCCTCTTCCTCTTCTCCTTGGCCTTCCCCTGGGTCTCTGGCTGGTCCTCCTGGGTGTTTGTGGGGTTGTTGTTGGCCTCTGTGCTTGGTCCAGCTTCCTCCATGCCTTCTCTCAAAACTTCCTGCTTTTTTTTCTTTGGTGGTTGGGCTGCTTAGCGGGCGTTTTATAGTGATTTTTCCCGCCTACCTTGGAAAATACAAGCCTGACGCTGGTTAGCGATCCGTTTCAAATCGCTAATTGGCCCATCGCCACTTTTTTCACGTTAGCGTAAGAATATTTAGCGCCGTAACACTAATCTTATCGCTTGACTTTTGACCCGGTACAGGAAACTATCGCCTGCTAGTGGCGTGTTGTGAATATGCCGCTAACAAGGCGATAATTTCCGGCGTTACACAGCGATAATAAAAGTCACGCTAACCGAGCTTAGCGATAATTATCGCCGTTTGTTGTGAATATCCCCAGTGTCTGCTGTGTTTTTCATGTCATTATGGATTTGTCGTGTTTGCCACATATTACATCTTCTGCTGTATAATCTGCAGATTTTAACAACAAAAAATTGTTTCTAGCTCAAATGGATTAAAGGCTACTAAAAGTGTAATGACACGTGATACCGCATAGTGGAAAGCCACTTTCCAATAGTTGGTCATCTTTCAACTGCTTATTGGTATATGTGGGTGTTAAATTGGTAATAACAAGGTGGAATGTTTGCTCAGACAGTGTTAACCATGTGTAAAAATGCAAAATAATGAATTAATGCTATCACAAAATGTGCCCCATTATGCAGCATAATTTCCTTTTCCTTTACGCGCAATTTAGACAACCTTGCTGCATAAATTGGTCCTCCCCTGACGCATAATTCCTGTGGCCCTGCCCTTAAACATACCAACTCAGAGGAGGTAAGTTGTAGGCAATATGGTAATGATTTTACATGTGAGATTTAAAGTTCAAATCTTGGGCATGGTTGACTCAATTTCAGTTTAGAATTTTTGGATATCCTGGGGAGAGCAAAGGTCCAAAGTTCCTATTCCTCACTCTTCCCAGTGCTGTGATGCATTTCTGTTGTGTTCCAATGCATATGTGTGAAGATGGGGCCGCAGTGGCTGATGGCCTTTACCACTGAAAGCCTCAGAGTGCCTGGCGTTCCCAGGTACACTCCCACTCTGAGGCCCTCTTGCGGCATGTTAGAATTTAAAGGGAGCATGATTTTCATTTTGTATAAGCCTTACTGTAATTTTGGCAGTTGTTTGTGGCATCACTATATTTTGAGAGAAGTATAGGTGTCATAGTCAGTTGGGGGTGTCACATTTAAAAAGACATTGCTTTATGAGGAACAAAAAATAATTCTAAAATGCATGCACATGTAACAGTGAGCCAGTGAGTTGTAGGGAGTGAGTCTCTCATTAACAAAATGAAGGTGGCCATCTAAGTAGGGGCAAATCCAGCTGATCAAAATAAATCTCCAGCTAGATGTAGTTTTGTATTTATTTGCCAGTAAATCAAAGTGTGTCTCTTACTATTGCGAGACATCAGTGGCCATTTTAACTTGGGCTAATATTTAAAAAAATAAAATCTGGCTTAAACCTGCATGTGGAGGCTGCGCTGATGTCCCCAGCCTCACTGCGTGTACCTCACAGAACAGCTTGAGAAACTGTGGGGACTGGTGGGTAGTGCACCATAATGATAACTGGAAAAACCATGATTTGGTCTCTCCTTGGCATTTCCAGATGCACAAGGTGACGTAATAGGGCTAGATGCAGTTGACTAAGACTGCCACTCCAAACACCCAATGGTTCTTTTATAGGCTGACTTAGAAAGTTGAAACCCAGTGGCTGATGGGGGTTGCTGCAGTGAATTTCTTCCTTTTGCAAAAAAAACATATTAAAATTAAATGTGCAAAAGTCTATGTTGAATAACACACATATAATAAACAGCAATTTTGTAGTAGGTAGTTCTTAAACCTGTCAGCCGTAGGATGGTAAGTCCCTAGTAAAGTGTTACTGCATGTACCCAGGGCCTCTAAATTAAATGCTACTAGTGGGCCTGCAGCACTGATAGTGCCCCCTAGTTAAGTAGCCTTTTAAACATATCTCCTGACTGCCATTGCAGAGCCTGAGTGTGCAGTTTTAAACTGCCATTTCGACCTGGCAAAATAAACCTCTTGCCAGGATCAAAATTTATTTCCATTTTAATTCATATATTTCACCACAGAGTAGGCCCTGCACAGTCCAAGGGCCGGGTGCAATGTAGAAGCTTCTCCCCACTTCAAAGGCACAACTTTGTAAAAAAGAACGGTCTCAGACACCAACTCTTCAGTCCCCTTCTGGACCTGTGGATACTCTACCAGGAAGAAGGACTGCTGTGCTGCTGCAAGTACTGCCACTCGCCTGGACTTCTGCTCTAATGGAACTGCTGCCTTGCGGTCCTCTTGCCAGGGGAAGAAAAACTGGATCTGTATCCGGCCTACACTCCATCGTGTTCGGCCTGAACTTTTGAACTCAGTCCAGCGCAACCAGATATCCCTAGTTGGCGCTTTCTGCTTTAGGCGTTAATTTTACAGTTTAGTCTTTAAAAATTCATAACTCTGGTTCTACTGATTAGATTGTTGTCGGTTTGATCTTGTTTTATGTATTAAAATTAGCTCTATGTTTCTAACCTGGTGTGGGATCTTTTTTCTGTGGTGTTTTCACTGTTTTATTGTTTGAAATGTTGAACATTTGGGGGCATATTATCAAGAAACAGCGTTAAAATTATCGCCGCTTTAGCGGCAGAAAACTGCCGCTAAAGCGGCGATAATGGGCTTGATAATATGCCCTTGAGAATTCCAATTGAAGCCCAGGTTCTGGTGTCAACATGGGCTTCTATTGGCATTCTCAAGGGCATATTATCAAGCCCATTACCGCCGCTTTAGCGGCAGTTTTCTGCCGCTAAAGCAGCGATAATTTTAACGCCGTTCTTGATAATATGCCCCATAGTTTACAAATCGCCTCTAAGTTAAACCTGTCTGCTCTGTGCCAAGCCACCAGGGGGTTGAGCACAGGTTAATTTAGGGTTTGCTTGTGCCTTACCCTGACTATGTTTTTAGTTACTGCTTGACCAGGACAACCCAGTCAACTAATACCCACTTTCTAACAGTAGTCATACCCAGATGTTATAAGCATATAAGTGAAGAAACATAATATGTTGATTTATGTTAGCTTAGCTGTCGATGTCATGTTTCAGGGATTTATATATTAACATCGAAAGGCCTATTTTTCATATTTAGCTGTTGTTTTGCATGAGATCTTTCTTTTAGTTTTCTTTTAGTTGGTAAATAGGCATTTGTTACGCATTAGACAACTGATAGTGAGGCTCTCACCACGAGGAGAGGAGACAACAGGAAGGATGATTCATGGGAAGAAGTGTCTGAACAGCAAAATGTGGACAAAGGGGGATATTCCCAAGAACGTGTGATAATTATCGCAAAATTAGCTTGACGCAACTTTGCACATCGCAGCCTATCGCGGGAAAATAACACTGTGTTAACGTCGTATTCTCAACCCGGCGGCACCATGCGATAGTCTCACGATAATGCGCCAAATGACCACGTCAAAATTAATGCGACGCCGAAAACATGCGAAACACAAACGCGAAAAAAGTCGCGATGCCCCAAATCGCGATACAAAAATCAGCGATAACCAGCGACAGGCCTGCAATTCCCACTCGTCATGTGGGAAAATGCACCATAAAAGCAGGAAAAAAAAACAGAAAAAAAAGTTAAACTGCGTATCACCATGGATGGACCCGGACCGAGTGCAGAGGACAACGGGAACCCCACAAGCCCCACAGACGACCAGCAAGGAACCACGGGGTCGGGGAAGGCCAAGGAGAAGAGGAAGAGGAAGACGCGGTTCAGTCCACAGGAAAACAGGATCATCGTTACGGAGGTGATAGAACACTACTAACAACTGTTCGTCACCTCCAACGTGTCATTGGCAACAAAGACGCAAACATGGCAGACTATCTTGGACCATGTGAATGCAGTTGCAGAGTTGAGGAGGACAATGGAAGAGGTCAAGAGGCGCTGGAATGATGTGAAGGGCAAAACCAAGAAGAAACTCGATGCCAACATGAAAGCAGCAACGCAGATTGGAGGTGGGGGTCCAGCGGCACACCAGGAGCTGGATGACATGGAGAAAATGGTGGCCACAGTTATCAGTCGGGATACGGTGCCAGGAGTAGTGGATCCTGACACTGCTCAACATTACCTGACACAACATCAACAGGGTGAGTACCGACCAGGGACTGGGGGACGGGGGGAGATGGGCACAATGGCACACATGCACAATTAAGTAGAGCACACTGCACACCCACAATGACTCTGGATCATGTCCCTGATCTCCTTGGCATATTGCAGCACACATAGAAACAGCAAGTAGGCCCCCGTCGACAATGTGCCTGGAGGGGGCCCTCCCCACACATCACTAATCTCACAACAAACCCATACACATGTGCTGAACCAAGCAAAGCTGCGGGTCCGTGAGCCACACTGACAATGCAAGTGACACTGCATGACGATTAGCATGGCTGCAGTCCAATTATCATGACATGGTGCACGCCACAACACTGAGGTGACTGAGTGTGGATCCCATCCGGAAAGGAGCAGGTCACACTCTGACACATCCACGTGCACATCTGCGGACAAACCATGCCCAAGAGTCACAACTCGACCAAGAGCCCAATTCACCTGAGTCCGCAACATCTCAGCACTGTGGAAGCACAGAAGTCAAAGGCACACCGCCTGAAAGGGATAAGGGGCAGCCAAATCAGAGCTGCAGGGGCGACTCACCCACAATGCAGCACACACACATAAGAATAAGAGCACCTCAACATTGACAAAAATGTGGTACAAACTGCAACACTTTCACAACAGAACACAGGACACAACTGGTGCCGCATGTGTGCACAAAATGGCCAATCACATCTGGCATAGCAGGAAACTGTGAGATGACAATGTACGAGTACAACCTCACATCCGTGATGTAGTACAAATGTCCACTGTCCCGCATCAAATAGGCATCTCTTCACAAACAGTCACAATGTACATTGTCATGCAGTCTGTATGTAAACTCCGCCAATGCGTCAACATACATGGAACACACTGTGAAACTGCATCTCCCCTTTACATTGCAGAGGGACAATCAACACCTCCTGCAGAGCAGACCCTACATCACGTCAGCGATGATGGAGACGACCTCCAGGACATCGACTACGACAAACTCTAACGGTTCATGGACAACCTCCGCACCCCACCCCCAGTAGCAGGGCAGCCCAGCACCATCGAGGTGATCCCACCCCCTGCACAGACCACACAGCAGGAAGCACCCACCACCACTTCTGGCTCCCAGCACCTCACTGAAGAACACATGGCATTCCAACGCCGTGTGTTAGACTGCCAGAAGGAGCTGGCTGAACAGGTGTGGGTGGGGTTCGACCTCATGGCAGCCAAACTAGATGCCATACGTGGGTGTCTAAGTCCCATCAGGGACCACTTACACTCCCTAACGGACACCCACAGTCCGCCCCATGCCCTCCAACAATCCATGGCTGGCGTTGTGGAGTCATGACTCGGAGACAACAACAACTGTCTAGTCAGAGTGGCTACAGCGATGTCATCCGTGATTTGGGAAACATTAGGACGGTCATGGAGAACATGGAACGGATGCAGGCGCAAAGACTGGCTACCACGGCTGCACACGAGAAAGCTGTAGATGGGATCTTCCATGCCCTGCAGATCCTCATCATGGGAGTGATGCCACAAGACATTGCGCAGAAGAATGCTGCTGCTACTTCTACATCCACATCTCCGGCCCCTGATGTGTCAGTGTCACACAGTGCTGCAAACCAAACACCACCACCCACATGTGAGGCACATGAAACGTCAGAGGACGAAGACGAGGATGAATCTGCCCCAGTGGTAAGGAGGAAGCAGTAGCAGTCATCTCCACCATATGGCTTGTTTCTGCTTGGGTCTGCCCTCTGCATCATGCCCTGGAACAACACCTTCCACTGTCCCCCAACACACTCTGCGACACTAACCTTGGACCTCAACATGGACTGCCATATTTTGCATGCTCAACAATGACACAGCAATCAGCCTGCGGACTGGACTCTTCCCCTTCTGAGTAACTTGTCAATCCCTAAAGGACTCTGGCTGGCCCTCCACGGGGCAACATTGTAAAGTGTTGTCTGCATGGCCCAGTACTAAGACAGCTTCAACACTCCAACGAACGTGAATAATACATTCTAATACACACAGATGTGTCATGTCTATGATTAATCAAGTATGAAATCACGGACGAATGTTGGGGTAGTGATTCCCCCTTACGTCCATGTAGCTCATGTTGTGGAACTTGAGTCACAGGGTGCATCCCTGCATCATGGTGGTACATATTTGACACCAAAAGAAGCCCTGTTGTCAATTGTAGGTCACAAATGACAGCCTATATGTAATGATTTGGGACACATGTGAAACGCTGATGAGTGGGATTCCGTACTATCTTTGACACACAGAAATGGCATTTCGAATACGTGACACCCTAAACAGCCTCTCTGTACAGAGGTGACACACCCACCATCTATTTCCAATTCATGAGATTGTTAGCACTACATGTTGCACAAACACTTGTCAGAGTGATGTGCTTGTACAGAGGAGTAATATGTACACAGGGAATGTGTGTTGTAATTAATTTATTTGCACATGCTGTGCCTGTGGTCATTTTGTACTGTCCCATGATTGCTAAGGACTGTGACAATGTGACGTGCTCATGTGAAGAAATTGTGAATGATGGTGTTCCTACGGGCTATTCCTGCTGCTGCTGCAGTGGGGTGTGGTCCACCTGCCTCATCTTCCTCATCATCGTCCGGTGCATCTGGCACATGTAGCCATGGGGCATTGGTGCGTACACATATGTTGTGCAACACACAACATGCAACGATCATCTTGCACACGATTCCTGGGCTGTACAGGAGCCTTCCACCTGTGATGTCCAGGCCCCTGAAACGTGACTTCAACACGCCAAATGTGCGTTCCACGATGCCCCTGGTGCGTTTGTGGGCCGCATTGTACTGCCTCTGGGCCTGTGTGTTCGGGGCTCGGAGGGGTGTCATCATCCAAGGGCAGAGTGCATATCCTTGATCACCTGTGACAGTGCAGAGAGACATGAGTCAAAAGTTGGTTCTGCATGATGTGTTGGCAGGATCACTAGTTCATTGGTGTGTGATATGTGTGACTTAGTGATTCCTGTTTGACAGGTACTGCCTGTAGCAAATGAGCGGCATCAATGTGTATTACGTAGCCTCACTGCTGCTCCTCCCTCCCCCGAGCCTATTTACTAGTGTGCGCAGCGCGGTTGCATCACTTGCACTCCTACGGCACCCCATTGTCATGCCTGTCTGCGCATGTCCACAAGCCTGACAACGACACTGTGATGTTGTGCGTTGAAGGTGGGCGGCCACGTGTGTGTAGGCCTACGGCAAGGATAGGGCGGACACAGATGTGGAGTTCATGGCTGGCTGAACTCGCAATGCGGTTGAGGGTAGTCCTTTGGCCTATGCTGCGGTAATAGTGACACACACAACAGTTGGCATGTATGATCCTGGACCCCGAGCGGGCTTGCGCTCCTTCATTTATCACCTCGGCCGAGCCCGCACTCCGGGGGCATGCTACATCCCCACATTGCCCATTGTGGGACGGGTGGCGCCGACACTACAACAGAGACACACACATTAGTTACTTCCTTGGCAAGGCCAACACTTAGCAACGCCCAGAGCCCCGGGCTGATCATTCACACCCCTATGCTGGACTGTCATACGCCAGCCCACTCCGCTTACGCTTACAGGGGGGTACGACACAGCTACATGTCCCAGGTCTTCCCCACTGCCTGAGGTGACATGGTTGCATCCGCTGTACACAGCACTATGTAATGTGGTAGGGCCCAGGGCCCTCATGCATACATAATGACCACATGGACACACTTAGATAGTTTGTGGAACTGGCTATGGGCACGTGCGCCCGGCCCCTTTTATTGCTAGGGTCACATGTCCAGTGACGCCTGTGCTGGATGAGTGTGGGGTGAGTGTAAGCCAGCCCTCAGGGAGTGGTTGGTGCTGGCAACAACTACAACAGTGATCAGACAATCAGAAGTTCAAAGTTCAAACAGCAAGGGTCCACGACTTGAGCTGCACAGAGTTAGTGGCCCCGGATGCACTGCGGCCAGCACAGGCACACTGCCACGGGACGGTGACTTGCGGTGCACTGAGGTAGGGCCACGAGAGCTGAGCGGGTCCTCGTCGATGTCGAAGGTGAATGTCACAGAGTGTTTCGGGGGACAGTGGAAGGTGTTCTTCCAGGGCATGATGCAGAGGGCAGAACCAAGCAGAAACAGGCAATATGGAGGAGATGAATGCTACAGACTCATTTTTAACACCAATTCAGTATCAGCTACATGATGATGAAGACAACCCCCAAGCCATAGACTCAGACGCCTCCAAAGTTCAACCAGAGAGTGTCCATGAATTTCGGGGCACAGAGTTAGTGTCACCAGAGCTGAAAGGGGATGCAGTCTGCGATGAGGCCTGTACAATGGTATAAACTCTGCCATAGAAAAATCAAGACTCAGTTCCAAATGTGTGACTTACTTGACCGCAGTGTAGGCCGGAGGCAGCGGTCAGCAGGGGCCCACAGCCACGTGTCGTTGGCTTGCGATGCACAGAGTTAGTGACACCAGAGCAGTTGTTGGTAGTGTTCGTACACCTCCATTACGATGATCCTTTTTTCCTCCGGACTGAACCGCGTCTTCCTCTTACTCCTCTCCTTGCGTGCAATGACATGAACTCGGCCATAGAAAAATCAAGACTCAGTTCCAAATGTGTGACCTACTTGACCGCAGTGTAGGCCGAAGGCAGTAGTCATCAAGGGCCCACAGCCACGTGTCGTTGACTTGCGATGCACAGAGTTGGTGGCACCAGATCGAAGGGAGTACAGTGATATAAATGCTGCCATTAACATATGTACTCGGCCATCATGAAATCAAGACTCCGTTCCAAATGTGTGACCTACTGGACCGCAGTGTAGGCCGGAGGCAGCGGTGGAGTACATCAACGAGAAAGGAGTGCTGGAGGCCTGTGTCACGGTGGCCTGTGTCTGAGGAGGCTGCCAAGGTCGCGGGCCTCGGGCTTGGAGCTTGCACTGGCACATGGTGGGCCCTCTTTGACACACGCCGGTGTCGGCAGGTGAACAGTGAGGCCTGGTTGTGCAGCGGCGGCCAAGACGGGTCTGGGGACCAGCAGCCTGGGGTGCAGCAGGCGCACAGGATCGTAGGCACCGCCGCTCACGGCGTCGGCCTTGTGGCGGGCTGAGAGGTGCCGCCCTGGCAGACACGTTGGCCATTCCGGAAGAGAACCGCACCCAGAGCAACGGGCTTTTTATTCACACCCTTACGCTGGCCTGGCGTACGCCGGGCCAGCCCACTCCGCTCACGCTTACAGGGGGGACGTAACAAGCTACATTTCCGCAATCTTCCCCACTGCCTGGGGTGACATGGTTGCGTCCACTGTCCACTACACTCCAGACACCAGCAGTATATGTCGACATGGACATGTCTGGTCTGCATACTGCAGTCTGTCCACCACATCCACGCCACACTTGGCATTGTGTACATTCTCATTCATGGGTCACTTGCCTCCTTCGCACATGCCTGGTTCCCACCTCTCCCCACATTCTGCTATTGTGTGGCTGAGGTGCCATGCCGTTGATGGCTTGTGTACATGGCTAGCCCAGGTTACCACAGTAAGTTGTGCTGTCGTGTCTGGTAGGTGGGCATGTTGTTTGGCATGTTGTCTGTGAGTTTGTAACGTGTGCATTCCCAGAGTCATGAGTTGCATGACTGTGTAGTTGAGGTTGTGGTGTGTGGTGTGTTCATTTGGTACTTACCAACGAGCAATGCATTCCCATAGGTGCCATCCTGAAAGCGCTGGTTTATGATGGACTGTCGGAAGATGAAGGAATCATGCACACTGCCTGGGTAGTTGGCGACGACAATGGTGAAGAGTCCCAGGTGGTCCACTATTGCCTGCACATTGATGGAATGCGTGTGCTTCCTGTTGCGGTAATTGTGTGCAGTGGCGGCAGGGGGCACAAGGAGTACATGTGTGCAGTCGATTGCCCCCAACACGTGCGGGAAGCCTGCTATGGCGTAGAAGCCTTGCTTGGTCTCCAGCTGTTCCTGCGCAGTGTGTGGGAAGTAAAGGTGCTGGGGTACCAAGCTGATGATGGCATCCAAGACAGGTGTGAGGAACTTGGATAGGGCTGGCTGTGAGACTCCTCCGACTCTGGCAGTTGTTGGTTGGAAGGTCCCAGAGGCCAACAGGTACAGCACAGCCAGCAGCTTTGTCTGCGGAGGGATGTTGGTTGTCCGCTGTGTTGGTACCGTCAGCCTGTGGGCAATGTTGGTCAGGATGCGGAGGATGGTTGTCCTTTTGAGCCTGTAGTGGGCAATGACATCCTCTGGTGTTAAGTCTGTGAGGCTGGTGCGTTTTCTGAAGGTCCGCTGGCTTTGTCTGCGCTGCCTCTGTGGTAGTCCGTGGGGGGGGGCGGTGGGGTCCGGGGGGGTGGCGGGCCTGGGTGTGGTGGCGGTGGGTGTTGTGGCCCTCTTGGGGCTCCGAGCTGCATGATCAGTAGCTCCATGGCATCTGTTGTTCTTCAGGTGTGGCTCTGGTCTGGCCTCCCTTTTGTGGTGCAGGTTGTCGTCCGACTTAACACCAGGTAAGAGCAGGTGTTAAATCCGTGCTGTTAACGTGCCTTATCACCTGTTTTGGGATCTTATCGCCGATCTGGCTAGTTGTAGAGAATATTGCGAAGTGGTGTTTTCGCGGCTTTTTGCACAGGAACGCCTACTCTGCATCTCTTTAGCGTTAGTTGACGGTGTTATCCGTGGCGATGTTTTTTGCGGCTGCTATCGCAGGAAAACTGGCGATATCGGCTGTTAGCACCAGCTTGTGAATGGTGCGATAAATCTATCGCCACTTTGGCTGCGATAAAGTGCCACTAACTCGGCGATGAGTCCTTGAGCATATGCCTGTTATACCTGCTGCTCAGCCTGTGTGTCTGTGGACTGGAATGATGGTGTGAGAGCTGGTGATGGAATGTTGGATGAGAGAGACTGTCAGTTGGAGGAAGGGCTGAGCAGCAGGGAGGCTGCTCCTGGTGGGGCTCTGCATAAGATCTTAACTTATAATAAATCTACATGGAAATCTACCTGGACTGCCTATCTTCATTACAACACATTTTGGCGACGATTTAGAAGGAAAAGAACCTGCGTGTGCAACTTCTGCGGACTTTTACTATGAACTTTGGAAACTTCAAGGTAAAGGAACTTAAATCTACATATTTAAAGATAGCTGGCACCCATGAGCCCCACCAGTGACCACCCCATTGGTCGCCCACAACCCAACGGTGCCAGCATCAACCGTAATGTTCCAGTTCCTGCTCTACATCCCTCCCTCTCCATCTCCTTTGGGACAGTCGTCCCATCCTGTCACTTTGGGTCAGTGCCTTCTCAAAGTGCAGTTCCCCAGGAGAGCGTATCTTCCTGCCTTCTTCTGCTGCCCTCCTGCTTTGGATGAACTTTTCCCGCCTTGCTGCATGTTCTGCTACTTTGGAAAAGTGTTTTCCTGTCCTGCTGCCTACCATTTCATGCTACATTTTCTTCATTCCTCACTCCTGGATTCTACTTGCTGTGACCCAACCCACTGTGCCAGTCCTTGCTGTGCCTGTTTTAATTGCTATCCAACTGTGTGCCCTCATGTTACTCTATTTGCTTGTTCCCTGTCTTACGCGTTTTACAAGCTGCGTGCTCCTGAGCAGTTCACTGAGCGATGCCTTGTTGTCAGTCTGACAGGAGTCATATAACCGGCACCCCTGGTGAGCGTGTATATTTAAGTGCTCATGCTTTTGCGATCATTATTTTCAAGTACTTTGTATTTTTTGCCACTCATTTCAGCTGCGTATGGCTTCGCTATGGCAGTTGAACCGCTGCCTTACATTTTAAACTTGGCACGAGCTGTGCACAGCGCACACGCACAGCGCGCGCAGCCTTACTTGCTTCTTGCTGTCCTGCCATACCTTCGTTGTTCTTCTGTGATGTGTGCCTGCTGGTAGCAACGCCTTCGAGCACAGTGATGACCGGGAGCCATCCGGCGCGGCGTCACCAATACGTGCCGCCATCTTATGTTTGGAGGCACTGTGTGTCCTTATTGGAATGCCTTTCTATATGTTTTCTGCCAACCACGTTCTGGCATTTTGGTAAAGTTATTTGAAAGGTTTTCACGAGTAGCAGCGTCACCCCGTCTGAGGAGAAACGTCTCAAAGGGAAATCTTCAAAATGAAGGTACTTTTGTTTTGTTGTTTTCTTTTCTGCCTTTGCCACGTGTTTACAAGCAACAAATCTTGTCATGGAGACATTATGGAGGTCGTGCGTCTCTCCTTTCTTCAAGACTTAAACAACTCCTCTGGAACTAGGTTATTTACATTTAAATTAATCCCTGCTCCCTTCTCTACTGCTTCGTATCTGCTGCGTTTGCGACTCTATTGACTTCGGTTCGTGATTTTTATGCCATGGATTACTTTGATGTTTATGTTGCTGCAGTGGCTTCTTTTCAACATTCACAATGGATTTCATTTTACACTAGTTCTGTACTTTTGCATTTCTAGAAGAGTTTCGGGTGAGAGGTCGCTCACCAGTGTTCCAGAGTGTTACTGAGCACTAATGTCCGATGCCATGTAAATGTTGTTGTTCTTTACTTTCTAATGTGCAAATGTGTTATTTCTTAATTCTTGTTTCACTTTTCCTTAGCTCCTTGAAGTTATGTTTCCTGCCATGCATTTGGATATGAGTGTAAGTTAGTGCGTGATTGTCTTGCTGTTTCCCACTTTTACGTGGTTGTGGGTTCCTGCCGAATACCACTACTTGTAGTGCACATTTCGTAGAGTGAATGTTTTTTTAAATATTTGATTGCTGTTTTTATGCTGTGCTTTATCCTTACACTTCTTTCGCACGTCAGGGTTGCGGTAGGATGTTTTACGTTGCTTTGTGCTGGTACTTTCTTCATGTTCCTGTTTCATGCTTGATATTTTACTGTGCTTTTCCTTATATTTGTCAGGTGTATTGATATAAGTGATGATTGGTATATTAGTGTGTTGATGATTCCCACTTTTACGTGGTTTTGGGTTGGTGATCATTATTTACCACCCATTGCGGTCCGGACCCGTATTATGTTTTCTTCTTCTGGTTTAAGAGTGCATTGTACACGTGTTCTGTGTGGAGCGTATTTTCCACACATCACAACCCAAATTTCAGTTTGGGTGGAGTTTCTTATTGCTTTTCTTCAGGTTCTGTGTGGAGTGCCCTTTCCACACATCACAACCCAATCTTGGTTTGGGTGGAGTTTCTGCTTGGTATGTTCATGTTCCGTGTGGAGTGCCCTTGCCACACATCACAGCCCAAATTGTCTGTTTGGGTGGAGTGTATGCTTGCTTTTCTTTTGGAACTTAATTCTCTGTTATCTGGGTGATGTTTCCTATCGCGCCTTTTAGTCGGGACCCTTCCTACCTCTTGTTGGCCTGGCCAGCCTGCTTGTTTGGTTTTTGGGGTTTTGTTTGAGTCTTGGTGGCGTGGTAGTGTTTGTGTTGCTTTGGCTTGGTTTCAAGGGATTGTGGTTTTTATTTTGTTTTTATGAGAAAGGGAGAAGTGGTGAGCGATTGAGTTGCTGGATTGCGTAATCTTTTACTTCTTCCAAACAATTATCTTTTTGCTATTTTGGTTTACATGTATTTCTCCATCTACATGTTTTGCATGTTGCCCCTCTTGCATGTATTTATTATTGCCATCTTGTACATGCATCTATTTTATTGTAATTCTTTTGCTGTTGATTTTATTGGTATTAAGAAAGGGAGATGTGTTATACCTGCTGCTCAGCCTGTGTGTCTGTGGACTGGAATGTTGGTGTGAGAGCTGGTGATGGAATGTTGGATGAGAGAGACTGTCAGTTGGAGAAAGGGCTGAGCAGCAGGGAGGCTGCTCCTGGTGGGGCTCTGCATAAGATCTTATAATAAATCTACATGGAAATCTACCTGGACTGCCTATCTTCATTACAACAATGCCCCAAAGTATCTTTTAAAGGACTTATGTCCAAAGCTCATTGTGAAGATGTGAGAAACTGGGGAGTTTACCTACTTCCAGGAGCATACTGGAATCTTATTGGATGTTGTGAACAAAGAATGTGATACCTGTTTGTTAGAAACGGGGTAGCGTGGTGCGGAGTGGGAAGGCTAAACCAGGAGCATTGTGTAAAGCATCCGCGCAGCACACACAGGCGACCCACCAGGCACACTACAAAAAGGAGACCACACCAGTTGGAGTAAGAAAAACAGCATATGTATTATGCAATCAGCATAGCAGAATGTAACCATAGTGGTAACACGGCGCCAACCGGCACCCGGTAGACATAAACAGTGGGGACTATTTACAGGGCAGCGCCAATCGGGCCGCTGCCAGAATCATTATAAGCACAGAATGAATGCAAGTCACTAGTAATAATAGTTGTGATCAGTCCGTACCTGTGGGGTAAAAGACCATGAATAAAGCCTCACTGCAATAAGCAGCAAACATCAGGCCTAGACATCTGCATTAGGCATCATTAGCAAAGAAAAACACAGGGCGTAGAATGCATGTAACATTATAGGGCATTAAAAACATTATGCAGGACATTAACACCCTTCTGGCATGAACCATTGGCATAGAAACCTTATCATGAAACAGGATCATAAATCACAGGCCTGTTAGGCCTAAAAGCAGGTTAGGCACAACAGTAGGCGTAAACCTCATTGGCATGCAACATTAGCATGAGACACAGTCCTGTCAAGCATAAACGCAGGGGCATCCCAATAGGAGTAAATCCCAATAACATGAGCCCTGTAGGCATATACACATTAGGCCAGGCACCACATGCATTTAAGCACATGAGGCATCAGCTCAGCATACATTAGAGAAGGCACAAAACAGTACCCCCATATCCGGCATGCACCTTAGGCCTGAAAACCCCCACAGCCTGACATGGGCATACAACCTCATTAACCTAAGGGCCGGGTCAGTAGGCATACATCATTAACATAGAGGCAACCCCAGCATAAACAACGCCTAGGGCATAGCGCCCGGTATGAGCCTCATTAGCAGTGGGCAGGGCAGTAGGATAGAGTCAGGTCAGCACCGTTACCTTGGAGCCCCCACAACAACACCGGGATGGTGGAGCCCCCTCCTCTGGGGCTCGGAAGTCAGAGCTGCCCCCCCCCACTGGGGTTCTTAACACAATATCACGCTCAGCGTTGCAGCGGCCACTGTCCGGCGGACCGCTGTGGAAATGGAGCTGGCCCTGAATGAGTTGGAGTCCCCTCGGGGACTCGGTAGTCCCAAGTATGGCCAAGTGCTCCCAAACCGTTGCAGCTGCCCGCTGTCAGTCGGGGCAGCTGTAAGGATCAGCACGGTACTGGGGGTGGGCACCGGCAATGTGCCCCGATACCTCCCCCACCAAGGCAAGGCTGAGCCCCACTCACCGGGCTCACTGGAGGACTCCTCTGGCCTCCCTCGATATGCGGCTGACTCCTTCTGGCAGGACTTCTCCCGGCCGCTCTCAGTATGCCGGGCTCTCTCCTCACACGGAGCCCTGCAGGCGTCGCGCTGCTTCAGGCAGCATTCCACTCTTCACCCGGGGCCCCTCCTGGGACCCGGGACTTTGTCCTGGAGCCGGCGAGGCTCCAAACGACTCCGGCGGCGCCCGGGGCTCTCCTCCGCTCACGGAGAGCCCCCTCCTCCACCTTCCTTTCCGGAGCGAAGTCTCCAGCGGCGTTGGGGCCAGCGCGGGGTGGGCTCCCGCCTGGCTCCTGGGCAGACACGAGGCTCTCTCTTCACCCGGGGCCCCCTCCTGTGGGACCCGGGACTTTAAGGCAGATCCCGCTTCCTCTCGGGGCTCTCCTCTGGTCACGGGGAGCCCCCACCTACTTCCGGCCAGCTCGGCCGAGGTCCGTCTTCTTCCGGGTCGCCGCAGGCAGAGCGGCGGCCCTTCGCAGATCCCCGGGTTGCGGCGGTGACTTTTCCGGCAATCCCAGAGTGTGGGGTGGCTCCCGCCCTGGGTTTCACAAGGCAGGAAGGCGTGGGGTAGGCTCCCGCGGCACTTCCAAATAAGCCGCTCTCCTTCACGGCCACACGCGCTTCCTCACTTCAGCGCGCGACAGCGCTCCCGAGGCTGCGGCGGTGATCTTGGCCACCTTCTTCGTCTTGCGGCAATACGGGGTAGGCTCCCGTTTAATGAGTATCGAGACCACGGGGTGGGCTCCCGCTGGTTTAATAGCACCACGTTGTGGCGCACACGCGGGGTAGGCACCCGCTGAAGGCGGCAAAATGCGGGGTGGGCTCCCGCTTAATTTGTAATAGGCAGAGTGTCACAATAACGCGGGGTGGGCACCCGCGAAGGCTGGCAATGCAGGGTAGGCACCCGCTCCTCCCCAAGCAGGCAGGCAATCAGACAATTAAAGTTCAGCGCTCCCAAGGCGCTAGGGACCTCACAGGTCCAGGGCCCACAGAGGAAGGTCTTGCCCACGCTCCTCACTTCCTTGGAATACGGGGAGACTCAGTACAGCGCTCACGAGGCGCTGGGGGCCAGGAGACAGGTAGTGCAGGGTGAGATCAGCGGGCAGCAGGGCGGCTCACCAGTCCTGAAGCACCAGTTCCTAGGAACGGTCATCCTCCATTATGGTTGCAATCCTGCCAACACAGCAGCCTCCACTCCGGCGGTGTCTCTTTACTGGCCCTGGGGACAACAGAGGGGTGCAGATGGGCACAGGGGCCAGCACACAGGCCCAATGTGGCGGTACCTCCTGGCAGAGTTCCCCCTCAGTCACTTCTCCAGCTCTGTCTGGACTGTCTCCCCACATGGCAGCACAGCCCCCCTTTATATACGCCCCTCACCCCACCTACCAGAAAAGGCTGCCAACTTCTGGAAGGTTCCCTGGGGAACCGGTCTTAACTGGTTTAGGGGGAGGTGTAGAGCACCCTGGCTGCCAGGTTTCCCTCCAAAAGCTGGGAGTACTGGGAAACAACATCTAGACCGCCACTCAACTCAGTCAGGTGGCACATAGGCAGGCAGGAATGGCGTCCATTTTAAAAGTGACAGTGACACCATTTCACAGTATTACCCATTTACATTTGAGACACAACATGTAAATACATAAGCCAGGGGGAAAAGCGAAATATTTTGGGAAAATAAGGGCCAAGTCCAACACAACCCCCTCCCAGCCAAAAGCCAGGGTAGACCACTCAATGCCTTGATGGGCTTCCCTGCTTGGGGCGAGAAAACGTGGACGCGGGCCCACAACTGCAGGGGCACCCGCAGGTTCTTCGCCACTCTGGAACCCGATGGTTCCCTCTCTCAACTCCTCCTGGACCAACTTGGCCACCCCCCTGGTGCTCCCTAGTTGGCTGCAGCCAGGACCGGCCCCTAGGCCATCCAGATGTCTCTGGCCCTGGCTGTCTCACAGAGTGGGGGGCAGTAGCCCCAGGCCCGTAGTGCCCGTTGACCACTCTCCTCCTCCTCCGTGCAGTCCCAAACTGCCACTGGTCTTCCCATCTGGAGACCACACTCTCACACTGTCCACAAGTCAGGGGCGAGGCTCTCCTCCCCCTACCTCTCCTTCTGGGGTTCCGCACGCTCCTCCTATGCGGGGCACCCTCAGACCACCACTCTCTCACTCGTCCAGGGCCGTGGCCCTGCAACCAATCCACCAATCCAGGGTCTAAACCCTTAGGTTGCCCCGGTGCCAGAGGCGAGTCCTCCCTCCCTCTGCTTCCCTCCCAGAGTTCCGCACCCTCCCAACTGGAGTGGTACCCCTGGAAGACAATTCCGGGGGGACACTGCTAACAGACGGCCCTTCCGCCAGGTCAGGCAGTACCTGTCCCTGGCCTCCCAACCCAGGATCTAAGCCCTGTGGCTGAGCCGGTGCCAGAGGCGAGTCCTTCTTCCCTCTGCACCCCCTCCCAGAGTTCCGCACCCTCCCACCTGGAGAAGTACCCCTGGAAGTGAAACCGGTAGAGACCTTGATTACAAGTGCCCCTCCCTCCAGGTCAGGCAGCCCCTGAACCTGGCCCCCCAGCCCAGGATCTAAACCCTGTGGCTGAGCAGACCCCAGAACCCCTGGAGCTCGGATTATAGATGCCCCGGGTTCTCCTGACACTGGGGGATCCCCTTCCATGGATGGCCCATCGGGACAGCCTAGGCTCCCAACCTGGGGTTCCCTTATAGAACTCTCCAGGCCCTGAGACTGCGGTTGGGGCACCTCGGGACACCTCCCCGTCTCACTCCTTCCTATAGATAGGATGTGAGGCCCTACAACCCTCTCACTATCCTGGGACCTAGCTGGGCTATTCTCCACCTCTCCCACCTCGCTGGGTTGGAAGATCCCTGCACCACTCCCTTCAGGATTACTCCCCAATGCCCTCTCAGACTCTCTGGCACTCACCCAAAGGTCTGCCTCCCGTGCAAGCTCCCTGGGGTCGGAGAGCCCACACTGCAATAGGTGGTGGCGCAACCTGGGAGAACAACTCTTGAGCACATGCTCCCTGATAATCAGGCGGAACAGCCCTTCCCCATCTGTCACCGCGCCACACACCATCCACTCCTCCAGTGCGGTCCAACACACGTCCACATACTCCCCCCAAGACTGATGGGACAGTTTCTTGCCGCCCCTAAAT
Organism: Calotriton arnoldi; assembly: GCA_963921515.1. Lineage (NCBI taxonomy): Eukaryota > Metazoa > Chordata > Amphibia > Caudata > Salamandridae > Calotriton > Calotriton arnoldi. The sequence continues at coordinate 386,190 of CAWUFW010012523.1, forward strand.
TCCAACCTGCCCCCCTCCTTCTGGAGATCAGGCACCATCTTCCGGGTTCTGGGAGTGGGACTTCCTGCACTGGCTTCACTCTGATGCCACCACTGGATCCCACCCTCACTGGTGAATCCAGACCACAGAAACCACTCTCGGGGACAACCTACCCCCCTGAGCTAGTCTCTCCCTGGCGAAGGCCCTCTCCGCCTCAGCCATTCTCTCCTGTGCTAGGACCCTCTCGGTCTCTAGCCTCTTTTCTTCAACTCTCAGCTGCGCTAGCTCCACTCTGAGCCTTTCCAGCGCCAGCTGATGCTCCCTTTCTTCCCTCCTATGTACCCACTCTTCTGGGGACAGGGAAAGGGGTGGGGCAGTGCCCCTGGGGCTGGACCCAGCACGGGACTGCCTCTCTATGGTGTCCTCATTCTCTACCGGTGTCTCTGCCCTAACATCTCCTTCCTCCTCAGAGTCACCACCCTCCAGGGTTATGGACTGGGACCCCTCACTCTCAGAGTCCCCCTCACGGTCTCTACCAAATCCACCCCCTAAATATGCGGAGGGGTAATCAGAAAGGTCCCCACAGGGCTCTAAGGGTTCCCCCCTTCTCAGGGCCTCATAGAGGAACAACTTCCTGCGGGTGTTGCCTACTGTGGGTATCCCTCTCTCTCGGCAGAGGACTATCACCTCCTGCTCAGTGTACTCCCACAGGCAATCCTCGTCGTAGGTTAACCCCATCCTGGTGAGATACCCCCGGGATACACCACCCACAGTGCAACAGGGAGACACAATCCCCAAAACAACACTTCCAGGAGGAAATACAGTCAGCAAAACAGTCCCCAAATCTGTGGTTACTCTCAAGTGCACCCTTTGTAGTGCAACCAGTTGTCGCTTATGGTACTGCGCAAACACAAGTCCTATCCCACCGCTGAACACCAATGTTAGAAACGGGTAGCGTAGTGCGGAGCGGAAGGCTAGCCAGGAGCATTGTGTAGCATCCACGCAGCACACACAGGCGACCCTCCAGGCACACTACAAAAAGGAGACCACACCAGTTGGAGTAAGAAAAACAGCATATGTATAATGCAATCAGCATAGCAGAATGTAACCACAGTGGTAAAACGGCGCCAACCGGCACCCGGTAGACATAAACAGTGGGGACTATTTACAGGGCAGCGCCATGTTACCGCTGTGGTTACCATCTGCTAAGCTGTTGCATAATACATATGCTATTTTTCTTACTTAAACTGGTGTGGTCTCCTTTTTGTAGGGTGCCTGGTGTGTCGACTGTGTGTGCTGCGCGGATGCTTTACACAATGCTCCTGGTTTAGCCTTCCCGCTCCGCACCACGCTACCCGTTTCTAACACTGTTGCAATTTGTAATTCATTGTGTTTACATTATTAGTCTGTGTTCCTCGAGAAGGAGAGGCTTCTCTCCCTCACATTTCTAGAGATCCATCCCAGGGATTCTTAAAACCATATCTCTCTTCCTGAGAGATTACTTTTGAAGTTATTCTCTGCTTTATTAGATGTATGATGATTTATAACTGAGAATACTTTCCAGCTTAACATTTTCTTTTATTTAAAGTGCAAACGCTTCATGCTTATTCATATATTCTTTCGTCTGAACTCTTTATTGGGTTTTGGAACTGACACCTTATTCTACTTCATTCCAATTTATTTTAGATCAGTGAAATTCCTTTATGGAACACGCTTGTTGTATTATTTCAATTTTAACTGTCATTGTGAGAAGTTGGCCTGGTATATGCTGTTCACTAATTAAAGTGGACACCTTGCACCAGGGCAAATCGACTCTTATGGTAGATAGGTTTAAGACAACCTTTTAAAGAAAGCTATCCTAGTGGTAGCTGTGGAGAGCAGCCTTCAGGCTAAGTCTCGGAGGAATGTAAAGCAGCTTGTTTTACCATATAATCTCTTGAATCACCAAATGAAAAGACACCACACAGGTATATATATCAAATATATATGTATTTATTTCTAAATAACTCTCTACTAATCTCTTTATGAGATTAGAAGACAAACATATGCACAAATCAACGTTTCACAATAAGTTAAGCACAAAATATGGCTGGGGCCCTAGGGGCGTACCAGACCATATACTAAGTAAGAGACTTAGGGACAACGACTTGCAGGGAGACAAGGCCTAGGGCCTTCAGAAGTGCTGGGGCCTCACGAAACCACCCAAGGCAGGTAAGTAAAGGACCCACGGGGGACGCGTGCAGTGTAGATACACAGGTGCGGATCGCCGTTGACTTCAATGGGGCAAGTCGCGGTTGGAAATAAAGAGTTTTAGGATACTTCTATAGAACCTACAAGCAAGCCCTTTGGTTTCTTTAAGAAGTCTTCTGGGGACCCACAAGCCAGCGGGCAAGGGATCGCGAAGACACCTCGGGCGGAATCACTCAACAGGGGCCCACGGTCACTCGGGACAGTGTAGGCCTCTGATCTTCGGAGGGATTCCTGCTGGAGGTCGGGACCACACGTGGTCCAAAGCACAGGTTCGTAGAACGTTGTGAAGGGGTTGCACTCAACAATAGTGCACGGTACCCAGGGGTCGCGGTTCCTCGTTACTCGTGGGGTCCACTTGCCTCAGCTTCGCTGGGGACTCACGATGGCCTGGGAGAGGTCAGGAAATCCACTTCTTGGGCTGCAGGGACTTCAGACTCCGGCGGGAGCGGCGTAGTTTGCGACCGTCGTTGTCGTTTTTGGTGCCTGCCAAGCAGGGGAGTCACTCCTTGACTCCAAGGGAGATTCTTCTGTCTTCCAAAGGTAGTGGAACGTCGAAGGGCCAGGATTCTTCTGTAGAGCGTCGTCCAGGGGTTATCTGCTTTGCAATGGCAAGTGTTCCCCTCTTATACTAAAAAGAGGGGATGGACTAGCTCTATGACCCCACCTATGGGAGGGTCAAGGGAGGGTGGCTACACCCACTTCCCTTTGTCCAGTTTCGCGCCAGAGCAGGGGCAGGTAGCCCCTGAGCTGGTTTGAACTGGCATATGCACAGAGGAGCCTTTGCTCCCCAGTGCAGGACTTCAAAGCACTCTAAGAGTGCACCCACCCAGCCCCAATACACATTATCCTGTCTGGGGAGGTGGTCACACCTCCCTGCAACAGGAAACCTATTGTCCAGGCCTCCCTGCCGGAGTTTCGTCCAGCAGCAGGAGGCCAGACTTGTGTCTGTGGCAGCAGCATCCATTTTGTGATGCCAGGGCTTCAGAAAGAAGTTACCGGGTAAGCCAGAGTTAACATGTCTTTCCCTCTAGAAGGGTGGAATGCTACCCCCGCCGCCAGGATTGGCGGGGGGGTAGTATTCCAAGATGTTTGACACCAAACACGACATGTTTAGGTGCAGCCATTCCAAAGTTAGCATTTTACCGCGAGGATATAATGCGCTTAAGAGTATATGGTCAGGCTGCACTACAAACAGCATCAGAGATGGTCTCCGAACGCTGCAGAGGGGCCCTGCTCATGCAGGGGCACCCTCTCACATAGGAACCATGCACTCTGCCTTTAGGATTGATAAGGCCTGCCTTAGGAGTGACTTATAGGTTTATATGTGTGTATGTATTTAGTGATATAGGTAACCTATATCACAGTAAGGGGTGCATGCACCACTCCTACCCAGGCTGCAGTAGCAGACCTGTGGTGTCAGTTTGGATGGCCTTCCAGGGGTGGCATAATACATGCTGCAGCCCCTGGTAGGCCTCTGAGGTACCTATGCCCTTGGTACATAGTATACCATATACTAGGGACTTATAAGGGCACTCCAGATTCCAATCAGAGATGTGCCTAAGGCACATGGAAACCTTTTTACAGAGAAAGCAGATAGACTGGGGCCCTGAATAGCAGGATCCCAGTCCAACTAAGTCATAAACCAGCAAAACACCATAAAAAAAGTGGGGGCAACCATATAGTCAGATTCCACCTTCCTACATAACCCCCCCAAACGAAAGGAGATAAGGCTAACCTTGGCCAGTTGAGCCTTCATTGACTAAGTGGTCATATAAGGAAGCACCTGCACTAGCATGGTTGCCCCCTGTCTTATGGTCCACTAAGCAATCCCTCACCCTAAGGGTATGAGAGGGTCTCCACCATGGGGAATCACTACCTGTGGTGTGCTTAGGTAAAGTACAAGGCTGGTGAGGTGTCTGAGTAGGGAAGTGAGGCCCTAGGAATGTTGGCCTCAGCTTCCTCAGATCACTGGTCACCATGTATGCCTGTCTTTCCATGACTGAGTTGCACTTTGCTCTAAGGGTCAACCTTTGGCTGCCTACAGCTGTGGGTTGGGTCCCTTTGGATGGACTACTGGAGGGACATGGCAGGTTTGGAACCTTCTGGTCCCAGGTTTGCCCTTGCCTACCAGAGTCCTTCTGGGGGAGGTCCCTACATAAAGGTATGGGGGATCCCTCAGTGTGTAGAGGAATTTTCACCTGGCTAGGGCTACTAGACTGGGTGCCCCTAATCTGCTGATGGGGGCTTCCTCTGGACAGGGGGCCCTGGGGGTCCACTGACCTCCCTGACCTCTGCAGCCCTGGGCTGACTGAGGCAGGGTAGAGAGGGGCAGGTTACCTGCTCCAGACGGGGTACCACCTTGGAAGGGTCCTCTGCCATCAGGGGTGTGGCCAGCCCAGGCCTGACTACCTCTGTGGCAGTTCCTTCACTAGGGGTAGGGTCAGTTCCCTGAGGAGGCTGACCCTTACCTACTGTCTGGGGGAAGAAGACTTTTCTTCAACCCTTGTGCTCTCTTTTGGGGGAGAGTGGGCCATTCTTTCAGGCTCCATCTCTCCAAATTCTTGGGCTGGGGCTGTGGCCATCACAGCCCCACTAACCTTTACAGGGACGCCCAACATCCTAAGATGGGTTTGGTGTTCCACTTCAGCCCAGGCTGAAATTTCCAGATCATTGCCCATCAGGCAATCTACAGGTAGGGTTGGGGACACTGCCACTCTTTTTGGGCCTGTGACCCCCTCCCAGCTGAGATTGACTATGGCCATGGGGTGATCTGTTCTGACACCATCAATGTTGGTCACCTGGTATTTAAACTCAGGTAAAAGCTGGTGAGGGGGACTAGTTTCCCTGCCACCATGGTGACACTAGCCCCTGTGTCCCTAAATGCCACAGCTTTCTGACCATTAATTATTGGCTCCAATCTGTACCTGCCCAATGCTATGGGACCCATGGTAAAGGTGGCAAATCCTATACCACCATCAGAGTCAGAGGAGTCTGTTGAGGGGTCCCTGTCTAAACTAGGGCCCACCTCTGTTCCTCTTGCAAAAGCACCTAACTTTTTGGGTGCACCTCTCCCAACTGGAGGATTACTACTGGTAGTACCAGGAGGGGTGGTAGTAGTTGTGGGAGGAACATTTTCTTTATTGCCAATCCTGGGGCAACTGGGATCAGTTTTCCAGTGCCCAGGCTTTTTACAGACATGGCAATAGGGTTTCTTTTCAGGAGAGGAAGGAGTTTGGGACCCACCCCCAGAAGAGGAATTTTGGGGCCCTGTAGGGGACTTATCCTTAGATTTATCCCCACCTTTCTCTTGGGACTTAGTAGAATCTTTCTTCTGGTCACCACCCTGATTTCTAGTTTTTACTCTGGTTCTGACCCACTTGTCTGCCTTCTTTCCCAATTCTTGGGGAGAGGTCAGATCAGAGTCCACCAGATACTGGTGCAAAAGCTGGTTTTGACAATTATTAAGGATCTGCTCCCTCATAATCAAATTGTACAATCCTAAAAAGTCCTGCACTTTGTTGCCATGTATCCAACCTTCCAGAGCCTTTGTAGCACAATCTACAAAATCAACCCAGTCTTGAGTCTGAGCTTTTGGGTGTCTCTGAACTTCAACCTATACTGTTCAGTGGTTAGGCCAAACCCATCTATCAGAGCACTCTTCAAGACTGTGTAATTGTCAGCATCCTCTTCTCTTACAGTGAGGAGCTTGTCTCTACCTTTGTCTGCAAAGGAGAGCCACAAGATTGCTGCCCACTGCCTCTGGGGGACCTTCTGAACTTTACAGGCCCTCTCCAGTGCAGTTATCCATTTGTGGATGTCATCCCCACTCTGGTAGGGAGGGACAATCTTGTTTAGGTTTCTATGGTCATAAGACCTGTCCCTATCTCTAGGGATATTGCTGCCACCATGGGACTCTAGTCCCAACTTTCTTCTCTCCCTGAGGAGATCTAGGGATTCCCTATCTAAAGCCAGTTGCTTTTTTCTGATTTCCAGCTGAGTTTCCTCATACCGGACCAGCCTGGCTCTCCTCTCATGAGAGGATTCCCTCCTGTGAGAGGAGACAGAGCTCCCTATAGAGGTGCCAGAGTGGTTAGACTCCTGAGAAGGAGATCTAGACTTCCTGGGCACACTCTTAATCCTTCCTGGGGGACAAAGAGGGCATCATTTTGATCATCCTCATCATCATCCACAGGAGGGATTGGGTTTTCCAGGTCAGGGTCATTGTCACCCTCCTGGCCAGTTTCAGAGGGGGCTGGGGGTATTGGTACCCCTGGCCTCCTCCTCTTCTTCTGCCCCACCTTCAGCTCCTACCCCTTCAGTCCCTACAGGCTTACTAAGGTCATAAGCCACCAACAACTCCTTGAGGTGTTGGGTGGTGGGGCTTTGGCCTGTCCTTATTTTTCTCAAGTTGCATAAAGCTCTCAATTCCAAGAATGGGAGTGTATCATACTTGGAGGGTGGAAGCTCAATGGCTTCCTGCAAGGATTCTTTGGATCCTCCCCTTAAAGACATTCTAGTGATGTGCAGTGTTGTACTACCTACACTAGTTTGTGGCCTACTGATCCTAGCTTGAGCTGTGGAAAGGGTGTGCTATCCCTTGGCACCCAGCTCTAAGTTCAGTAGAACTTATTGATACTAAGCTTGACTTTATATGTACCTTGAGTACCTATAATGGTTTTCAGTTAGTAATTCAAATAGAGATTTTCTGGTAAAACAATGGCAAGCTGGAATCCCACACGCTGCCCACCAATGTGAGAAGTTGGCCTGGTATATGCTGTTCACTAATTAAAGTGGACACCTTGCACCAGGGCAAATCGACTCTTATGGTAGATAGGTTTAAGACAACCTTTAAAGAAAGCTATCCTAGTGGTAGCTGTGGAGAGCAGCCTTCAGGCTAAGTCTCGGAGGAATGTAAAGCAGCTTGTTTTACCATATAATCTCTTGAATCACCAAATGAAAAGACACCACACAGGTATATATATCAAATATATATGTATTTATTTCTAAATAACTCTCTACTAATCTCTTTATGAGATTAGAAGACAAACATATGCACAAATCAACGTTTCACAATAAGTTAAGCACAAAATATGGCTGGGGCCCTAGGGGCGTACCAGACCATATACTAAGTAAGAGACTTAGGGACAACGACTTGCAGGGAGACAAGGCCTAGGGCCTTCAGAAGTGCTGGGGCCTCACGAAACCACCCAAGGCAGGTAAGTAAAGGACCCACGGGGGACGCGTGCAGTGTAGATACACAGGCGCGGATCGCCGTTGACTTCAATGGGGCAAGTCGCGGTTGGAAATAAAGAGTTTTAGGATACTTCTATAGAACCTACAAGCAAGTCACTTACAGGGTAAGTCGTTCTAGGGCCCACACCCACAGGAGCACCGTTGTGCTGGAGTTACCTCACCCAGGGAAGCCGGGTGCACAGGTGTCCTTTGGTGTCGGGTCGCGGCGTCGTTTTCAATGGTGACCAAAGAAGACTTGCTGCTTGCGGGAGCTGAAGAAGTGTCCGGTGGAATCCAAGCCTGGATTCTGAAGAAGGATGACCTGAAAGCAGAGGGGACAGTGTTCAAAGTCACTTGGCAGTGACTCGGGGCAAGGAAGATGGATGCCCACCGTCGTCGAGTGATTCAGGTCGGTTGCGGGTGCCTTGACTCTTCAGCCACGTGGTCCAGGAGGCGTCGACGACAACCAGGAGCTGGATTCGGTGTGTCCCTCGACGCCTGCAGCTGACTGCAGTGTCGGCAACTCGATCGGAGCCAACAAGCCTTGGCTGCCGCAAGTCTCGGGGAGATGAAGAAAAGTCGATGGCGCAGACCAGCAAGGTCTGTGGAACTCACCCAGTGAGGGTAAGTCAGGGCAGGCCTGGAGCAACTAGGGGAGCCCTTTGGTTTCTTTAAGAAGTCTTCTGGGGACCCACAAGCCAGCGGGCAAGGGATCGCGAAGACACCTCGGGCAGAATCACTCAACAGGGGCCCACGGTCACTCGGGACGGTGTAGGCCTCTGATCTTCGGAGGGATTCCTGCTGGAGGTCGGGACCACACGTGGTCCAAAGCACAGGTTCGTAGAACGTTGTGAAGGGGTTGCACTCAACAATAGTGCACGGTACCCAGGGGTCGCGGTTCCTCGTTACTCGTGGGGTCCACTTGCCTCAGCTTCGCTGGGGACTCACGATGGCCTGGGAGAGGTCAGGAAATCCACTTCTTGGGCTGCAGGGACTTCGGACTCCGGCGGGAGCGGCGTAGTTTGCGACCGTCGTTGTCGTTTTTGGTGCCTGCCAAGCAGGGGAGTCACTCCTTGACTCCAAGGGAGATTCTTCTGTCTTCCAAAGGTAGTGGAACGTCGAAGGGCCAGGATTCTTCTGTAGAGCGTCGTCCAGGGGTTATCTGCTTTGCAATGGCAAGGTTCCCCCTCTTATACTAAAAAGAGGGGATGGACTAGCTCTATGACCCCACCTATGGGAGGGTCAAGGGAGGGGGTGGCTACACCCACTTCCCTTTGTCCAGTTTCGCGCCAGAGCAGGGGCAGGTAGCCCCTGAGCTGGTTTGAACTGGCATATGCACAGAGGAGCCTTTTGCTCCCCCAGTGCAGGACTTCAAAGCACTCTAAGAGTGCACCCACCCAGCCCCAATACACATTATCCTGTCTGGGGAGGTGGTCACACCTCCCTGCAACAGGAAACCTATTGTCCAGGCCTCCCCTGCCGGAGTTTCGTCCAGCAGCAGGAGGCCAGACTTGTGTCTGTGGCAGCAGCATCCATTTTGTGATGCCAGGGCTTCAGAAAGAAGTTACCGGGTAAGCCAGAGTTAACATGTCTTTCCCTCTAGAAGGGTGGAATGCTACCCCCGCCGCCAGGATTGGCGGGGGGTAGTATTCCAAGATGTTTGACACCAAACACGACATGTTTAGGTGCAGCCATTCCAAAGTTAGCATTTTACCGCGAGGATATAATGCGCTTAAGAGTATATGGTCAGGCTGCACTACAAACAGCATCAGAGATGGTCTCCGAACGCTGCAGAGGGGCCCTGCTCATGCAGGGGCACCCTCTCACATAGGAACCATGCACTCTGCCTTTAGGATTGATAAGGCCTGCCTTAGGAGTGACTTATAGGTTTATATGTGTGTATGTATTTAGTGATATAGGTAACCTATATCACAGTAAGGGGTGCATGCACCACCCTACCCAGGCTGCAGTAGCAGACCTGTGGTGTCAGTTTGGATGGCCTTCCAGGGGTGGCATAATACATGCTGCAGCCCCTGGTAGGCCTCTGAGGTACCTATGCCCTTGGTACATAGTATACCATATACTAGGGACTTATAAGGGCACTCCAGATTCCAATCAGAGATGTGCCTAAGGCACATGGAAACCTTTTACAGAGAAAGCAGATAGACTGGGGCCCTGAATAGCAGGATCCCTGTCCAACTAAGTCATAAACCAGCAAAACACCATAAAAAAGTGGGGGCAACCATATAGTCAGATTCCACCTTCCTACAGTCATACTTACCAATATTGTATTTTTCTTTATATTGAACTATTGTTTGCTGGATTATATTAATATCTAATCATGGAGCTTAAAAGACTAATGCTTATTTAATAAATAATGAAACAATAAAATTGACTATTAAAACCCTTTAACTCACACAAACGTTTTTTATTGACTGTACTAAAGTCCTTAATGAATTTGTTGCTGATATGGTTTTGATGTAGATGATTGCTCCTTTTAACTTCTCCTTGTCGATGAACAAAGTTCGATACGAGCAATGGCTGTGGTTATTTAATAATTACACCCAAAGATTAAGATAAAGAAAACCCCGATCTTTCATGGTTGCTTCAGTGGGCTATTGCAAAATTTCAATGACATTTTAACAAGCACACTAAAGGGACTGAAAGAAATCCTGTATGTTTTTAGTAATAAAGTGTATTTTTATTGAAATGTGGAGTGCATAATTCTGGAGATATATCTAAAGCTTTCTCTAGCCCAGATCTAAAACGACAGAGAAAATGCTTGCATCTGTATTTCATTCATATGATTTTCTGTTCAGGGAAGTCTGATCTACTAGGTAGTGCAAAGCCACCCTGCCCTTTGTACTGTGATGATGTACTAACCCCTCACACCACAAAATGGCCATTCCGAATGATTCACAGGAAATAATGGCTGATTCTGATAAGGAATAAATCACTTGAGGAATGCACCCGAATGGCTGTAAGTGCAGGGATGGAGTACAGCCGACCTCTATCCCTGCATTTGCAAAATGCTGTACAGGACATGAAGGAACATGGACCGCTGCCTGCTCTCCCAAGTGCTCACTGCTGATAATCACATAAGGACTGCTTCCACTTCCTAATCATATCACCCTCTTTTGGGTGTCAGTGTGGTTTGCAACCACACTGACAGTCGCAACTCATTGACACATATTCTTATGAGTCTGAAGGAAAGGAGAACACAACTTTAACTCCTCATGTTCCTTACTAGCCTGTAACATTCACAACACTGCGTTCTGCAAATCCATTTTTCTGACTTAATGTCTCTTTAGTACATTACAGAGATGGATTTGGCACTTGGGGAAAACACTGTTTTTCTCATTGCAATCTTTTCAAGTGGAAAAGCCTTTGAAACATCAGGCTATAAATCACAATGTTCCCTAACTCTGCTATAATGAAGTGCATGTAGTTTACTTAGATCTCTGGGATTTGGTCACCACTCAGAGCGTATAATAGAGACAGTCCTTGCATTCGTTTCTCATTTATCTAGTGCCAATGTAGCTTTGTCCTGGGAGAAACCACACCAATCATTTTGGTACAGACTAAAGCTTGTGCTGCCTTTATACATGATTGTTAGAAATGGGATTTCTGGTTGGCTAGGGCTTGCCCCTAAGTCAGGCAGAAACCACCACTCTAGTCAGGGCAAGGGAGTTACACGCTGAAGATAGCCCCTGCTCACCCCCTTGGTAGCTTGGCACAAGCAGTCAGGCTTATCCCAGAGGCAATGTGTAAAGCGTTTGCGCAACACACACACACAGCAGCAACCCACTAGGCACACCACAAAAGGAACTCCACACAAGGTTATATAAAAAATAGCCTTTGTATTATCATAAACACATTAGAAACATAATCACACATTTACACTGTGCCAACTGGCACTAGGCAATATTTACAGGGGATTATATACACATGACAGGGCCAATTGGGCCACTGTCAGAACCATCACAAGCACAAATAATAAGTGTAGAATACAACCAGTAATGACTGGAGAAACACTGTACTCAGCATTATATCCTGCAACATAAATCATATTATGCACTCAGCATCATATTAGCCGTAAAACACTTCATGCGCCAACCTCATAAGCATAAACACATTATGCAATAAACCTCATATGCATAAACACATTATGCATTAGGCCTCACCAGCATACATGCAGTATGCAATAACCTCATAAGCATAAACACATTACGCATTAGGCCTCACCAGCATACACGCAGTATGCAATAACCTCATAAGCATAAACACATTACGCATTAGGCCTCACCAGCATACACGCAGTATGCAATAACCTCATAAGCATAAACACATTACGCATTAGGCCTCACCAGCATACACGCAGTATGCAATAACCTCATACAGTCCCCCTGGCCAACTGGCCTTCCCAGAGGGCTCAAATGCCCTATGTCCATAATGTCAGGGCGCGCTGCCAATGCAGCAGAATCCACAAGTGCGCAATTGCGCTGGGGCAGAGGAGTGTATCTCACTCCTGTCTCATCTAAAAATGCCCCCCCAAAGAAATGATGGCCTAAACGTTGCAGCTGCCGCTAATTGCCATGCAGCTGTGAAGCAAAACGTGGGCCCTGGCACTGACTGTGCCCTGAGAGCCCGACTGGGACTCTATAAACAATTATGCCAAATCGTTGCAGCTGCCCACTGTGGTGCGGTGCAGCTGGGGTACTGAGGCCTGGCACACTGTGCCTCTCCAGTCCCACTCAGGGACTCTACAACAAAAATGCCCATAACGTTGCAGCTGTCCGCGACGGCGGTACAGCTGAGGAAAGTAAACAAACACTGGGCAAGTTGGAGCCCCCCCTCTGGCGCTCGAGAACACCAGAATGCGCCCCACATTCCAGCTGCCCACTGTAACGCGGGACAGCTGTGAAAAACAGCCCGGGCACTCATGGTGCCCTAAGGGCGACCACAGGGGGGGGGCGGGCACCGACAATGTGCCCCGACAGGTCCCGCTACTGAGACCTCTCTCAAAACTGCACCACTCACCGGAGCTTCTTTTGGGGACTCTGCTCCTCTCTGCGCCGGTCCTCAAGCAACTCCGCTCTTCACCCGGTCCCTCTCAACGGCGCAGCAACCCGCGGGGCTCTCTCTGCTCATGAGAGCCCCGCCTGAAATCCCGCCGCACTCGGCTGCTCCCACGTAGGCGGGGTGCCTGCCTTCATCCTCTCCCAACAGCTCACAGGAGCCCCGCTCGGACCAGCGACTCTGGCCCCTCACTTCCGGCCATACGCTGAAGGCACCGCCCCAAGTCAGGCGAACTCTGCCTGGCTTCCGGGTCGTCGGCCTTTCTCGATCGGGCCTCGGCGGTGATTTCTTGGCAGCAGAACGCGGGGTGGGCACCCGCCTTAGAATAAACAATGCGGGGTGGGCACCCGCCAAAAGCACCATAATGCGGGGTGGGCACCCGCTATTTTCAATATGCATAAAGCGGGGTGGGCTCCCGCTTCGATCCGCAAAATGCGGGGGAATCCCCACATCGGGATTCCCTCCATAAGGGCTGCAGCTCCGCGCTGCGAAGCCCATGCTCCCCTCTCTTTGGGAAATGAAAATATAGCGCTCTCTAGGCGCTGGGAGCCACAGCTCCAACAGCAAGGGTCCTGAGAGATCCAGGAGGGGCAAGGCTGGGCCCAGGGAGGCAAACCCTCATGGCGGTTCCTCCTGTGCCCCAGCAGCAGCACGCCCCAGTAAGTTCAGGAACAAGCACACAATACATGGGGTCACAGCCCCTACATTTATACCACGTCTCTCCTTTGTCTGCAGTGCAGGGTTTGGGGGAATTGGAGCACTCTGTTTACCAGGCTCCTCTTCCCCTTTGTCAGGTGGGGGCTCAGTGATCAGACACACCACAGGGGGCGGAGCCAGCATTGTACAGGCTGGGCACAGATCTATTCAGGGTCAGGGGATTACTCCTCCCACTACTCCCAATGCAGATGTCCTATTCAGCCTAGTGCTGACTCACCCTGCCACTCCTGGAGCCACACACACCTCCCCACCACCGTCACTCAAAAGCCAGACATGCAATTCACATCAGGCAGGCAGACACATAGCACACAGAAATGCCAACTTCTAAAAGTGGCATTTCTAAAATAATTATAATAAATCTGCGCACACCATTGCGTAGCATTTATTATTACTATTTCAAACATACCAAACTCGACCATGCTGCTCCTCTCATCTCAGGGATTACCACTGAAACACTTATCAGGGAATCCTCAATGCATTCCTATGGGAGGGCAGGCCAATCTCACCATATATAACACAGAGAGCGCACGCACTTTACACTGGACAGCAGTGCTAAAGTGCCCAAAGGCCTAAAACCACCAACACCATGTCAGAGAAAAGGCTAGGGGAAAGGCAAAAAGTTTAGGGATGACCCTGTAAAAGGGCCAAGTCCAACAATGATCCACTGAAGAATAGTTGGTAAACAGCATTCTGTTGCTTCATCGATAAACACCAGGGGCGCCAAGAAAAGTAAACTTAACAAGCAATCAGGAAAAGCCCCTCATATTAAAGGCAGAATGATTCTAATGATTAACAACAATCAAGTCATCAATGCAGGGCATATTTGGTTCGTGACACACAGTCAGTAAGTGTAAGACTGTCAGTGCTCCATAGAATATTTAAAAGGAAATAATGAGCAGATTTAAATAGGATGGCCTTGTACTTGCAGCTCAGTAAATGATGAATTGATACAAGTAACAAAATCCACATTTAATGCCCTGATTAATTCACATGATGTGTCTGAGATAACTGAAACATGTTAACATGATCTCAAGATGAGACACATTATATATTTTCTAACATTGCAATAGATGCGCCTATTAAAATAAAACAGCCAACATGCAGACGACCTCTACACAGTTGAATTCCAAAATTGGATACTTTGTATTACGTATCACACAATATGCTACTCCTCAAGGAAAAATGAATTATATGAAGCACATACATTTTAATTGAAAACCAACATATAAACAAAGACAAGTGAAGGGACAAAGCTCACAGAAGAGGGAGCTAAATAGGTAGGTTGGAAAGTTACAGGTAGTCATTTCGGGGTTTAACCTCATTACGAGTCCCGCAGAGTGGAATTAATGCATGGAATTCATTTCTGCCTGATTCTGAGTGGGTAGGATTTTGCACATCTGGTCTTTCTAGGTGTGGGAGAACCAGGACGGATTTTTCTGTGCGATAGTTCTGCATGATAAAAATCACACAAGGCTTTGACTGTAGGAGGAGCCACATCTCATTCCCCATTTTCTTTTGACCAGGGGAGAAATAACCTTCCTCTTCCCTCCTCTACTATATAAGGTAAATGTTTATCTTAAACCCCAGGGAATTGAGTATTCTGTGTGGTATTACTGACCAAGAAAATGTAGGTTTAACCTATAGTTGCACTAAACTGGTTCAGATTTATAGGGCCTAAATGAGAAAAACAACATTTGGAAATATAGCAGATTTGACAGGAGCAGCTGGGTGCAGGTCTCGAAGGAGAGAGCCTTGAAGTCAATAGTAATGGGTGCTCCAACAAATTATACAAAAGTAAGGGATGAAATGCTTGAATTAATCTCAGCCTCTAGTAATTACTATGGCTGCATCCCAATCCATCATTATTTTGCACACCATGTCATCTCAGTTTGGACCCAGCTATAGCAAATCAGTCTTGACCCTGCTCCACTCAGAACACTCTATCCAGAACTGCCAAACCAGGTCCTCCCTGAACTGGGACACAAGCAACCCATGACCAGTTTCGGTCTAGTTATGGGCTCATCAACCGGGTAAGGCTTGGTTCCAGTGATAGTGTGCACAGGATCAATGTCTGGGCATACCTGTTCCACTTAGGGTGACACACTAAAATATACAAAAAAGTGACAGATGGAATCTTGAATTAATCTCAGCCACTGGTAATTACTCGAGCCCGCATCCCAATTCATCGTTATTTTGCACACCTTGTCATCTCAGTTTGGATTTAGCTGTATACAAATCAGTCTTGACCCGGCCCCAATCGAAACAGTCCAGCCCGAACTCCCAAGCCATGTCCTGCTCGAACTGAAGCACAAGCAGCCCAGGACCGATTTTGTCCTAGTTATGGGCTCATCAGTTGGGCACAGCTTGGTTCCAATGACTTAGTGTGCACTGGACGCACGTCTGGTCATACCCTTTTCCAATTAGGGTGGCACAATAAGTACATGTAAGAAAACAGGGCTCTTGGCAGATATCCCCCGCTTTTTGCCCCCATTTGGACTACTAGATGCTGGCTTTCGACTCTAACAGTGGACTGAAGCCTGCCAACCTGTCGCCAGTGCCCTCTCCTTAAAACAGTTGTGTGTAGATTGGCAGTCCCAATTGACAAAAACTTTAACCCCTTATAAGTCCCTAGTATATGGTACCAGGGTTTTGCAGGGCATAGGTGGTAAAAGGGTCCCCAGGGCTGCAGCATTGTTTTCTGCCACCCTGGGTGACCTAAGCAAACTACTGACAGCAAGCCTGCCATTACAGACTGTAGGGACAGTGCAAACTGCTCAAACTCAACTGTGCCCTCACCATGTGTGGCACAGTCACAACCATATCTTTAATTTATGTCAGGAACCCTTATGGAAGTCCTCCTCAGCCCAGAAGGCAGGGTGCAGTATATTAAAGGTGAGGACATATAAGTGCAAGCCTATATGTCCCTATAGTGGTTAGCGGTCCATAGGATAACGTAGGCTGCCTTTCGGGCATTCTCGAGGTTGGCAGCTCCATTATGGTACCGCTGAAATATGTCATGTTTGGTATCAAACAATGTGCCTTCTCACCCCTGACACAAATCTCGTGCCCTGGGTAATGTGGCATGGACCCATGTGGCTACCTTAGAGGTTTCCCTTCTGGTTGTCCCAGCCTCTCTGTGCTCTGGTTGGCCCGCCCATACTTTCCCTCGCCTGCTGCTGCCAAGACAGGATTCTAACCTCCTGCCAGGCAGTGTGATCACTCCCAGAAGTCAGGAACAAAGGCTTGGGCAGAAAGGAGGTCACACCTCCCTCCTCCCAAGCAGGCCAGTGAGCTTCAAAGGCTGCACCACCTATGACATGCATCAAGGCTGACACCCAGTGGAGGAAGGAAACACCCCTCCCCCATGCACATTTGCACCTGGAAATTAGATATGCAGGGAGGTGTTCCCCCCAGAAGGCTAGCCACACCTCCAGGGTGAGCGCCATGGTCTCTACACCACAATTTTATTTCTGCCATCTTTACGAATGGCAGAATAGAGGGTTCTAGGTAGAAATGGTGACCTACACCCCTGGATGTGGTCACCTCAGGGGCAGACATGCTGCAGGGACTAGATGCCCATTCACTACTAGCTCCCACACCCCTAACTCCCCTAAATCAAGGATTTAACAGACCCTCTGACACCAGAACCTCAGATCTGAACAACTCACATCAAGGAAGGACCAAGAGGACATCCGTGTGGCTGACAACAGGACTTTGCCCACAGCACCAAAGCAAAAGAGGGACACTCTGTCCCTGTGGCACCATACTTGGAACTGAGTGATTGAGCCTCATCCTTTGCTAAAACTCAGCACTCCCTCAGAGAGAGAGATGGACCCCTGTGGATGCCAGAAGCACCCTCAAACTCCCCTGGACTAGTGGCACTAGTCCTCTCCAAACTGCAGGCAAAAACACTCACCAGCTATGAAGAATTGCTGGCCATCGCGCCTTCTGTGGGATCGCCCAAATCCAGGTGGTCCAGTGCATTGTGGGAGTTGTAGTCTCGCCTGCCACAAAGTTTCAACCCACAACTTCACTCCCCGGGACCCAGTGAAGTTCTAGTACATTTTTGCTGTGCTTACCACTGTCAAGGCTTGTTGGTCGCTAATCAGGCAACTAACCCCCACACCCCCACACTCGACACTGCATTTACAGGGAACTCCGTGCAACCTTATCCGACGTCAGCAACTGTGTATTTGTTGTGTTTTTACATTCTGTTTCTTGCAGCACCGTGTAAGCGGTAAAACTAGAATCCCCTCGTTCCCGTTCAGCACCATGGACAGCCAGGACAACTCTACACCCGGACTTCACGGGCTAAGTAAAATTGATCTGACTGTTGTGGCCTGGTCCAGGGGCCTGCATGACTTTAACCCTGTAAGGGTTCCACGTAACTCGGCCTGCAAGTGACCGATTTGTCACTAGTAGTTTTTCCCATTGAGGGCAATGTTATATTTTTGGTGTAATATTTTGCACTGATTTATTATTGCTTCAGAAGTCGATAACTCTGATTATATGTGTGCTATTCTGTCTGTTTTGGTGCCTAATTAAGATAAGAATTCCCTCTGTTTTTATAAATTGATGTCGGATTTCTCTTGAGCTGTGTCAATTACTTATCGTCCATGTTGGTACTCTGGAATGCTTAAAACATGTTCCTCTAGTAAAGCCTGACTGCTCTTTGCCACACTACCAGGACTGAGCTAAGGATTTATTACTGTGAATCCAAGGACCATCTTTGAGATACTGTGATAGTATTACATGGTGAGGGCTATCCCCCATACCACATAATACTCCACTTTCCTACAGTACACAAAACAGTGATGGATGGAATGCTTGAATTAATCTCAGCCACTGATAATCACTCTGGGCCGTATTCCAATCTATCGTTATTTTGCACACCATGCCACCTCAGTTGGGACCCAGCTATAGGAAAATCAAACTTGACCTTGCTCCAAGTGGGACTGTCCAGCCCAAACTGCTAAGCCAGGTCACTCTGAACCGGAACATAAGCAACCCAGAACCAGTTACGCCCGAGTTATGGGCTCATCAGCCGGGTACAGCTTGGTTCCAGTGATACAGTGTGCACGGGACCCACGTCTGGGCATACCCATCCCACTTAGGGTGACCCACTAAAGCAGGTGTCTCTGACCAGTCGATCGCGAGCTACCAGTAGCTCGTAGACACCTTCAGACTACCTCCCAGCTGTGAGTTCATTTTTAACAAAGAACTTCCAAAAAATAAGTGTTGAGTTTTCCTTTTAAAATTTAGAAAAGGCTATGTTTATTTTACTTTATTATCAGGCTGCACATAGCAGAGCCTGATAATGAGCAGTGCTCCACTCAGATTTATGACCCATGTGGATCACAGAGGTTCAGAACTGAAGCACTGAGGCATTTAACTCACAATCATTCTCAACTCAATATTAGAGTATAAGAACAAAAGGATATTTCTGAATGCTTTTAAATGAAAGAAAAGGAAAATGAAGAGTTAAAGTGTCATATTTACAAACAGCAAGCATCTTGCTCCAGGTGGCTGGTAGAAACAGGTACATATTTATAACTGAGAAATAGTAATTTTATTTTAAATGGGAGAAATTTAAAGTGAAGAAAAATGTTTCTATGAAACATTATGCCAATGTTTTTCTCTACTTTAAATCAATCCAATTAAGTCCTATTTTTTATGTAGCATGTTTCTTCACTTTAAATTCCTCACATTTAAACAAATTACTGTATTGTCCTGTTATAAATATGACACCTTGTCTACAGGGCACTGGGAGTAACATGCCTGCTTTTGTAAGGACACTTGGACAAGGGAGAAAATTAAAATGATGACTTTTATGTAGTGCATATAAACATAAAGTTAACTCTTCAGTTGAATTTTGTCCCATTCCAAAGTGTCGCATTTACACACAGCAGGCAACTTGCTCCCAGTGGCTGGTAGTCATCACCCTCAGCCTTATGGGACTCCATTGGTTCCCGTTGCTGGCCTTCAATGTGCTCGGAACCAGTCGCATCGTTTGCAAAGCCATCATGATCACCACTACCACTTGTCTTGCACACAAGCTGCCCATCAGACTGCAGACTAATAAGTTTAAAAAAGAAAAACTAAGGCAGCAGGTCTTTTCCATCTACATGCCCACGATCTGGGATACCATTCCCATATCCATCAGGACTGTGCCAATGCTGCTCCAGTTTAGGAAAGAGTTGAAGACAGCAGCGTAGGAAGGGGGTGCGGTGGGTGTGGGCCACCCCGGGTGTCATCACTGAGGGGGGTGACAAAATGGCAAAAATATGTACGTATTGAAACCTTTTTAGTCAGTCAACAAACTCAACGAAACGCGGCTGAACTCGACGCGGGGGGTGACCAGAAATTTTCCGCACCGGGTACCACCTGACCTTGCTACGCCACTGGTTGAAGACACACATCTTTGAATAATACTACATCACAACAGCTCAAAAACCAGCTACCTCTCCTATTACTCGTTGACAATATGCTTGTTTTTGACACTGTTCAGTGTATTGCTGCATTTTGGCTAAGTTTTAGCTACAGAAATACCACATACATGCAAATATGATGATCTACATCAGCTGCTGCATTCAGATTCCATTCCAGATCCCCTGCAAGGGCACACAGATAAACAGCACAATTATTGGGGTTTACCACCATTCTTTATTGATGTTGAGGGAATTGTCATATAAGCTCCATATTACAGTAGGTAACCTGGGACTACCAACATTGTTTTCCCATGTGGCCACTCTCAAAACAGGACTGACACTCACCAATCGCCTTCAGACGGTGAGTTTCAAGTGAAACCAGAATCTGAAAGAGACACGTTAGTGACAGATTCCTTACCTTAGAATATCCCCAGGCGTCAGGCTGGATCCGGAAAGTATTTGCGTAGCAGTACCCTTGCGCGTCGGTAGGCGGCATCGTGCGGCTCCGCGTCCGTCGTCGGCGTCGTGATCGCCGGGATGACGTCGCGGGCAGTACTTAGACGCCGCCCCTGCGCGCTGACGTCAGTTCTTCTTTTTTCCGCACCAGTAAGCGCAGATCCGGGAAGAGCAGTGCCCTAGTCAATTTTTGACTAAATTTTTGGTGATTTTTTCACTGTTTCTTTTCGAGTCATCTCGACTCCTAGGTGTCGGTAGGGATGCCCGGCTTCAAGCCATGCGACGTCTGTGGTCGAATGATGTCGATCACAGACCCGCACTTAGAGTGTCTCTACTGTCTCGGCCGTGACCACGACACAAAGTCGTGCCCCGACTGCCGGGCCTTACACCCGAAGGCTTTGCGAGAGCGGTCTCGAAAGCTCCTCGAGGTCCGGCAGTCAGCTCCGCGACGCACCAAGCCCCGGTCCCGTGAGAGGTCGAGGGGCCGGTCGCGGAGCCCCCGCCGGTTGTCGGAGTCCAAGTCTTCGCACTCCTCGGGTAAGTCGAAGCACAAAAAGTCTAAGAAGCATCATCGCTCTAAGACTTCGCCTCGCCGGTCTCGCGACTCGGCTGAGGCCCCTGTCAGCACCGTCCCCGCCCCCGTGGCCTCGGACGTGCCTGTGGAGCCGCCCCCGCAATACCCGTCCTTTCCGGGTTCGGGGGCGACTCCGGCCCAAATACAGGAGTTCCTGTCGGCCATGGCCCGCCTCTTCGGGCCTCAAGGTCCCTCTGGTGCGCCTTCGGGCCCCGCGGGCCCTGATGGGGTTGCTCCGGCATCGCCGACGACTCCGGTCCCGGCGTCGCCCGTCCCGCCAGCCTTGATCCCGGCCCCGGCTCCGGGCCCGGCCTCGATCCCAGCTCCGGTGGTACCGCAACCCCCATCGACGCCGGTTGACCTAACCACGCCTCCGCCGGCGCCGATGTCCCCGGTGCCGTTCCTGACACCGCCCGGGGCTCCGGGCGGCGTAGTTCCCCGGTTCTCTCCGGTTTCGGACATGGAGCCGGACCGACGTCGCTCGACGCCGGCCCCGGCGCCAATGGGACCTTGGGTCCCAAATGTCCCTCCTCCTCCATATTTTGAACCAGAGGAGGACCAGGAGAGCTGGGAGGGGTCGGATGACCCTCTCATACAGCAGTGTGACTATGACCAGGACTGGGCAGAGGAACTTGGGGATGCCAGTGGTCTAGACACCTCCCCTGACACTGGCATGCTGTCTCCTCCTTCCGTGGCAACGGAGGAGGGAGCAAATTTCGCAACGGTGTTGCGTAGAGCAGCTGGAGCCTTACACCTCCAGTTGCCTACTGTGGCTGTCAGGACTAACCTCCTGACGGAAGTGCTTCAGCCGGTGGCTACCTCCTCGGAGCCATTGCTGCCATTTAATGACGCACTTTCTGACGTTCTTTTGGGCTCCTGGTCCAAGCCCGCCACAGGGGCTCCTGTGGATAGGAACGTGGCCCGACGCCATCGCCCCGCTCCGGGTGACCCCTTGTTTCTCTCTCAACATCCCACCCCCGAGAGCTTGGTTGTCCAAGCCTCTGCCTCCCAAACCGCCTTCCCTACTGCCCCTCCAGATAGGGAATCCAAACGCCTGGACCAATTTGGGAAGAAGGCCTTTTCTTCCTCCAGTGCTGGCTTGCGGTCGGTGAACACCGCTTGCCTTTTGGGCCGATACTCCCACTCTCTGTGGGATTCGGTGGCGCAAGTCTTGCCCCAGTGTCCTGAGGAGGACCAGACACTGCTTTCCCGCACCATTGCGGAAGGAAGGGATGCGGCAAAGTACACCATCCGTTGTGGCCTTGATACCGCCGACTCGCTGGGCAGATCGCTTGCAACGACAGTGGCGCTGCGTCGCCACGCCTGGCTGAGAACAACTGGTTTCTCGGGTGATGTCCAGAACACACTCATGGACATGCCCTTTGATGGAGTCGGTCTTTTTGGTACCAAAGCAGACCATGCGCTGGAGCGTTTTAAGGACTCACGGGCTACTGCCAAGTCCCTGGGCCTTTCTGCTGTGCGCCCTCCGCTAACCTCTGCTTTTCACCCCTTTCGTGGCCACGGAAGGGGCGCCCAGTCACGTCCGCTACCCAGCCACCGGCCCGCGCAGCAAGCGTCTTCGCGTGGCCGAGGACGTGGCTTCCGCCGTGGCGGATCGGGCAACCAGCGTGTGAGTCAGGCCACCAACCCCGCCCCGTCCGCGGCCTCCAAGCCCTCCTAGTCCTTCTTTTCAGGTGCACAGCACGCCAGTAGGGGGCAGGGTCCGCCATCACCTTCACCACTGGCGTGCCATCACCTCGGACAGGTGGGTCTTGGACATTGTCCGAAGGGGCTACTCCCTCCCCTTCGAGACCACCCCCCCAGCCATGCCACCTCAATTCCACCGCATGTCAGGGGATCACTTGGTGCTTCTGCAGAAGGAAGTCATGGCCCTCTTGGCCAAGAGGGCCATCGAGCATGTTCCGACCCCAGAAGTAGGACGTGGTTGCTACTCCCACTACTTTCTGGTGCCCAAAAAGGACAAGGAGGACATGCGTCCTATCTTGGACCTCCGGAACGTCAATCGCTTCCTCCGGAAGGAGAAGTTCAAGATGCTCACCTTAGCTCAGGTCTTGACTGCCCTCGACCCTGGAGACTGGATGGTAGCGTTGGACTTGCAGGACGCTTATTTCCACATCCTCGTCCCTGCCGGCCCACCGGCGTTACCTGCGGTTCATGGTGGGCCTCGAGCATTTTCAATTCACCGTGCTCCCCTTTGGCCTCACAAGTGCCCCTCGGGTGTTCACGAAAGTGTTGGCGGTGGTCGCAGCTCATCTGCACCGGGCAGGGGTTCCAGTCTTCCCCTACCTCGACGACTGGCTGCTGAAGGCGGCCTCGTCCCAGGCAGTCGTCTCCCACCTCCAGACTACGGCCGAACTCCTGCACTCGCTGGGGTTCTCCATCAATGTGCCGAAGTCGCACCTGATTCCTTCTCCACAGCTCCTTTTCATCGGAGCAGTTCTGGACACGACGCAGTTTCGGGCCTATCCGTCGATCATGCCAGATGGCATATGCGGGCTCTGCAGTGGGACCTGAAGTTCCAGTGGGCGCAGCACCGGGGCAACCTGTCCGATCACGTCCAGATCTCGGAGGGGACTGCAAAACAGTTGCAGTGGTGGCTCTCGAACCGGCAATGGGTCATGGGCAGATCCCTCTCCTGTCCCCAGCCAGAGCACAAAGTGGTGACGGACGCGTCCCTTCTGGGATGGGGCGGTCACATGGGAGAGGCGGAGATCAGAGGCCTCTGGTCTCCGGCCGAGTCCCGGCTCCATATCAACCTTCTGGAGCTCCGGGCGATCCGACTTGCACTCAAGGCATTCCTTCCCTCTGTCAAAGGGAAGGTAGTGCAGGTGTTCACAGACAACACCACCGCCATGTGGTACTGCAACAAACAGGGCGGGGTGGGGTCGTGGACCCTATGTCAGGAGGCACTGCGCCTCTGGACATGGCTGGAACATCAGGGCATGTTCCTGATGGTTCAACACCTGGCAGGTTCCCTGAACGCCAGGGCGGACGAACTCAGCCGCAGCTGCATGATGGATCACGAATGGCGTCTTCACTCGGAAGTGGTGCAAGGACTCTTTCTACAGTGGGGAGAGCCTTGGTTAGATCTATTCGCCACCGAAGAGAACGCGCAATGTCATCAGTTCTGCGCGTTGGAATTTCCAAGGCGGCACTCGCTCGGCGACGCTTTTCGTCGCGAGTGGAGTTGCGGTCTGTTGTACGCCTTTCCGCCTATACCACTTCTACCCAGAGTGTTGAAGAAGATTCGGCGCGACCGGGCCCAAGTCATTCTTGTGGCTCCGGACTGGGCTCGAAGAGTTTGGTATCCCGAGCTACTCAGTATGAGCGTCGATCCCCCGATCCGTCTGCCTCTTCGGGAGGATCTTCTGTCGCAGCAGCAGGGGACCGTCCTCCACCCGAACCTGTCCAGTCTCCACCTCCTTGCGTGGAGATTGAGCGGCGGCAGTTGATTCCTTTCGACTTGCCTCCCGAAGTTTGTGATGTGATTCTGGCAGCCAGGCGTCCCTCCACTAAGGTGGTATACGCCTGCAGGTGGAACAAGTTTGTGGCATGGTGCACAGCAAAGGCTGTGAATCCCTCTCTGCCCCTCTTTCTGAGGTTCTTCTGTTCCTTCTTTCTCTGGCCCAACAGGGTTCTGCCCTGGGTACCATCAGTGGCTATCTTTGTGCAATCTCGGCCTTCCTCAGGCTCCCTGATCAGCCCTCTCTTTTAAGTCCCCTGTTGTTAACAGGTTTCTAAAAGGCATTACACACCTCTTCCCTCCTGTTCCGTTTGTCATGCCTCAGTGGGACTTAAACTTGGTTCTTACCTTTTTAATGTGCGCTCCCTTTGAGCCTCTACATAACTGTCCTCTTCATCTTCTTACTTTGAAGACAGCCTTTCTGGTGGCCATCACCTCCGCTCGGCGGGTGAGTGAGCTCCAGGCTCTATCATGCAAACCTCCCTTTCTGTCTGTCCATCCAGACAAGGTTGTTCTTAGGACGCGTCCGTCCTTCTTGCCAAAGGTGGTTACTGCCTTTCACATTGGGCAGACCATCACTTTGCCCACCTTCTTTCCGCCTCCGCATCCTTCCAGAGAGGAAGAGAGGCTCCACCGTCTGGACCCAAAACGTGCGCTTTCCTTTTATATCAACCGCACACAACACTTCCGGGTGGATGACCAGCTCTTTGTTGGCTACGTGGGCGCCAAAAAGGTCGGGCAGTGCACAAGAGAACCATCTCCCGCTGGGTTACCTTGTGTATCAAAGCCTGCTATTCTTTGGCTAAGAAGGAGCCTCCTGTTGGGCTGCGGGCCCATTCCACCAGGGCAACGGCTGCTACCAAGGCTTTAGGCCGCGGTGTTCCGCTGCAGGATATATGTCAGGCAGCTACGTGGGCCTCGCTGCACACATTTACCAAGCATTACTGCCTTGACAGCCAGGTCCGGAGGGACGGCTTTTTGGCCGTTCTGTCCTCCGGGACTTCCTTGTCTGATCTTTGTTCGCAGACCCACCACCGGGGTTGGTATTGCTGGGGTATCTATTCTAAGGTAAGGAATCTGTCACTAACGTGTCTCTTTCAGATGCACAAGTTACTAACTTGTGTAACGATATATCTGTAAGAGACAGTAGTTAGTGACAGATTCCTACCGCCCCACCCATCCTCCCCGTTCTGCGAACTGATTTCTAGGGTTAAGGACATCCCTTTCAGGGCCCTAGTATTTTTCAGACACCTATGTCAGCTTCTTGCATGGCTCTGCGTTCCTGGTGCGGAAAGTCGTGTACAGAACTGACGACAGCGCGCAGGGGCGGCGTCTAAGTACTGCCCGCGACGTCATCCCGGCGATCACGACGCCGACGACGGACGCGGAGCCGCACGACGCCGCCTACTGACGCGCAAGGGTACTGCTACGCAAAAACTTTCCGGATCCAGCCTGACGCCTGGGGATATTCTAAGGTAAGGAATCTGTCACTAACTACTGTCTCTTACAGATATATCGTTACACAAGTTAGTAACTTGTGCCTCAGTAGCCCTCCCAATGCATTGTTGTAAATGTGGTTCACATATTGAGCATCAAACTTGTTTGCAACATAACATTCAAAGACCAGTGCCTTCTTAACTGTTCAACAAACAACATGTTACTGCAAGGGTCATCATTCTTGTGTGAGTCCTTGGCCCCAGGAACCATTTCATTCAAAACAGTCTCAATGTGGCAGCACTCAAAACAAGAAGGGCACTCATTAATGGCCTTCAGGTGTGAGGTTCAATTGAAACCAGACTTAGTGGTGCTCCCAATGCATTCTGGTCAATGTGGTCCATCTTTGCAAAGTTGCAGTTCTTACAACAGAGCAAAGGTTTATAACTGTTCATCTCTTTCTAATATTTCATTTTTCGTAGCCATTCCTTCCTCTTCATTAGCTCTTTGATGGATCACAGCAGGTATTGAGCTCCAAACATGTTTGCAGCATACCATTCGAAGACCAGTGCATTTGTAACTATCCAACAAACAGCATTGTACTGCAAGAGTAATTCTCCTCTGGGGTGAGCCGTTGGCCAAAGGAAACATTTAATCCAAAACTATCCCCTTGTGGCCAAACTCAAAACAGGACTTTGGTGGGGTCCCAAAACATCATTTCGCATGTAAATTCACTTAGTAATTTTGTGATGTGACACAGAAAAACGGCTGAACAGAATTACACCAAGTTTGGCAGAAAGCTTGATTTTTACTCAGAAAACGTGCTTTTTGTGATTTGGTGTAAATGCGTTCAGCCATTTCCGAGAAATTAACATCCAAATTATAGTGATATCTAGACTATTGAACAAGCTCTGATTGGCTGCATTAATGGGGACAAATCAATCCTAATTGATTGCTCACAGCTTGAAAATATGTTGTGGCAGTCATTACAGGATCTATGGACATGGTCCCTGTGTCCTGAAAATAAATATATATAGCAGTGCAGGGTGAGCACACCCTAACCCCAAAGGGTATGTGTGGGGAAGTTGTCCCAATGGGACCACCTGGATTGGCTGGCCACAACATGGAGGAATTGTTATTCAACCTTTACAGGGCTCTAGAACATGGCCCCATCGAAAGCCTGTTTTTGAGAATCACATATAAAGTGTGATAAAAGATTCTGCTCACAATATAAATAATTTGTTGATTGTACCATACTAACTTTGTGCATTGTGGTGAATACTAAGATGATTTTACCATGTGCATAATGCAGAACCTCTGGTGGGATTTGATGAACTATGTTTGAGAGAAACCTGTTTTCTCACGATTTACACACAAAGGTTATGGAAGGTGCTACAGAAGCCTAAATGAGAGCATTATTTTCTGTATATTCACACTATCTTCCTCAAGCATATGGGAATAAATTCAGACATTCTGCGTAAAACATGTACTTCCAATAGCAGCAGCAGTCTGTCAATTTATTTCCCCAGTGTTCTACTGCAGCCGCCCTCAGGGTTCTAATGAACTGGAGCACTAACATTCTTATATATGACAAAAGTGTGGCACTCCTGAAGCCATCTCGATTGAATCAAAGCAGTAAAACCTCACACATTTCCTTTAGAAATGCACAAAATGATTTTTTTGTTGAGGAAATTATAGTTAGTGCTGGAAATAGCTAAATTTAGGACTCATTTTTTAAGAGTTGTCAAATATCTTGTAGTATTGTCTTTTAATAGTTATGCACTGTTTGTGTTGTGTTGCTTTTAACCTGTGCATTCTGTCATGGAACACGGTAATGTGAATTTACCAGAGAGTGGCGGTTGGTTTCCACATGCCTGCCTGGAGCGGTAGAGGGTACTTTGAGCTGTCATCAAATAAAGCCATTTATCTACATTAACTTTGTCTGGAACTTTCTACACGTGGCGACGAGCTGGAGTGGTGTATCCTCGAAGAAAAGGGCAGAAAAACATGCTCTAGCAGCCTTAAAGATTACAATATACACGGCGGCCATCTTAATAGATTGGGAAGGATTCTGGATTCTTGTATCATCCAGGAAAGTGCCTAATGACTGTAGAAAAAAGAAGAAAAAAAACAGTGGCCATCTTGTGCAATTGGGACAACTGTGCTACAATTTCATTGATATATGACATTCTCGTACTGTACGCTTTAGGCATTATAAGAAGCATTGGTGGCAATACATTTACAAATTGACTTCTACCTAGCGTTACAAATAAAAAAATAATAAATAATATATAAATGTTCAGGAAATAAAACTTACATTTAAGTTGGTTTAAGTTTCTTCAAAGAACAATGCAGTCAGTAAATCCACCACCACCTTTTTTGGAGACACCAGGAGATCCACCTATACAGTGGAGGCAGTGGCATGATGCTTTTGAGACTTACTTGGGCGCAATTGGTGCTTCAAGATTCAGACCAGAGAGGAAAAGATATCTACTTTTGCACTCTTTGGGTTTTGAGGGTAAATCCACGTTTAAACATCTGCCCGATGTTCAAGTTGATGGGGAGGATGAACTGGATGTCTATGAACAAGCCGTAAAGAAACTTGTACCATGGTTTGATGTTGCTCCCAGTCTGGTGGTGTCGACGCACAAGTTCTTCAAAAGAGCAAAAGCTAGGAGAAGATGTTGATACGTATATATCTGCTCTGCGCAAGATGGCAGCGGAATGTCAATTTCAGAATTTTGCAGACAACTCATTAGAGCTCAGTTTATTTGCCACTGCACCGATAAATTCATCAAACAGAAGTTACTTTCATTGGAGAACCCTTGCTTGACTGAAACCATCAGGATCACTAAGAGCATCGAGACATCAATCAAGTCAGCTAGAGAACTAGAGGACAGAACGATTGAACAGGTTAATGCTGTGCACTCCAAAGATGACAAAGAGAAATTGTTTAAAGCGTCTACATCCTCACTTTGTAATCCTGTACAGCAGAACTCGTTTTTCAAACAAAATAATGTGCTTCAGGTGTGGATATCCATCACATCAAAAGGGGGGTAGGGCTTGCCTTGCTAAAACATTTCTATGTAGACTTTGCGTAAAAACTGCGCATTTTGCCAAGGTGTGTCAAAGTGTGAGACGCAAAGGAACCAGAATCTCAACTGTGAGCGATGGTTGTGAAGTTGATGTCGAGAATTTAATGAGTGAAGGCCAAGATATGGTTTTGGTGGTGGGCCATAACAACATGGACAGTGTCGAGCAGGAAATGTGTGTCGACACATATGTCTACGTTCAGGTGGGAGAAAAACAACTTTATCTTTTGGTAGATTATGGAGCCAGGATCACCATGATCACCCAAGAGCTCTTCGAACAGAATTGGCCTGGACAGTCATTGTCTCCACCTGATAGATCTCCATTTTCCTATGAGGGTAGAAAAATCGATTTCCCGAGGTTTTTTGAGAAAACAATGTTGTTTAAAGGGAGACTCATTTGTGAAAACATTTGTGTTGCTGTAAAGGGGTTGAACATCTTAGGATGGTTTCACCAAGGATTGTTTGGTATGATCCTGCGCCAAGGTACAAAGGAACAGGTCACTGTGATTAGAGATTCTAATACCATTGAGGATTTGTTAAATGGATTCCCTAGAGTATTTTCAGGCGATCTTGGGAAAATTGTAGGATTTCAACACAAAAAGACAAAGGCTAATGCTATACCTGTGAAGCATAAGTTGAGGGTTGTCCCTTTCAGCGTACATAGTGAGTTGGAAAAGGAATTGGAGGGCTTACGGATGAAAGGAATAATTGAGCCCGTTGAGTCCTCTTTGTGGCTTTCTCCCCTGGTAGTCGCCAAGAAGAAGAATGGTGAGTTGAGAAGTTGTGTGGATCTCAGAGCTCAACAAAGAGATATGGGTAGATTCAAATCCCCTTCCCAAGATTAGTGAGATGTTGTCAACAATCTCTGGGGCTAAGTTCTTCACTAAATTGGATTTAGCATCTGCCTTTCATCAGTTAGAATTGGCCCATGAATCACGTCATTTGACGGCATTTGTTTTCCCTTTAGGGTCATTCCAGTACTGCTGCATGCCGTTTGGCTTGGCATCCGCAGCCTCTGTCTTCCAGAGACTGATGTCTGAATTACTGAAGTAAATTTCCAATGTCTCTGTTTTTCAGGATGATGTATTGATCCATGCAAGTTCTCGCATGGAGCATGACCAGATCTTAAGGCAAGTGCTTATCGCTTTTGATAAAGCTGGTGTAGTGATCAAGAGGGAAAAATGTCAATTTGTAAAGCCTTCAGTGGAATACTTAGGACACATTGTCTCTGAGGATGGTGTACGTCCTAAACATGGATTAGTTGCAGCCATTCTGGAAGCACCTCCCCTAGTGGATAAAGCAGGGGTGAAATCCTTTTTGGGTCTTTGCAAATTTTACTCACGGTTCATACCGGAATTTGCATCCATGATTAGGGTTTTTTCAAAGTTATTGAAAGACAAGATGGAATTTCAGTGGAATGATGAGTGCATGGCTGCTTTTGCTGACATCAAACAGCAGTTGATCACCGTGAGTGCGCTCAAACCTTATGATCATAACGTTAAATGTTGGTTGACTGTGGATGCGAGCAAGTTTGGAGTTGGTGCTGTGTTGACACAGAGAGCTGGTGACATAGAAAACACTATTGGGTTTGCGTCTAGAGTCCTCAGAATTGCTGAAGTCCACTATTCTGTGGTAGAAAAAGAACTTTTGGCTTGTTGGTTGGCCATAGAAAAATTTAAGTGCTATCTCTGGGGGAGAAGTTTTGTCTTGCAAACACATCACAAACTGTTAGTTTCTATTTTGAATGGCACCAATTGCAAGAGTAGCACTCCCAGGATTGCAAGATTTGCAGCCAGGTTACTAATTCAATTTTGAAGTGGTTCACATTTCTGGAGGGAGAAATGTGAGGGCGGATTATTTGTCAAGAAAGCCGATTGTGCACGAAAACCCAGCAAGGAACGATAGACCAATCGATCACAACAACACTGCACGCGGCCTCACAGGAGGGGTAGGAAGTCACGCCACAGGACATACTCACCACCTTAAATAAAGTGCATACAGCTCTGGACTCCAGGATTGGCACGGTATCGGTGGAGCTCTCCCTGCTTCAAAACATGAGCACAAGGGTCACGGGCATCGAAACGGCCACAGGCACCCTGCACGATGAAACCAAGGAACTTCAACGTCAAGTGCGCCACAATGGACTTATTTGTGGAAGATTTAATCAAGCAATATCTACAGCCCAAGGGCCTCTCACACTACTTCTCAGTGGAAAGAGCACACCGAGACAGGCCCAAACAGGCCCAAACAGGCAGGCCCAAACCGGGTGCGCCGCCTAGGCCGATCCTCGCTCGAATTTTTAACTTCCGGGATCGTGACCTGATTTTACAAACAGCAAGAGTGGCTCCACCGGTGCGCTATGAGAACAGCACGATTGCTTTCTTTCCCGACTATACAGCGGCAGTGGCCAAGCAACGACGCAGCTTTCTTGACGTGAAGAAAGAACTGAGAAAGAGAGAACTGAACTACTCCATGCTATTCCCGGCAAGGTTGAGAGTTGAGGCAGAGGGGAAAGCATGGTTTTTCGCCACACCGGAGGAAGCCCAGGAGTGGCTTGAAGGATGGCGTACAGTCGCAAACGCAGGAAAGGCAAATAATAAACGACACCAACGGCCAACTTCAATGGCGCAATCGGAGACGGAGGTTGCAGCTGTGGAACAGGTAGAATCGGTGGAGCAACGCTGAGGGGGCAACAATCCAGACAAAGCCCAGAACCAGAGAGGAAACAGACTTTCCTGGCTAACGGACAAAGCCGCCTTTCTTCTTAGCGAACCATCTAAAGTACCAAACAAAATGTTTGCAGCGCAGGACTGCCGTCAGATGAGTACATGATAATTAATAGTAGCGAATAACTTAGATGCACGCTTGCTTATCAATGTAAATTTCATGATCCTTTCTTTGTCTATTGCAATGTAATAACGTAGTAGTGATGTTCTGAGGGGTTGGATGGAGGGTCCACCCCCTACAAAGGTAACTGGGAATGGGACATAAGCACTCTGCATTGTTGGGGAGGCGGGACGTTTTCAGACCGTTGTGCAGGGAGGCAGGGTGGGGGGCGGAATTGAATACAGGGGGGCAGATTTACAACGACTGGCGCATCCTGCAAATCAGCAGGGATGCGCCAGAAGAGATGCGACACGCAAGTCTACCCTTGCGCCACCACGGATGCGTCGCATTTACAATGCAGCGCACCGTGGCGCAGGGATAGGCAGATGCGTGTCGCATCTGATGGCGTAAGGGCGGCGCATTGCTGGAGTCGTGTCGCAAGCGCGACGCAACTCCAGCAATGCTCAGGGGCCGCACATACCTAACATGGTGCGCCACTCCTTACACCTGCTTCAAGCAGGCGTAAGGATTTGTCGCAGCGGCATCGTAAAACTGACTCCGTGAAATCTTGTAGATTTCACTGCGTCACTTTTACGAGGCTTTTCTGCGATGGAACGCCCACCCTGCGACGGAACGCCCACATGAGACCTGACGCAGGTTTCATGTGGCGCAGGGCTTTACAACGTGGCGCATCTCCCTAGATGCGTCACGTTGTAAATAAGGCGCAATGTGGCACATGGTTTACGCCACCGCTGCGTCACAGAAGTGACGCAACAGCAGTGCAAAAGTGGCACAAGGGCCTTGTATATCTGCCCCAGGGTTTGTTAAAAGTTTCTTTCATAGTTTCTCATTGTATAAGTTGATCATCATTGTGACTTGCAAATTTTTATGTGCTGTTTCCACGGATTTCCTTCAGGGCGATAACTCACAGATCTGGCTCAAATGGCACTAACGTCTACACCCATGGCCCCTGATGTTCCTCTAGCACACCCCACACACGCACCGTCATTATCACTCATCTCCTGGAATGTAAATGGTTTAAGAGACAAGCTAAAGAGAGGACTGGTGCTGCAATATCTTAAACGCAGGGCACCAGCAGTAGCAATGCTCCAAGAAACACATCTGGTAGGATCGACCTGTAAGGCCCTAGACCGCTGGGTTTTAAATTAGCGGTTCACTCCGAATTCACTTCGGGTTCTCGAGGGGTGGGAATCCTGATTAAGAAACAGTTCCCACTGATTGTCCACTGCACCTTCACGGACGATCAGGGCCGATTTGCAGCGCTCTCCTATCAGTGGGAAGGGCGCACGATTAATTTAGTGACAGTGTATATTCCCCCTGCACTACACTCACTGGCCTTTCCGGCACTGGGTACATTTTTGCTTACACTGCCAGAAGGAGAACTGATTATTGGTGGCGATCCTAATGCAACACTAGATGACTCTCTAGACCGCGCGCCCCCTAGACCACAGAATCGCAGGCGTTCTAGCTTCGCAGATTTCCTAGACGCATATGGTCTGATAGACACTTGGCGCTTTAAATTCCCGCAGGCACGCCAGTTTACCTATCACTCTGGGGCTCATAATAGTCTCTCATGCATCGATTACATACTCACAGTCACGGACAATGTGGGCAGGTTCAGGGAAATATCGCATTTGCCCAGGGGTATCTCCGATCTCTCCCCGGTCTGGGCTGACTACACACTACAGATACAGACACGGTGTCGCATGTACCCAATATATCCAGGCTATCTGCAAAACCCTAAGATCCGCAAAGGCTTACTCACCACTACAAAGTACTATTTTGCAGAAAACGAATCATCGGTGTCTTCACCGTTGACACTTTGGGAAGCATACAAACCGGTTTTACGAGGACAAGCCATATCCCTGATCTCAGGTCACAAGAAAGACCGGAAGAAAGTAGTAGAGACCCTAGAACAGGAAGTGCACCACTTAGAATCCCAGCATGCTCAAGACCCATCTGATGATAACACACATACGCTTCGCACCAAACAGAAGAAATACAAGGAATATTTATGGGAGGGCTCCAAAACCCGACTCACAACAGTTCGACACAGGGTCTATGAAACCGGGGACAAGGTGGGCAAGCTTCTCGCCTGGCTAGACAAATGAGAACGGGCGGGCAAATGGGTGTCAGAGCTCCGACGTGACGACGGCCACACCACGTCAGACCCACAAGAAATAGTGGAGGTATTAGCGACACACTTTGAACACGTCTATACGCATACAACTGCAATAG
Source organism: Calotriton arnoldi (assembly GCA_963921515.1). NCBI lineage: Eukaryota > Metazoa > Chordata > Amphibia > Caudata > Salamandridae > Calotriton > Calotriton arnoldi. The sequence continues at coordinate 420,000 of CAWUFW010012523.1, forward strand.
GACAGCAAGACGCATTAGCATTATTGAAAGACATACACCTACCTACGCTTACGAAGGAAGAGGCCCAGTTACTGGACACAGACTTGACAGCGGATGAATTAATGCTAGCTATGAACAAGATACAGTCAGTGAAAGCTCTAGGTCCCAACGGCATCCCCATAGAACTTTATAAGCGTGCGGCTTCTCAGCTGGACCCCCATCTATTAAACATGTATGAGGCGAGCCTAGATCAAGGGGAGCTACCCATAGACCAACGTACGGCCACCATAGTGGCCATCCATAAACCAGGAAAAAACCCCTTGGAAAGCACCTCCTACCGCCCCATCTCTCTGCTCAACGCTGAAGCCAAGATACTGGCCAAAACATTGGCTCTCCGGTTAACTCCTCACCTTTCAAAACTAGTACACCCGGATCAATCAGGGTTTATGCCGGGAAGAAATACAGCACTAAATCTCAGACGCCTACACAACGTCTTGAGCCGCAAACATACCATACAGGAGGATGCCGCCATCTTGTCTCTGGACGCAAGGATGGCCTTCGACTCGGTCGACTGGCCGTTCCTCTTTGCAGTTTTTATTTATTTAAACAGTTGTATATAGCGCTGGCTAGACCCAAGGGTATCAGAGCGCTTTACAGGGATCGAGAGGAACCAATTGCAATATAACATTCGTACTGAAAGGAACAGTGCAAAATACTCAGCACAATATGCAAAAAACAATAAATGTATGAACAGGAAATTAAGGAGAACCGTTAGGGCATAACCAGAGTTAGAAATGTGGGCTAGTGTGGGTAGTCGAGGATGGGGGGGAGAGAGGATTGAGGAGGGGGAGAACATAGTGGGGAAATGAGAGAGGCGACAGCAAGCAGGAGTAGGCCGTAGATTATAAGAGAGCTCGTAGTGGGAGGGGGAAGTAAAAGTAAGGGGGTGAGGAGGGGTGGTAGTAAATCCAGTATAAAATAGTGAGGACAAGAAACTGTCAAGGGCAGGTTGGGAAATCAGTGGCAGGTGGTAGGATTAGGGACCCCAGTATTTGTTGAGTAGGTGTCGTTTGAGATCATTTTTGAAGCTGAGGTAAGAGGGGTTGCAACGTAGATCTTTGGGGAGAGAGTTCCAGATAGTAGGCGCATTAGCGGAGAAAGAGCGTAACTGGGTAGATTTCTTGTGTACCAAGGGAGGTATTAGCATGAGAGTATTTGTGCTCCTCATATCTCTTGAGCAGCCTGCTTTGTGGAGTTTATCAGAGAGATAAACTGGGGTGTGATGGTGCAAGGCTTTGTGCGTAATGCAAGCGTTCTTGTATGCGGATCTGCCTTCGATGGGGAGCCATTTGAGTTCTTTGAGGATGGGGGAGATGTGGTCAAACCGTTTACAATCGGAGATAAGCCTGGCCGCGAGATTAAGGACTGATTTGATAGGGGCTAGGTGGATTTTCGGCGTTCCAGAAAGAATGGCATTACCATAATCCAATCTCGAAAGAACTAGTGATTGAACAACTAATTTAAAGTCCTCCGCAGGAATGAAGGGTTTGATTTTCTTGAGGTGAAGTAGGGAGAAGAGGGCGCCTTTGGCTGCATTTTTTATGTGGGGAGAAAGGCTGAGGTTCTGGCCAATGCTTATTCCAAGGGATTTGACTGAGTTAGAGGTGGACAAAGAGCAGTTGAGAGCTTTGAGGTCAGAGATCCAGTGTTGAATGGGGAGCTGGTTGTTTTTAAGAGCGAAGAGAATGACTTCCGTTTTTTTAGGATTGAGTTTAAGGTGATTGTGATGGAACCATTGTTGGATCTTGGTTAAGGTATTGTTGAGGTGAAAAATTTCATCTTGGGTTTTGATCTTATAGTAAAGCTGGGTGTCATCAGCATAGAGGTGGTAGTTGATTCCTGCTTGCTTAAGAATGAGGGTGAGGGGTTCCATGAAGAGGTTAAATAGTGAGGGAGAGAGAATAGACCCCTGGGGAACACCCAGGGTAACAGAGATAGGTGTAGAGAGGCAATGGTTAATTTTAATTTGTTGAGTTCTGTGGCGAAAGAAGGAGGTAAACCATTCAAGAACAAGACCACTAAAGCCGAACCGATCTTTGAGGGTGTTAAGTAGGGCGGAGTGGTTGACAGTATCGAAAGCGGCAGAGAGGTCGAGAAGGATGAGAAGGGAGGACTCCCCTTTATCGAGGGAGTGATGAATGTCATCCACAATGTTGAGCATAGTGGTTTCAGTACTGCAGCCCTTTCGAAAGCCAAATTATAATGTGTCCAAAAGGCTGAAGGAGTTAATGTGCTTATCTAGTTGGAGCAAGACGCATTTTTCGAGGGCTTTGGATAGAAGTGGAAGATTAGAGATAGGGCGCAGATTGTTAAGGTCAGTGGGGTCAGCGGTAGCATTTTTGAGGGTGGGAGTAATTTGGCCAAGCTGGAGAGAAGTGGGGACACACCCTGTGGCCAAGGAGGAGTTAATGATGGAAGCCCAATAAGGTGCGATGATAAGCTTCAAATCTTGGACAAGGTTAGCAGGGAGCGGGTCCAAGGTATGAGAGGAGGGTTTGAGTTTGGTTAGGATGTTGAGGACTTCCCATTCTGTAACTGGGTTGAAGTTAAGCCATGTTGCATTATTTTTTAGCTGTAGGTTAGTGGGGAAATGATCTGGGGTAGCGACGGAGGGTGAGGATGGAACAGCGTCAGGAGGGGGCGAAGGTGGGAAAGGAGACTTGGGTGGAGGGTCATGGGCGGGTGATGAGCATAGAGGTGGGAGGGTTACGGCAAAGGAAAGATCAATCTTGGCGATTTTTTCGGAAAAAAAGTTCGAGATTTCTTCACATCTTTCCCTAGAAGCCATCAATTTGGGAGGGGCGGAGGCAGTTTGTTTTTTGATTATGTTGAATAGTTCCCTGGGCCTATTTTTAGCTCGGTCTAATTGTGCGCGGAAAAAGGAGGCCTTTTCATTGAGGATGTGTTTTTTGTAATTCGACCTAGCGGCTCTGAGGAGGGCAAGATTTGTAGAGGAGGAATGTTGTCTCCATGTGCGTTCCGACAGCCTAAGAGAGCGTCTCTCATTGTTAAGATCAGCATTAAACCAAGATTTGGCAGGGATGTTTTTTAGTGGTTTTAATTTGGCTGGGGCAATTTGATCCAGGACCTCGATGATAGATTTGTTGTAGTGTTCAGTAAGGTCATTAGCATTTTGTGAGGGAGGTGGAAGTTGAAGTTTAGTTTTAATCTTAGTCTCTAGAACACCTGGTGGGATAAGGTGAAGATTTCTGGTTAATATCCTATGTTTGATATTTTTGGGGGTAGGGGAGGTGCAGCACTATTGATCGTGAAGAGAATAAGGTGATGGTCAGTCCAGTCAACGGGGACAATGTGGGAAAGGGAAGCCAGATTTTTGCTAGTAATGATAGCATCAAGAGTAGCCCCTTTGCAATGTGTTGGCGAATGGCAAAGTTGATTCAAGTCAGTAACGTCGAGGAGGTCATTAAGGATGCCTACCGCGGGATCATCTTTGTTGTTCCAATGAATATTAAAATCTCCGAGGAAGAGGTTTTTGGAGTTGGAGATTGAGGCTTGGGAGAGCAGGTCAGATAATTCTTCCACAAAGGGCAGAGGGTCACCAGGGGGGTGATAGATATTATATAGCCGAATGGGAGGGAGCCTTGGGCTTTAAGTTCCGCTCCAATGTATTCGAAAGTAGTTTGATCGGGGTTCTGAACAAGGGAGAGTTGAAGATCATCTTTATAGATTATGGCTAGGCCCCCTCCAATTTTGTCAAGCCTATCTTTTCTGAGGCTGGAGTATCCCGGGAGGGAGAGTAGGTCAATAATTGATGAAGAGTGGGCCTTGAGCCAAGTTTCCGTAAGAAAAGCAATGTCAATAGCTTCACTTAGGATGGTTTCCGAGATTTCAGTAGCATGTCGTGCGGCTGATCGACAATTGACCAGCATGCAGTTGAGGGGTTTAGTGTACGTATTGGGGGGATAACAGGAATGGATGGTGGTTAGTTGTTGAGGAGGTCGGGGTGAGCCGGGAGTGGTAGGGATACAACTTCTCCCTAGGATCACCGGGATTGCGGAGTGAAGTGCAGGAGGATCAGTAGTTATGGGGGTAGGGGGGTGGGTATTAGTTAAGTCCCTGGGGTCCGGGATGGGGAGATGGAGTGGGGTTTGGGGTGGTATAAGAGGATGGTTACCGGGAGGTCCATCAGTGGAAATATCGAGAGGAGTGGTACTCCTTTGTTGAGGGAGTGAAGTGTTAGAATGTACAGCACCCAAAGTATGGGTATGGTTGGCAAATTTGGTATCGGAAAGGGCGTTAAAGTCTTTCCTGAGAGATGAAAGTTCTAGCGTCAGGATAGAGAGGTGGAGTTCAATATTAAAAAGTGATTGGGTTAAAAGTGTGGAAGGTGAGTAAGTCAGGAGGAAGTGGGGCATGTTCCGAATTGGGAAGTGAGGGAGGAAAAGGAAGTGGGCGTGGAGGGAACCCAGGTGGGGGGAGGGGCGGAGAGTTCCAAGTGTTAGGCTGAGGATGAGTTGAAGAGTGAGAGGCATCGTGCCAAAGGGTCTGATGAGTGTAGTGAGAAGAAGAGGAGGCAGGGGGCAAGCGAGGGGGTGCCCTCTTGTCTGTGAGGATGGGGGTCACTAAGGTTGCAAGAGACTGGTGTCCCTGGTGGGTCAGAAGGGGGTCGGTGTAAAGGGGTATAGTGAGCAGGGGGATCAGAGTAGGGGGTTAGTCTGAAGAGGCAGGGGGTATGAGAGGTAGAAAGGGAGGGATTAGGGTTGAGTGGGAGAGAGTCCGGAAGAGGGGAGATGGAGTGAGTGTCTGAGTGGGATGACGGAATATCAGGGGAAGGTGGAGGGGTAGATGAGGCGGGGGAAGAGAGGGTTTGAGTGGTTAAGTGTGTTGTGGAAATGAAAGGCGAGGGAGATGATGCTAAAGAGGCGGTGGGATCCAAGGTCAGTGGTTGGGAAACTTCATAAGTAGTTGCAGAATCAGAGAGCGGTGGGGGAGGCGTCAAAAGGGGTGAAGCCAGGAGGACTTCCTGATATTGAGAGGCTGCAGAGATACAGGAAGGAGAAGATAGTAGATCGTAAAAGGTGCTGAAATGGTGCTCGAAGATGGTGAGGTGTTTTTCCGAGGCTTGTATTAGGATATTTCCAGATTTAAAGATAGAGATGTCAATTTCGCCTAAGAAAGTGGAGGAAGGGGTGGTGGACAATTTCAAACCATATGGGATTTTGCAAAATTTCGTTATGGGGAGGTGGTGGAGGAAAATACTTTTCCATTTAGAGGGGCGTCTGGAGTAAAAGATATAGTTAGTTTTAATAATGGATGTGAGGCTGAGATAATTATCCACAAATAAGGTTTCTTGGTGACGTATTAATAGTTTGTGTTTTAAATTCTTCTTAGCATTTTTGGAGAGGTTGGGAGGGTAAAGGATGGTCCAAGAGTTGGGACCATGCCTCATGATGAGCGGGTCCGGTGCTGTAAGGGTATGATTGAGGGGGGGCATGATGATTCGGCAAGGAAGAACAACAGAGTGGGAAGAAGATTAGAGGGAGGCTCTGGGGTGGGGGAGAGAGGAAGAGGGGGGGTGAGAGAAGAGTCCATGAATGGGGAATTAGCCTCAGAAACAGGTTAAGGGCCTTGTATTGAGGAAGTATGAGATGGGGAGGAAGGGGAGGATGAAGTAATCGTAAGCCGGTTGAGGAGATCGTACCATAGGTAAAGATGGGAGGGAGAGGTGGAAATCGGAATAATATTGAGAGGTAAAGTGTAAAGTGCACTTATTTGGCTAATTAAGGAGTCGGTAATGCAACAGTTAAAGGTAATTAAAATCGTAATGAGGTAAATCTGTTTGGGAGCATGAGGAAAACTAGGTAAGGAACATCCAGTCACAATTCCTAAATCGTATACAGATAAACTAGCAATAAACAAAACAACTTTGCAGTCCTCCACCATTTGGGGTTCGGGCCCAAATTCAGCTCCTGGGTCCGATTACTATACATTAACCCAATGGCGCATGTTGTGGCTAACCGGCATATCTCACGGGAATTCTCTCTGAGACGCGGAACGAGGCAGGGTTGTCCTCTATCCCCACTCCTTTTTGCCTTGGTCCTTGAACCATTAGCAGCCTGGATAAGAAGAGATCCAATTATCCACGGCCTCCCCTGGGTGGAGGGGTGGGAAGACCGCATCTCCCTCTACGCAGACGACATCTTGGTATACATAGCGTCCCCTAAACGCTCCCTCCATAGACTCCTAAACATATGCGAAGTGTATGGGACAGTTTCCGGATACACCATTAACTGGGGCAAGTCCGTGCTATATATCCTGCATGGGATTCCCCCATCATTACCGAAGGGATGCTCAGTGAAAGTGGTCATGGACAGCTTCAAGTACCTAGGGATTCATGTTACGCCCGACCCCGACAAATTCATGGCGAGGATCCTCCAGGGACCATTGCAGAGACTGAGACGTGACGCCAAACACTGGAAATCGCTGCCGCTTACCCTTCTAGGTAGGGTGGCACTTTTTAAAATGATGGCGCTCCCTAGGTTTCTATACGCCCTCCAAAACACTCCCTTCAGGGTTCCCGCATCCTATTTTAAAGCAATAGACTCAGAGGTCAGCACGCTCTTACGGGACGGGAAGCCTGCTAGGATCGCAACGTCAAAACTGGTCAGAAGTTGGTATGACGGCGGTATTGCACTCCCAAATGTACAGACATACTATTGGGCCGCTCATTTAGCAGTGGTCAATCAGTGGGTCCTTTCGCCCCATGCTGACCTGGCGTACCAGATGGATAGACATGCACTGGGTACAGGAGGGTTCAATCAGGTGCTCTTATAACAAAAGGCATAAATTACACCTACTAGGGCCAACTGCGCACACTGTCCACGTGTGGCATACAGTAACACGATCCCTGGGCTGGGCAGACAAATTGATGCAACTAATGCTACTATGGAGCACAGGGAAACTAGGCACTCTAGGCAAAAGTAGGGGATTCCAGAAATAGGATGCAATAGGGATTTCCCGACTAGGCGACCTATGGAAAGGGGGAAAAACCGTCACCTTTGACTACTTCCAAGCGCAATACGAAATGGCCCCCACTGAGTTCTTTCGCTACCTACAGATCAAACGCGCATTGGAGGCGGCCATCCCACTAGATACGACCCTTCCCGAAGCCTCTCCATTGGAGGACAGACTCCTGACAGACCACATGGACAGAAAAGCGATCTCCCTGACGTACAGGAAGATTGTCAATAATCAGCCAGACCCATTGCAAAAGTTGAGGATAAAGTGGCAGACTGAGGTGGGCGAACTGGATGACACAGATTGGCAGGAGGCGATAGAGTCCCCTAGGGTGGTTGCGGTTTCCTCCAGGCTACGCCTCATACAATTAAAAGTGCTGCACAGGACATACTTTACTAGAGTGACATTGTACAAGCTAGGGAAAATCACGGATCAGTACTGCCTGCGCCAGTGCGGTGACGTAGGCACTTTTTATCACACACTGTGGGAATGCTCCGTAATCAAAATGTATTGGACGGCAGTGATGGACACCATTACCGAGGTTAGCGCTAATCCTGTTCCGCCTGAGCCTAGGCGGTGTCTCCTGAACATATGTGAGCCAACAGACCTGAATCACACAGCACAAGCCTGGGCAACCCTTGGTATGCTGATAGCAAAGCAAAATGTGGCCAAACATTGGGGGACAGCGGTTGCCCCACGCCTTGAGGACTGGTGCAGAGATATGGATATGGCCATGGCGGCCGAAAAAGCTACGTACATCCATAGAGGATGCCCCAAAAAATGGGAAAGAATGTGGGGTGCATGGAATAGCTTTAGAGGAGGCATATGCGCACCTCCGACAATAAGTTCGGTATCCGACGAGGAGGAGTGATGGAGAAGTGGGTTATTCAGTATAAACTGTATAATGTACACCAGATGAATAATGTACTTACGTTACTGAGAGAAAAGGATGGAAATTGTATCAGCATATATGTGTTTAAATGTCAAATGTCAATATTGCAAGTCTATACTCAGTAAAGATGTTTAAAAAAAAAAAGAAAGAAATCCGATTGTGGGGAAAAAGAAGTGACAGGTGAGTGTGAAGATGAATGATGTTTGATTGCAGCCATGGAAGTGGAAAATATCAGTCAGTTCACTGAGGAAGTGTGGAAAAAAAGCTTGACAAATGACTGATTAATGAAAGAAGTAATGGAACATGTTACAGCAGGGTGGCCTAGAGAAAAGTCATTGGATTTGAATCTACAACCTTTTTTTAAAGTGTTGGATGAGTTAACCATTGAGGATGGTTTGCTTTTGAAAGGTGACAAATTGAAACCTCCAATGGAGTTGAGCCGCATTATACTGGCTAGAGCGCATGAAGGGCATTTAAGGGCTACGTTGACAAAACAGAGGGTGTGAATCATTTTGGTGGCCACAAATGGATGGTGAAATTGATCTCTTAGTCAAGAGTTGTGTTGTGTGTTCCACATCTGATAAATCTCTTAAAATGACCACACCACAGTGTAAACCTATTGAATGTCCTTCTGGACCTTGGAAGAAACCCAGTATTTATTTAGTGGGGCTGTTTATTGGTTTGTCACATAATTTCCGTTTTGCACTAGTCCTTATGGATTATTATTCAAAATGGCCCTATGTCAAATTCATCAGCCAGCCAAACTCCAAAGCAGTGATTCTTTTCCTCAAAGACATTTTCATGAGTGAGGGTTTCCCTGAAGAGATCATTTCAGACAATGGGGTAGAGTTTGTATCAGGTGATGTGGAGAAATGTTTGAATGAAGGTTCTACTAGGCATCTTAAGAGTTTGCTTTACCAACCACAAACAAATTGTCTAGTTGAACGCTTCAACAGGGTGCTTGGTGAGTGTATAAGGTGGGCGTTGGCTAATACGTGTGGCGTTAACTGTGCTGTTCAATCCATGTTGTGGTTTTACAGAACCACACCACATTCCACTACGGGTATTTCCCCATTTGAGACTCTTAAAGGAAGAAAACCTACAACACAGTTTAGGCCGGCATGGATGAGTACGTTTTTAAAAGGAGAAATGTCATATCAGTGTCGTAATGATGTTATTTAACATAATGTCGAATGTGCACAATACAAGCAGAAGAAATACTATGATGCAAGGAAAAAAGTGAAAGTGTGCCCTTTCATGATGGGTGATTTTGTACGCATAAAAACACCTGGGTTTGTAAAAAAAAAAGGAGAACGGAAGTTTTCAGATCCCATGGTCATAGATAAGGTATATGGGAACGCTGTTAGAGTGCAAGGACGAAATTGGTGGAATACAGCCAAGTTGGTCAAAGTTCCTGTACAAGTAGAGCCTATGTCTCAGAATGTTAAGTGCGAAAAAGATAATTCTGTTAACGTTCGTTTGAATTTGTCAGAAGAGCGGATGTTTCCAAACAAGTCTCAAGTTGTTTCTGCGGGAAATGTTGAAGGTGGTTTGGTTCCAGTTGAATCTCTATTGAGGAGCCTCAGGGCTCGTAAGATTCCATGGAGGTGCCGTTAGTAAGGTAACCTGGTATTAGTATAGTCTTTCCTACAGTCTCCCTGTTTGGAGGCTTTTTGTTCCCTTTCTTGTGGGTCTCTTTTCACCATCTGTTGTAATTTTTCTAAAAACTAAGGACAAATGTTAAAAAAACAAGCATTTGCAATGCAATAGGTCTTGCATTTGTGAAAGTTAGAGCTTTTGGTGTTGAAAACTACAATGTTTTTAACTTTTGACTTTTTATTTGCAGTGGAGGGATTATTATTGTATAGCACTATTGCCATTTGTATGACTTTGTGGTGCTGGAGAACCTGGAAATAGGTTATGAGGGAGGGGAGACAAGAGTGATATGCTGCCTGGTAAAAAAAAAAGTACTAAATCCTTGAAAAAGCAAACACAACGGTATTGCAAGATTAAGTAAAGCATGTGAAATGTAAGCATAAACAACAAGCTTTTCATAATGAACCTATTTACCTCCTTAGATAGTTTCATAGACAATAAATCAGGAGTCAATCGATCAGACCACTTTGTGTTCACGGCTTTATACACATAAATGTTGGTGCGCGATTACTAAAACCCATTGCAAAATACTGCTGTAAAAAACATAAAACACAATCACTTTCGTGGCCTAATAAGTGGAAAAAGTAAAACAAGGTTAGTCACACAAGAGTAGAATACTTAGTAAAGAACATGAAATCAGTAAAATACAAAAAACTACAGACTGAGGGGCATATTCTCAAGGACCTATCGCCGAGTTAGCGGCACTTTATCGCAGCCAAAGTGGCGATAGTTTTATCGCACCATTCACAAGCTGGTGCTAACAGCCGATATCGCCAGTTTTCCTGCGATAGCAGCCGCAAAAAACATCGCCACGGATGACACTGCAACTAACGCTAATGAGATGCAGAGTAGGCGTTCCTGTGCAAAAAGCCGCAACAACACCACTTCGCAATATTCTCTACGACCAGCCAGATCAGCGATAAGATCCCAAAACAGGCAATAAGGCGCGTTAGCAGCAGGGATTTAACACTTGCTCCTTCCTGGTGTTAAGTCGAACAACAACCTGCACCACAAAAGGGAGCCCAGACCAGAGCCACACCTGAAGAACCACAGATGCCATGGAGCTACTGATCATGCAGCTCGGAGCCCCAAGAGGGCCACAACACCCACCGCCACCACACCCAGGTCCGCCACCCCCCCGGTATGCCCCTGCCCCGCCCCCCGTGACTACCACAGAGGCAGCGCAGACAAAGGCAGCGGACCTTCAGAAAATGCACCAGCCTCACAGACTTAACACCAGAGGATGTCATTGCCCACTACAGGCTCAAAAGGACAACCATCCTCCGCAAACTGACCATCATTGCCCACAGTATGACAGTACCAACACAGCGGACAAACAACATCCCTCCCCAGACAAAGCTGCTGGCTGTGCTGCACCTGTTGGCCTCTGGTGCCTTCCAACCAACAACTGCCAGAGTCGGAGGAGTCTCACAGCCAGCCCTATCCAACTTCCTCACACCTGTCTTGGATGCCATCCTCAGCTTGGTACCCCAGCACCTTCACTTCCCACACACTGTGCAGGAACAGCTGGAGACCAAGCAAGGCTTCTATGCCATAGCTGGCTTCCCGCACGTGTTGGGGGCAATCGACTGCACACATGTACTCCTCGTGCCCCCTGCCGCCACTGCACACAATTACCGCAACAGGCAGCACACGCATTCCATCAATGTGCAGCCAATAGTGGACCACCTGGGACTCTTCACCAATGTTGTCGCCAACTACCCAGGCAGTGTGCATGATTCCGTCATCTTCCGACAGTCCATCATCAACCAGCGCTTTCAGGATGGCACCTATGGGAATGCATTGCTCGTTGGTAATTACCAAATGAACACCCCACACACCTCAACTCCACAGTCATGCAACTCACGACTCTGGGAATGCACATGTTACAAACTCACATACAACATGCCAAACAACATGCCCACCTACCAGACACGACAGCACAACTTACTGTGGTAACCTGGGCTAGCCATGTACACAAGCCATCAATGGCATGGCACCTCAGCCACACAATAGCAGAATGTGGGGAGAGGTGGGAACATGGCATGTGCGAAGGAGGCAAGTGACCCATGAATGAGAATGTACACAATGCCAAGTGTGGCTTGGATGTGCTGGCCAGACTGCAGTATGCAGACCACAGACATGTCCATGTCGACATATACTGCTGGTGTTCGGAGTGTAGTGGACAGTGGACGCAACCATGTCACCCCAGGCAGTGGGGAAGATCGCGGAAATGTAGCTTGTTACGTCCCCCCCTGTAAGCGTGAGCGGAGGGGGCTGGCCCGGCATGCACCAGGCCAGCGCAGGGGTGTGAATAAAAAGCCTGTTGCTCTGGGCGTGGTTCTCTTCCGGAATGGCCAACGTGTCTGCCAGGGCGGTGCCTCTCAGCCCGCCACGAGGCCGACGCGGTGAGTGGCGGTGCCTCCGATCCTGTGCGCCTGCTGCACCCCAGGCCGCTGGTCCCCAGACCCGCCTTGGCCGCCCCTGCGCAACCAGGCATCACTGCTCACCTGCCGACACCGACATGTGTCAAAGAGGGCCCACCACGTGCCGGTGCAAGCTCCAAGCCCGAGGCCCGTGACCTTGGCAGCCTCCTCAGACCAGCACGGCCTCCGCGACACAGGCCCCCAGCACTCCTTTCTCGTTGACGTACTCCACCGCTGCCTCCGGCCTACACTGCGGTCCAGTAGGTCACACATTTTTAACTGAGTCTTGCTTTTTTCATGGCAGAGTTCATACCATTGTACAGGCCTCATCGCAGACTGCATCCCCTTTCAGCTCTGCAGCCACTAACTCTGTGCCCCGAAATTCAGGGACACTCTCTGTTTGAACTTTGGTGGCGTCTGAGTCTATGGCCTGAGGGGTTGTCTTCATCATCATGTAGCTGTTACTGACTTGGTGTTAAAAATGAGTCTGTAGCATTCATCTCCTCAATATTGCCTGTTTATGCTTGGTTCTGCCCTCTGCATCATGCCCTGAAACAACACCTTCCACTGTCCCCCGAAACACTCCGCGACATTCACCTTGGACATCGACGAGGACCCGCACAGCTCCTGTGGCCCTACCTCAGTGCACCGCTAGTCACCGTCCCGTGGCAGCTCAAGTCGTGGACCCTTGCTGTTTGAACTTTGAACTACTGATTATCTGATCACTGTTGTAGTTGTTGCCAGCACCAACAACTCCCTGAGGGCTGGCTTACACTCACCCCACATCCATCCAGCGCAGGCGTCACTGGACATGTGACCCTGGCAATAAAAGGGGCCGGGCGCACGTGCCCGTAGCCAGTTCCACAAACTATCTAAGTGTGTCCCTGTGGTCATTGTGTATGCATGAGGGTCCCTGGCCCTACCACATTACATTGTGCTGTGTACAGCGGACGCAACCATGTCACCTCAGGCAGTGGGGAAGACCTGGGACATGTAGCTGTGTCGTACCCCCCTGTAAGCGGAGTGGGCTGGCATACAACAGTCCAGCGGTTAGGGGTGTGGTTAATCAGTCCGGGGCTCTGGGCGTTGCTAAGTGTTGGCCTTGCCAAGGAAGTAACTAATGCGTGCGTCTCTGTTGTAGTGTCGGCGCCACCCGTCCCGCAATGGACAATGTTGCGATGTAGCATGCCCCCGGAGTGCGGGCTCGGCCGAAGGGATAAATGAAGGAGCGCAAGCCCGCTCGGGGTCCGGGATCATACATGCCAACTGTTGTGTGTGTCGCTATTACCGCAGCATAGGCCAAAGGTCTACCCTCAACCGCATCGCGAGTTCAGCCAGCCAGGGACTCTACATCTGTGTCTGCCCTATCCTTACCGTAGGCCTACACACACGTGGCCACCCACCTTCAACGCACAACATCACAGTGTCGTTGTCAGGCTTGTGGACATGCGCAGACAGGCATGACAATGGTGTGCCGTAGGAGTGCAAGTGATGCAACCGCGCTGCGCACAATAGTAAATAGGCTCGGGGGAGGGAGGAGCAGCAGTAAGGCTACGTAATACACATTGATGCCGCTCATTTGCTACAAGCAGTACCTGTCAAACATGAATCACTAAGTCACACATATCACACACCAATGTACTAGTGAGCCTGCCAACACATCATGCAGAACCAACTTTGGACTCATATCTCTCTGCACTGTCACAGGTGATCAAGGATATGCACTCGGCCATTGGATGTTGACACCCCTCCGAGCCCCGAACACACAGGCCCAGAGGCAGTACAATGTGGCCCACAAACGCACCAGGGGCATCGTGGAACTCACATTTGGCGTGTTGAAGTCACGTTTCAGGTGCCTGTACATCACAGGTGGAAGGCTCCTGTACAGCCCAGGCATCGTGTGCAAGATGATCGTTGCATGTTGTGTGTTGCACAACATATGTGTACGCACCAATGCCCCATGGCTACAAGTGCCAGGTGCACCGGACGATGATGAGGAAGATGAGGCAGGTGGACCACACCCCACTGCAGCAGCAGCAGGAATAGCCCGTTGGAACACCATCATTGACAATTTCTTCACATGTGCACGTCACATTGTCACAGTCCTTAGCAATCATGGGACAGTACAAAATGACCACAGGCACAGCATGTGCAAATTAACTCATTACAACACACATTCCCTGTGTGCATGTTACTCCTCTGTACAAGCACATCACTCTGACAAGTGTAAGTGCAACATGTAGTGCTAATAGATGGTGGGTGTGTCACCTCTGTACAGAGAGGCTGTTTAGTGTGTCACGTATTCGAAGTGCCATTTCTGTGTGTCAAAGATAGTATGGAATCCCACTCATCAGCGTTTCACATGTGTCCCAAATCATTACATATAGGCTGTCATTTGTGACCTACAATTGACAACAGGGCTTCTTTTGGGGTCAAATATGTACCAGCATGATGCAGGGATGCACCCTGTGACTCAAGTCCCACAACATGAGCTACATGGACGTAAGGGGCAATCACTGCCCCTACATTTGTCCATGCTTTCATACTTGATTAATCATAGACATGACACATCTGTGTGTATTAGAATGTATTGTTCACGTTCAGTGGAGTATTGAAGCTGTCTTAGTACTGGGCCATGCAGACAACACTTTACAATGTTGCCCCGTGGAGGGCCAGCCAGAGTCCTTTAGGGATTGACAAGTTACTCGGAAGGGGAAGAGTCCAGTCTGCAGGCTGATTGCTGTGTCATTGTTGAGCATACAAAATATGGCAGTCCATGTCGAGGTCCAAGGTTAGTGTCGCAGTGTGTCGGGGGATAGTGGAAGGTGTTATTCCAGGGCATGATGCAGAGGGCAGACCCAAGCAGAAACAAGCCATATGGCGGAGATGAATGCTACTGCTTCCTCCTTAGCACTGAGGCAGATTCATCCTCATCTTCATCCTCTGACGTTTCATGTGCCTCACATGTGGGTGGTGGTGTTTGGTTTGCAGCACTGTGTGACACTGACACATCAGGGGCTGGAGATGTGGATGTGGAAGTAGCAGCAGCATTCATCTGCGCAATGTCTTGTGGCATCACTCCCATGATGAGGATCTACAGGGCATGGAAGATCCCATCTACAGCTTTCTCGTGTGCAGCCGTGGTAGCCATTCTTTGCGCCTGCATCCGCTCCATGTTCTCCATGACCCTCCTCATGTTTCCCAAATCACGGATGACATCGCTGTAGCTACTCTGACTAGACAGCTGTTTTTGTCTCTGAGTCATGACTCCAGCGATACCAGCCATGGATTGTTAAAGGGCATGGGGCGGACTGTGGGTGTCCGTTAGAGAGTGTAAGTGGTCCCTGATGGGACTTAGACAACCACATATGGCATCTAGTTTGGCTGCCATGCGGTCGAACCCCGCCTGCACCTGTTCAGCCAGCTCCTTCTGGCAGTCTAACACATGGCGTTGGAACGCCAAGTGTTCTTCATTGAGGTGCCGGGAGCCAGACGTGGTGGTGGGTGCTTCCTGCTGTGTGGTCTGCGCAGGGGGTGGGATCACCTCGATGGTGCTGGGCTGCCCTGCTACTGGAGGTGGGGTGCGGAGGTTGTCCATGAACCATTGGAGTTCGTCGTAGTCTATGTCCTGGAGGTCCTCTCCATCATCGCTGACGTGATGTAGGGTCTCCTCTGCAGAAGGTGTTGATTGTCCCTCTGCAATGTAAAGGGGAGATGCAGTTTCACAGTGTGTTCCATGTATGTTGACGCATTGGCAGAGTTTACATACAGACTGCATGACAATGTACATTGTGACTGTTTGTGAGGAGATGCCTATTTGATGCGGGACAGTGGACATTTGTACTACATCACGGATGTGAGGTTGTACTCGTACATTGTCATCTCACAGTTTCCTGCTATGCCAGATGTGATTGGCCATTTTGTACACTCATGCGGCACCATTTGTGTCCTGTGTTCTGTTGTGAAAGTGTTGCAGTTTGTACCACATTGTTGTCAATGTTGAGATGCTCTTATTCTTATGTGTGTGTGCTGCATTGTGGGTGAGTCGCCCCTGCAGCTCTGATTTGGCTGCCCCTTATCCCTTTCAGGCGGTGTGCCTTTGACTTCTGTGCTTCTACAGTGCTGAGATGTTGCGGACTCTGGTAAATTGGGCTCTTGGTCGAGTTGTGACTCTTGGGCATGGTTTGTCCGCAGATGTGTTGTTGACGGCAGGGGTTGTTTGTGCACGTGGATGTGTCAGGGTGTGTCCTGCTCCTTTCCGGATGACTCTGGATACCCCAACATGCAGTGGTTGCTGACGACCCTCAGGAACCCTGTGACACCAGCCCAGATGCGCTACAATGAGGCACATGGTCGGACCAGGAGAGTGATCGAGCGGACATTTGGTCTCCTGAAGAGCCGCTTCCGCTGCCTAGATAAGACAGGAGGGGACCTCCCATATGCCCCAGCAAAGGTGTGCAAGATTGTCATCGTCTGCTGCATGCTACACAACCTGGCAGAGGCCAAAGCCCCACCACCCAACACCTCAAGGAGTTGTTGGTGGCTTATGACCTTAGTAAGCCTGTAGGGACTGAAGGGGTAGGAGCTGAGGGTGGGGCAGAAGAAGAGGAGGAGGCCAGGGGTACCAATACCCCCAGCCCCCTCTGAAACTGGCCAGGAGGGTGACAATGACCCTGACCTGGAAAACCCAATCCCTCCTGTGGATGATGATGAGGATGATCAAAATGATGCCCTCTTTGTCCCCCAGGAAGGATTAAGAGTGTGCCCAGGAAGTCTAGATCTCCTTCTCAGGAGTCTAACCACTCTGGCACCTCTATAGGGAGCTCTGTCTCCTCTCACAGGAGGGAATCCTCTCATGAGAGGAGAGCCAGGCTGGTCCGGTATGAGGAAACTCAGCTGGAAATCAGAAAAAAGCAACTGGCTTTAGATAGGGAATCCCTAGATCTCCTCAGGGAGAGAAGAAAGTTGGGACTAGAGTCCCATGGTGGCAGCAATATCCCTAGAGATAGGGACAGGTCTTATGACCATAGAAACCTAAACAAGATTGTCCCTCCCTACCAGAGTGGGGATGACATCCACAAATGGATAACTGCACTGGAGAGGGCCTGTAAAGTTCAGAAGGTCCCCAGAGGCAGTGGGCAGCAATCTTGTGGCTCTCCTTTGCAGACAAAGGTAGAGACAAGCTCCTCACTGTAAGAGAAGAGGATGCTGACAATTACACAGTCTTGAAGAGTGCTCTGATAGATGGGTTTGGCCTAACCACTGAACAGTATAGGTTGAAGTTCAGAGACACCCAAAAGCTCAGACTCAAGACTGGGTTGATTTTGTAGATTGTGCTACAAAGGCTCTGGAAGGTTGGATACATGGCAACAAAGTGCAGGACTTTTTAGGATTGTACAATTTGATTATGAGGGAGCAGATCCTTAATAATTGTCAAAACCAGCTTTTGCACCAGTATCTGGTGGACTCTGATCTGACCTCTCCCCAAGAATTGGGAAAGAAGGCAGACAAGTGGGTCAGAACCAGAGTAAAAACTAGAAATCAGGGTGGTGACCAGAAGAAAGATTCTACTAAGTCCCAAGAGAAAGGTGGGGATAAATCTAAGGATAAGTCCCCTACAGGGCCCCAAAATTCCTCTTCTGGGGGTGGGTCCCAAACTCCTTCCTCTCCTGAAAAGAAACCCTATTGCCATGTCTGTAAAAAGCCTGGGCACTGGAAAACTGATCCCAGTTGCCCCAGGATTGGCAATAAAGAAAATATTCCTCCCACAACTACTACCACCCCTCCTGGTACTACCAGTAGTAATCCTCCAGTTGGGAGTAGTGCACCCAAAAGTTAGGTGCTTTTGCAAGAGGAACAGAGGTGGGCCCTAGTTTAGACAGGGACCCCTCAACAGACTCCTCTGACTCTGATGGTGGTGTAGGATTTGCCACCTTTACCATGGGTCCCATAGCATTGGGCAGGTACAGATTGGAGCCAATAATTAATGGTCAGAAAGCTGTGGCATTTAGGGACACAGGGGCTAGTGTCACCATGGTGGCAGGGAAACTAGTCCCCCTCACCAGCTTTTACCTGAGTTTAAATACCAGGTGACCAACATTGATGGTGTCAGAACAGATCACCCCATGGCCATAGTCAATCTCAGCTGGGAGGGGGTCACAGGCCCAAAAGAGTGGCAGTGTCCCCAACCCTACCTGTAGATTGCCTGATGGGCAATGATCTGGAAATTTCAGCCTGGGCTGAAGTGGAACACCAAACCCATCTTAGGATGTTGGGCGTCCCTGTAAGGTTAGTGGGGCTGTGATGGCCACAGCCCCAGCCCAGAATTTGGAGAGATGGAGCCTGAAAGAATGGCCCACTCTCCCCCAAAAGAGAGCACAAGGGTTGAAGAAAAGTCTTCTTCCCCCAGACAGTAGGTAAGGGTCAGCCTCCTCAGGGAACTGACCCTACCCCTAGTGAAGGAACTGCCACAGAGGTAGTCAGGCCTGGCCTGGCCACACCCCTGATGGCAGAGGACCCTTCAAGGTGGTACCCCGTCTGGAGCAGGTAACCTGCCCCTCTCTACCCTGCCTCAGTCAGCCCAGGGCTGCAGAGGTCAGGGAGGTCAGTGGACCCCCAGGGCCCCCTGTCCAGAGGAAGCCCCCATCAGCAGATTAGGGGCACCCAGTCTAGTAGCCCTAGCCAGGTGAAAATTCCTCTACACACTGAGGGATCCCCCATACCTTTATGTAGGGACCTCCCCCAGAAGGACTCTGGTAGGCAAGGGCAAACCTGGGACCAGAAGGTTCCAAACCTGCCATGTCCCTCCAGTAGTCCATCCAAAGGGATCCAACCCACAGCTGTAGGCAGCCAAAGGTTGACCCTTAGAGCAAAGTGCAACTCAGTCATGGAAAGACAGGCATACATGGTGACCAGTGATCTGAGGAAGCTGAGGCCAACATTCCTAGGGCCTCACTTCCCTACTCAGACACCTCACCAGCCTTGTACTTTACCTAAGCACACCACAGGTAGTGATTCCCCATGGTGGAGACCCTCTCATACCCTTAGGGTGAGGGATTGCTTAGTGGACCATAAGACAGGGGGCAACCATGCTAGTGCAGGTGCTTCCTTATATGACCACTTAGTCAATGAAGGCTCAACTGGCCAAGGTTAGCCTTATCTCCTTTCGTTTGGGGGGTTATGTAGGAAGGTGGAATCTGACTATATGGTTGCCCCCACTTTTTTATGGTGTTTTGCTGGTTTATGACTTAGTTGGACTGGGATCCTGCTATTCAGGGCCCCAGTCTATCTGCTTTCTCTGTAAAAGGTTTCCATGTGCCTTAGGCACATCTCTGATTGGAATCTGGAGTGCCCTTATAAGTCCCTAGTATATGGTATACTATGTACCAAGGGCATAGGTACCTCAGAGGCCTACCAGGGGCTGCAGCATGTATTATGCCACCCCTGTAAGGCCATCCAAACTGACACCACAGGTCTGCTACTGCAGCCTGGGTAGGGTGGTGCATGCACCCCTTACTGTGATATAGGTTACCTATATCACTAAATACATACACACATATAAACCTATAAGTCACTCCTAAGGCAGGCCTTATCACTCCTAAAGGCAGAGTGCATGGTTCCTATGTGAGAGGGTGCCCCTGCATGAGCAGGGCCCCTCTGCAGCGTTCGGAGACCATCTCTGATGCTGTTTGTAGTGCAGCCTGACCATATACTCTTAAGCGCATTATATCCTCGCTGTAAAATGCTAACTTTGGAATGGCTGCACCTAAACATGTCGTGTTTGGTGTCAAACATCTTGGAATACTACCCCCCCGCCAATCCTGGCGGCGGGGGTAGCATTCCACCCTTCTAGAGGAAAGACATGTTAACTCTGGCTTACCCGGTAACTTCTTTCTGAAGCCCTGGCATCACAAAATGGATGCTGCTGCCACAGACACAAGTCTGGCCTCCTGCTGCTGGACGAAACTCCGGCAGGGGAGGCCTGGACAATAGGTTTCCTGTTGCAGGGAGGTGTGACCACCTCCCCAGACAGGATAATGTGTATTGGGGCTGGGTGGGTGCACTCTTAGAGTGCTTTGAAGTCCTGCACTGGGGGAGCAAAAGGCTCCTCTGTGCATATGCCAGTTCAAACCAGCTCAGGGGCTACCTGCCCCTGCTCTGGCGCGAAACTGGACAAAGGGAAGTGGGTGTAGCCACCCCCTCCCTTGACCCTCCCATAGGTGGGGTCATAGAGCTAGTCCATCCCCTCTTTTTAGTATAAGAGGGGGAACCTTGCCATTGCAAAGCAGATAACCCCTGGACGACACTCTACAGAAGAATCCTGGCCCTTCGACGTTCCACTACCTTTGGAAGACAGAAGAATCTCCCTTGGAGTCAAGGAGTGACTCCCCTGCTTGGCAGGCACCAAAAACGACAACGACGGTCGCAAACTACGCCGCTCCCGCCGGAGTCCGAAGTCCCTGCAGCCCAAGAAGTGGATTTCCTGACTTCTCCAAGGCCATCGTGAGTCCCCAGCGAAGCTGAGACAAGTGGACCCCACGAGTAATGAGGAACCGCGACCCCTGGGTACCGTGCACTATTGTCGAGTGCTACCCCTTCACAACGTTCTACGAACCTGTGCTTTGGACCACGTGTGGTCCCGACCTCCAGCAGGAATCCCTCCGAAGATCAGAGGCCTACACCGTCCCGAGTGACCGTGGGCCCCTGTTGAGTGATTCCGCCCGAGGTGTCTTCGCGATCCCTTGCCCGCTGGCTTGTGGGTCCCCAGAAGACTTCTTAAAGAAACCAAAGAGCTCCCTGGTTGCTCCAGGCCTGCCCTGACTTACCCTCGCTGGGTGAGTTCCACAGACCTTGCTGGTCTGCGCCATCGACTTTTCTTCATCTCCCCAAGACTTGCGGCTGCCAAGGCTTGTTGGCTCCGATTGAGTTGCCGACACCGCAGTCAGCTGCAGACGTCGAGGGACACACCGAATCCAGCTCCTGGTTGTCGTCGACGCCTCCTGGACCACGTAGCTGAAGAGTCAAGGCACCCACAACCGACCTGAATCACTCGACGACGGTGGGCATCCATCTTCCTTGCCCCGAGTCACTGCCAAGTGACTTTGAACACTGTCCCCTCTGCTTTCAGGTCATCCTTCTTCAGAATCCAGGCTTGGATTCCACCGGACACTTCTTCAGCTCCCGCAAGCAGCAAGTCTTCTTTGTTCGCCATTGAAAACGACGCCGCGACCCGACACCAAAGGACACCTGTGCACCCGGCTTCCCTGGGTGAGGTAACTCCAGCACTACGGTGCTCCTGTGGGTGTGGGCCCTAGAACGACTTACCCTGTAAGTGACTTGCTTGTAGGTTCTATAGAAGTATCCTAAAACTCTTTATTTCCAACCGCGACTTGCCCCATTGAAGTCAACGGCGATCCGCGCCTGTGTATCTACACTGCACGCGTCCCCCGTGGGTCCTTTACTTACCTGCCTTGGGTGGTTTCGTGAGGCCCCAGCACTTCTGAAGGCCCTAGGCCTTGTCTCCCTGCAAGTCGTTGTCCCTAAGTCTCTTACTTAGTATATGGTCTGGTACGCCCCTAGGGCCCCAGCCATATTTTGTGCTTAACTTATTGTGAAACGTTGATTTGTGCATATGTTTGTCTTCTAATCTCATAAAGAGATTAGTAGAGAGTTATTTAGAAATAAATACATATATATTTGATATATATACCTGTGTGGTGTCTTTTCATTTGGTGATTCAAGAGATTATATGGTAAAACAAGCTGCTTTACATTCCTCCGAGACTTAGCCTGAAGGCTGCTCTCCACAGCTACCACTAGGATAGCTTTCTTTAAAAGGTTGTCTTAAACCTATCTACCATAAGAGTCGATTTGCCCTGGTGCAAGGTGTCCACTTTAATTAGTGAACAGCATATACCAGGCCAACTTCTCACACTGTGCTTCCCCCTGCGCTGGCGCACAAACTGCAGGCATGGGCTGGCGCAGGCACCCTTGCACCATGGTGCAAGGATGCCTTCGTCGTGGGGAGATTGTTTTTGTGCAGGAAGGGGCACCTTCCTGCACAAAAACAATCACTACAGGCATTTTCCTCTTTCAATGCGTGCTGTAGAATGCAGCACGCTTTACATAGACCTAGAGTCCACCACGAAACCCGGCTCAACAAAATCGGCAGGCCCCAAGCCTGCCAGAGGGGCATATCGGTTGCTACAAGGTACATTGGGAGCAACAGGAGGCTTGGGCATAGAGGCCTCTGGGTCATAAACAATGACCAAGGGGCTTGTCGCAGTACAGCCATTTCCTAAACTCCGAGATTTATGAGGCTGCACTTTGGCCTTTTGCCCGTGGCTTTTTTATAAAATCCCAGCTATAGATTTTCCAGACCCCTTGTCACTATGCGATGGAGTAGCATGTGAAGCAGGTGGGCGATTAACCAGTGACGGAGAATTAGAGTGCAACATTGTTTCTATATCCTCAATCAAGTTATCTATCTCTCCTAAAGTGTTTCTGGCAGATGCCGGGTGGACTTTTTCTTTGATGAAGAGGCCTTCATAGATGTCTCCAATAGCTTCCTTTTCCCCGTAGTAGTGTAATAGGCTAACACAGTAGTAAACTCAAAGGATCACAGGTAGTTATAATACCTCCACAACCCAGGCTCGAAGGAAGTAAAAGATCATACCTTGGGGTATAGCATATGACAGCGGGGTGGCGCAGCCCAGCTTCTTCTGAGTGATGATGGGCGGGCACGCCCGCCCTTGGCCCGGGCTTGGCCTGGTCGTGGCCCGCATGCGTCCCGCGCTGGGGAACAATAAATGTGTTTTATGGTGCTGGGCCAGAGGGACCAGGTGGAGCAAGGTTCGGTGATTGCGGGCCTCCACCTTGGCCCGAGAGTAACCTGGTACTCATAGTCCCGCAGGTACGGTCCCGCTGGTGCAGATGCTGTAGAGCACTTCCCCGCACTGCGGGAACAAAGGATGCACTTTATGGCACTGGGCCAGAAGGAACCAGCTGGAGCAAGGTCTGATGATTGCAGGGCCTCCGCCTTGGCCCAGGAGTAAACTGGAACTCATAGTCCCGCTGGTACGGTCCTACTTGTGCTGATGCTGTAGAGCATTACATTCTTGCAAATACAGAAACCATTCGTGCTTACAAGAATATTTAACAAGATATAGCTGGTTTGTCAATGGGGGTGTCTGATAATAGAATCAGAATTTAAGATAAAAGGTTTTCATTGACCAAATTACAATAATAGTAAACAAAGTTGTTCTAATGAAAAAACTCCTTATTGACCTTGAGAATAGAAATAGGCAGTATACCCTTCACATTTTTTATTTGCCAGAGCACGTGGAAGTACATAACTGAGAACTTTCTATCAAAACATTTGAACATAAAGTTTCTGGAGAAATTTAAATTGATAAAGCACATCTCATACAGTTGCATCATAAATTAAATGAATCTAAAGACAGGCCAGTTTATATTAAAGAACTCCAACATCATCACTTAGCCGTAAATAAAAAGGATAGCTCTGAACTACTGTCAATGGTGGTGGATGGGAATCAAGTATGTATTCATCAATCTTTCCCCAAAGAAACTATTGCTATTCATAGAGAATTGTCTGCCCTTAGATAAAGACTAGAGGAAACTGCATACAAATACGATATTTTCCATCCATATACAGTGAGATTATGGAAAAATAGTGGGGCTGATTCCCAAAGCTGCTTATGAATTAGTACTACAGGATTACGTTGTTGTGTACACTTACATGCCTTTGTAAACTATCCCTAAAACATCCATCTAGCTAATTTAGGTACAAAGAGCGCACAGATCTTTCAATTTGTACTAAATGTATATGAATAGTTCATGATTATTACCATTTCGTTCCCATTTCATGTGTTTTGGGGCCAAATCATAAAGACATGTAAGAGAAACTTAAAGACTACTTGGCCCAGATATATTACATTATCATGCAGTGCGTGAGAATGAGATAGCAGGAGAGCACCATACTTACAGAAATATGGCAATGTCCTCCCCTCTCCCTAACTCTGGTGCAGAAATGTGCTACTGTGTGCCACTGACACACCTTTGCACCATAGTGCAAGAGTGTCACTGTGAGTCTAGCATAGGCTTTGTACTGGAAGGTTACCCTGCCGGTACAAAATATTATGCTTAGACTAACGATAAACCTGTCCCCACGTTGTATATGTGCAGTACAGTGCAGCACACATGCAAAGTCGGAAAAGAAAGTAGAAATGAAAGCATTTTTCCTTCATAGAGCCTATTTGAAATGGGCGCAGTTTTTTGCCGCAAAACCCCGATTACTTTTTTATTTGTTTTTATAAGCTTTATTTCGACAACTCGCACCATTATAATAAAAGAAGAAGTATAAAAATAGACAGTTCATGCAGCAGCTTATTACAATTAAATACAAACAAATACATCTTAATGCATGGCTACGGCGAGAGAGCAGTAGAAAATTCAGCTGATCAATAATAAAAAATAATTAGTACAACCTTGCAATAATAAAGTGTACTTTAAAACAGTATGCAAGAGGAAGGAGGAGCATCACGGTGCTTTCACATTTGGGGCTTCTTCAGTTGGACCTAATTCACAGTACCCAGCAGGCTTTTTTATTGCTTTTCCAGCCCCTTCAGGACAACATTACAAGGTGATTATGAACATTAAAGTGCTTGTGCATAGCATATGGGTGGGACATATACTGTCATCCTGTGAGCCCTTGAGCGATGTGTAATTCTCATCCTGCTGAGTGCGGTAGCGTTCCTATCTGAGCCTTCCTTCTTTAAGCCATGCATGGCTTAGAAACTTGGGGGCAGATTTACAACTTCTGGCGCATCCCTGCAAATCAGCAGGGATGCGCCAGAATAGTTGCGACACGCAATTCTCTCCTTGCGCCACCACGGATGCGCCGCATTTACAATGCGGCACACCGTGGCGCAAGGAAAGGCCGATGCATATCGCATCCTGTGGCGTAAGGGCGGCGCATTGCTGGAGTCGTGTCGCAAGCGCGACGCAACTCCAGCAATGCTCGTGGGCAGCCCATACCTAACGTGGTACGCCACTCCTTACGCCTGCTTGAAGCAGGCGTAAGGATTTGTCGCAGCGGCGTCGGAAAAGTGACTCAGTGAAATCTTGTAGATTTCACTGCGTCACTTTTGCGAGGCTTTCCTTCGACGGAACGCCCACCCTGAGGCGGAACGCCCACATGAAACCTGACGCAGGTTTCATGTGGCGCAGGGCTTTACAACGTGACGCATCTCCCTAGATGCGTCAAGTTGTAAATAATGCGCAACGTGGCGCATGGTTTACGTCGCCGCTGCGTCACAAAAGTGATGCAACGGTGGCGCAAAAGTGGCGCAAGGGGCTTGTAAATCTGCCCCTGAGCCACTCCGCAAGCAAAGAGGGGTCTAGAATCTGATCTTTAAATGCGCAAGGCATCCCAATGGTTCCGTGTGCCCAGTTGCCGGCAGATCGGTTTTAGCCATTTTGTCCTCGGTTTGGCAAGCAAACATAACATGGGCAACACTTTCCAATGGGTCCTTACAGCATGG
The DNA here is from genome assembly GCA_963921515.1 of Calotriton arnoldi. NCBI lineage: Eukaryota > Metazoa > Chordata > Amphibia > Caudata > Salamandridae > Calotriton > Calotriton arnoldi. The sequence continues at coordinate 445,552 of CAWUFW010012523.1, forward strand.
ACAATCTTTTGGTATTGGGTTACAGGGATGCCAGTTAGCTGTTCCCTCACAGACAGGAAGTGTGCCAAACCTAAAATGAATGTATAACATCCTGTCCCGGGGGACCTGAATTATGTCTAGGTAGGGCTCCAGACATCTGGTCTGTTTATGGAGCTAACATTCTGCGGTAAGTCTCCCTTAGGTTTGGTTTGCTGTATTCTTGCTGTTCCACCCATTCCCAGTAATATCGTTTAAGCACTTCTTTCCGGGGTGGATCCTGCTTGGCCCAGTGGGCTTGAAGCCCTAGTGCAGACATCAATTTCCTAGCGTTGGTGATCCAGCCTACCTTATTGCTTGTGTCTATCCGGATAACCTCAGATAAGGCTTCCGCATAGGGTAGGAGCTCAGGGGTCCGCCTGATGCGAGCCCATAAGAGCAGCGGGCATAGCCTCGCTAAATCTCCAATGGAGCGCCTACCCATATCGAGCATTAGGGGAGTAAGCGGAATGTTTTTGGGCAGCATCACTAGGTCCCTTAGGAATTTGTGCTCAGATCTGCAGAGATCGGGAATCTTGTTGAATCCCCACAACTCTGCTCCATACAGAGGTGTGCTAACTGCTTTTGCACCGTAGGCCTGAAGGGCTGGAGCTTCCGATCTACTGTGTGAAGAGCGGTGTTCCTTTCCTAGGGACACAGTACTCACTTGTGGCCCAATAACATCTTAGTTAGGTGGGGCTTCCACGACATTTTGTCTGAAAGTCGGACACCGAGATAGTCAAAAGTACCAAATCTTTCCAAGGGAGTTCCACCTAACCATGGGCTGCCTTTGTAGGACTTGTGGGGGTTAAAGGCCATAAATGTAGTTTTTGAGGTGTTAATGACCAACCCCCTGGTGTCGCAGAAGAGATGAAATCTGTTAAGTAGCCGCTGCAACCCTGCTGGGGTCTTCGACACCAGCAGGGTATCATCTGCAAACAGAAGGGTCGGTACCTTGTCACCCCCCAAGGTTGGTGCATCTGCTGGTTCTTCCTGCAGGAAGCTAACCACTTCATTCATGTACAGGGAGAATAGAGTGGGAGCCAGAACACAGCCTTGTCGAACTCCCCTGCTGACTGGGATGCGATCGGTCAGTTGCCCCTGCGTCCCCCATCTAATCTGTTCGTAGTTCCCTTCATGCAGCCGAACTACCAGGTTAAGAATGGGTAGCGGGATACCCATATCTTTAAGTGCCAGCCATAGTTTACACCTGGGGACTAAATCAAAGGCAGTCTTTAGATCGATAAAGGCTAAATAGAGACTGCCCTTGCCGATCACTACCACTTTCCAATAAAGGAGTAGAAGCTGGAATGCCTGGTCGATGGTCCCCGTCTTCGCCCTAAAACCAGCCTGATACTGGGATAAGATTGCATTATCGTCCGCCCATATCTGGATCTTCTGCAGCACAGCTCTGCAAAAGACCTTCTGAAGGGCGTCGATCAGGCTAATAGGCCTATAGTTTGAGGGTTCGTCTCTGGCTCCTTTCTTATAAATTGGGACCACCTCTGCGCCCTTCCAAGACCCGAGGACTGGGGCACCGCTAGCTATTGCATTTGACAAGAGTGGAATATAGCAGGCCCAGCTTGGGATATCAGCTAGAAATAGGTCCCCAGGGATGCCATCTGGTCCTGCAGCTTTGGACTGTACTATTCGACCTATTGCGGCCTCTATTTATCCCAAGGTAAAAAATTCATCATCCGAGGGATGGCTGTAAATGTCAGCCATCTCCGCTGTGGGCATGTCCCCAGAGGTTGTATAGAGCTTCCGGAAGTGGTCATACCATTCCTGACCTGTGATATTGTTGGGGGGTGATTGGGCCCCTGAACTACTACTCCAGGTGACTAAGGACCAGAATGACTTGGCGTCCTTCTCTGCGCTTGCTTCCTTAAGTTGCTGCCAACGGGATTCGTCCCATGCCATTTTAGCAGAACGCAAAGCAACCTTATAGCGCTTCCTGGAAGCTTTAATCAAAGGGCATTTCTTAGCTTTGATAGCTGAAGCTAAGAGTGAGCGCTCGCATCTGCAATCCTTTGTGTACCACGAGTAGACACCTCCTCGTAAAATGCTTGGCTTTCGATCCGACCTTCGGAGCTAGGAAGTATGAGCTAAGTCGGTCAAAAGTTCAGAAGTGAGCCATGGCTACATCGGCCACTCCGTATTCGCTATCGACCAAGGACTGGAGCTTGAACGTGCCTACTAGCAAGTCGTGCTGTATGCCATTGATCTTGTTTTCTTGTAGAGCCACCTTTCGCCATTTTAAAGATCTACTGTTGTTAGAGGGAAGGATCTCCCTGGTGTAGGTCGGGGGTAAATTGCCCTTAGGATGACAAGAAGCTTCCCACAGGGGATTCATCCTAAGGCAAAGGGGATTGTGGTCGCTCTCTGTTGTTGCTCCCACACTCATATTGACCAGATCTCTCCAGAGCCTCACATCGAGGAGAATGTAATCAATGCGGGATGGACAACTAACTCTGTTATACATGTTCGCGCCCTGCCTGTCCAAAGGGGTTCTGCCATTTACTGCACTTAGGCCAAACTTAGCAGTAAGGGCATTAAGTTGGAGTGCCGTCTGTGTACATCTTTTAACTGGGAGTAGGTCTAGGGAGGGGACAGCCCATTTGAGGTCGTCATCCTCAGAACCTGTTAGATCTTCCGTGTCGAGAGGCTCAAAAGTGCTATTAAAGTCCCCTGCTACTATTACTCTTGAGTGAGATGAACATCTAGCTAGGCTCTCTTCCAATTGGGTGAGAGTGGGTGAAGATCTACCCCCTTTGGTCCCCCTCACATAGACATTGAACAGATCAATAGGATCTCCTCCGTGGGTCCCTTGATACCAATCCCTAGGATATCTGGACGAGAGCTTGGATAGAGGGTAATCTGGCACCCCAAGGCAAAGCCCACTCAGATGATCAACTCCCCTGCCGGGCGCCCTCTCCCTATTGTGGTTGCAGGTGAACAGTAACATGCGTAGCCTGATTTAAATAGGGGGACCAGACTCCAGGTCTCCTGAAAGATGCAAATGTCGTATCCCTCAAATAGATCATTCCAGTGAGGGAGTGACATTTTGCTATTTAGCCCAGCCACATTCCAAGATATTACCCTAAGCTGTCGATGGGAGTCAAGACTAAGGGAAGATGCAGCATTTATGTTAGAAGGGCAATGATTAGTGGGGGCCTGTGTTGGTACTTGGGAATTGTGGTTCATGCAGAAGTCCGTGCCCTCCAACCCACTAAGATTGGTAGAGGCAGTACTCGCATCTAATTCTAGCACAAGTCCATCCTCCCGCTACTTTTTAAAGTAAATAGGATTTTACATCAAAAACCCTTGGGTGGTTGCATGGGAATGCCCATGCACCACCCATTGAACGGCTCCTAGGCGCTAAGAATTGCAAAACAACGCGTTACTTTCAATTAGTTTTCCAGCGCTAAACAGGTTTAGCGCTGAAAAGTAAATAAGTAAATAAAGTTTTGTGCCAATATGCATCACTTTTCTGACTCAAACACAACGTAAAAATGTTGCCAATATGCCCCCCTGAGTACATTACATACTCCCAAATTCCTTTGGGAATAGGTCCATAGAATCCACTATGAATCTAAATCCTTTAGTTCTCCCGCAGAGACGATTGCCTATCTTGAACAACATCATCGTCTTTCAAACCATTCAAAAGCTGCCAGATAGTGATACAAGCTATATTTATAGTGCTTTGAAATTCTACTTTTTATTCTTGCCTTATCCCCATGTTGTTAATTTTATTCAATTACAATGGGTCTCAGTGTTGGTTCTCTCTGTTTGTTCCAGAGTGCTTAAAGTATCTTCTTATCTGGTTCCCAATACAGAACTTACATCTTGTTTTCAGGTTTGTTTATCTTTTTTGGGGTCTACAGTTTGACGTTATCACTCATTTACCAGTACTGTTACTGACCAACTTCCTTATTCTCTCATTTTTTGTAAGTCATGGCTTGCATATGCAGTATCATTTAATTTGATAGGGTTACAACGCCATGTGGAAAGAAAGAAAATTCCAGATACTTAGGCATAATTCTGACATATTTTTTCCTTTTAGAAACTCATATAAATGATAAAACATTATCTACCATGGTTAAAGGTTAGGTTGGTGATTTTGGATTTTGGAGGTTATAGGTAGTAAAACTGGTGTGCTATTCTCTTTTCTAAGAAAGTCTTGTGTATATTTACAAATGGTTTGGTGTCTTTACTAATGATTGAGTGGCAGTTTGCAAACCATTCCCAGGATGCTTGTTTCCGGTCCAGGGAAGGCCTGGCTTGGCATTTGAGCTGGACTGTTCCCATGAGGCACAGGGTCAAGACTGATTTGCATATAGCTGGGTCTGAACTGGGGTGGCGAAGTGAGCTAAAGAACGATGATGGATTCCACAAAGATCTGTGACTGGGGGTGAGTGTCTGAAAAGTTTCAGCACTCCGTCCATCATCTCCTTGTGTTTGCATGGCGCAGCACAATTTTGCATTTCGTTAGCTATTTATTTAGTATGTGGTAAATTACTACTATATTTTACATTGTATTGCACAACGCGAGGACCCTCACAAACTATAATACCAACTTTGTGATTCTGAAGTAAGATTTATCTAAGTTAAAATTAAGGGGCATATTAGCAAGGGCTCTATCGCCGCTTTAGCGGCACTTTTTGCCGCTAAAGCGGCGATATTTGTATCGCCCTATCAGCAAGCTGTCACTAACAGGTGTTAGCGACAGCTTTTAGGTGATAGCGACTGGTTTGGGTGCTGCTTTGCATGTCAGCGATATTTATCGCTAATGACATGCAAAGGAGGCGTTCCCAACCTAACAGCGACTGAAACAAGTCGCTAACATCGCTATCGCCTATTAGCAATAACCGCGAAGCGATAAAAAAACGCGCGCTAACCGCGATTAGCGCTGGTTTTTTAGAACTGATAAAAACATGACTTACCCATTATAGTCAATGGGAGGTGGATTCTACGGCTAAATCCCCACCTGCCTATTAGCGAGATTCCCCTTAGCGATAGGATTTTTATCGCTGGAAATCTCACGTTAATGATGGGATTCGCCGCTATCGCTGGATTTTTATCGCCGTGGAGATAAACGTTGGTAATACTGCGTTATCTCCACGATCAAATCCAGCGATAGGCGGCGATAAAAAAAATCGCGCTAAGCACTGTTTGCGATAATTATCGCAAGTTGTTGCTAATATGCCCCTCAGTTTCATAAATGTATTCCTCATTCAACTAACAGACATGTTCCTACCGCTGATGAATTACCTTATTTTTGGAAAGATGTCACATCATGTATAATTCGTTTGGATAATATTCACATTATAGATGCAGGTGATTTCAGTCTTATTACTGGTCCATTTCTAGATATTCAGGCCCCCAGGATCTTTTTCACTAGTTAAAGCCTTATTTAAAAATACAAACTTATTTATCATCAATGTATTTGTTTTACAGCACATAAAATATTTACATTTTTTAATTCACACTCTGTAATTGATTATTTCCTGTCTTGTAGAAATTGTATTACTCTATCTCTAATCCCAAAACTGAACAAATTGCCATTTTCCATAGTGGTACAAAAGGTTTAAATCTACTGTTTTAGATTTGAAAATGCAAATTGATATATTTTATAGACTTTTGTCACAGAAAAATAAAATCAGCTAACCTGATCGAGTGGGCTCGTGGATCTGTTTTGTTCGTATCCCGTTACGTGTGGAATATTTTATAGATTGTATAACTCTTTCAATTATAATAACTACACATGCTAATTGTGAAAGCTACAATATGAACATAGTGGATGCCGAGAGAGGCAGCGATAGGGCAACCAGCCCCAGAATTCTTGTAGGGGCATATTAGCAAGACCGGCGATAAAATTATCGCCGTTTTAGCGGCAGGAAACTGCCGCTAAAACGGCGATAATGGGCTTGCTAATATGCGTTATAGAATTCCAATAGTAGCCCAGGTTAGATGTCCTGCACATCTAACCTGGGCTTCTATTGGAATTCTATAACGCATATTAGCAAGCCCATTATCGCCGCTTTAGCGGCAGTTTCCTGCCGCTAAAGCGGCGATAATTTTATCGCCGGTCTTGCTAATATGCCCCGTACTCTGTTGCGAGGGGCGGATGACCAAGCTCCAGTGACTGGTGAGCGCTACAAAGCGCGTCTATCGACCCCACTGCACGGGACACCGAGAGAGGCAGCGAGTGGACAACTAGCCCCAGAATTATTTTACCCTGCTGGGAGGGGCAGAGGACTAAGCCCCAGTGACTGGTGAGCGCTACAAAGCGCGTCTATCAACCCCGCTGCACGGGACACCAAGAGAGGCAGCAAGGGTACTACCAGCCACAGAATTCTTCTATCCTGCTTTGAGGGGTGGAGGACCAAGCCCCAGTGAGCACTACAAAGCACATCTAGCAACCCCGCTGAGCGGAACGCCGAGAGAGGCAGCAAGGGGACTACCAGCTCCAGAATTATTAAATCCTGCTTTGAGGGGTAGAGGACCAAGCCCCCGTGACAGGTGAGCTCTACAAAGCCTGTCTATCAACCCTACTGCACAGGACGCACCCCCAGCCCCTGGTGCCATGAGAACAATTGACTCGCCCATTGCAGCATCATGCGATATTGTTAGCCCTCCTACTACTGCTAAGAGGAAAACGCTGTGAGGAGCTCGTAATAGGCAGAAACTAATGGCTAGGAAACCAACCAGGCATCTCAAACTTTAACTACGGGGCCTATTCTCTTGGCTCCCCCATTATTGCTACCTTCAGCTGGGTCCTCGGGGGATCCAGCTCAAACAAATTTTGCATTGATTATTTTATGGAAGTCTGCTGCACTAAATTCAAAGAACTCCTTCATGCTGAGCTCTCGCTCCTCATTGATCGACTAAAATACCTTGAATCACAAATTGAGTCCTTACCGAGGCAGCTGGTATATGAGTAGCCCCTTTCCTAGTCTAAGCCCAATGATTTTACCTAGTGCCTGCAACTCGGATGTTGCCTCGCTGTTCGTCCACTTCTCACACACATGGAGCACTTGAGCGATCATACTCCCGCATTAATAATGGCAGCTCTTCTGCTCTAGCTCTTTAGGGCAGGTCCACCCATGGGCCAAATTTTAAACCATATAAGGGAACTAGGCCCAATCCAAATGGAAACAGTGCTTTTACCAACTCACTACCGCCAAGGAAGTTGTTGCTTTATTAAATCCAGCCCAGAATAAATCTTCCCCCTGCTGCTTGTCCCTGTGTGGTAATCCTCACCAGGGTTCCCCCTCCGCACCAAGGGCAAAGAGAGTCTAATGTGGAGTTCTGCAATAAGGTATTGGACTGCCTGCAGCCACAGGGGGTTTCCCTTTCCTCTTGCCACTGATATCATACTGACTCGCAGAATTGGGTGGATTGGCCCTGGGCAAGCTGTATCAGGAGAGTACTGTATTATTGTTCATTTTAGATCACAATTTGTAGCGCAAAGTCTCCTGTTTGGGCCTATGAGTCATGCTGTGAAAGGGGAAACATAGCTTTGGTATATTTTTACAGGCCAAGTACCTTACTCTAGCAGTCAGGTCACCTTCACTCTACAACTGAGCCTGCAGAAGCAAGCAGGAGCACCTCAGTTAGCTGCATTAATGTCATTAAAAATGCCCAGCCAGGTGGGCCGCGGCATTACACTGCTCTTTCTATCACTGACCAGGCCTCTATTGCTCTTTCAAATCGATGTAATGTCCTTTCTTCTGTGGACTGACCTTCGGATGCTTCTCCAACTTGCTTCGAAGTAGTACCCTTTTACCTGGTTAATGCTTCGGATGACAGGGGCTTGAAGGGTGATTATAAGAATGCCAGCTTTACCCTTCTGAACTGGAATATTGAAGGCCCCTGAGGGATAGGATCACAAACCCGGACTGGCTAAATCTTACTGCAAATTATGGGGGATATTCTCAAGAACGTGCGATAATCATCGCCAAAATAGGTTAAAGCAATTTTTCATATCGCCGTCTATCGCGGGAAAATAACTCCGTGTTAACATCGTATTCTCAACACGGCGGTAACATGCGATAGTTTCCCGATAACACGTCAAATGTCCGCGATAAACTTACCGGGACGGCGATAAAAATCTAAACCCGAACGTGAAAAAAGTTGCGATGGGCCCAACTGCGATAAAAAATTCAGCGATAAGCAGCACCAGGCCTGCAAGTCACACAAGTCAGGCGGGAAAAACCACTATAAAAGCGGCAACAAAAAACACAAACAACTGCGAAGCACCATGGAGGTAGCCGGAGCAAGTACAGAGGACAACCAGAACCCCACAAGCCCCACGGAGGACCAGCCTGGGACCTCGGGGTCGGGGAAGGGCAAGGAGAAGAAGAAGAGGAACCCGCGTTTCAGTACGCAGGAAAACCAGATCCTCATTACGGAGGTGATAGAACACCACCACCAACTGTTCATCACCTCCACTGTGTCATTGGCAACTAAAAATACAATATGGCAGTCCATCTTGGCCAAGGTGAATGCAGTCGGAGTGAAGAGAAGGGAAGTGGACGACTGCAAGAAGCGCTGGACTGATGTGAAGCGCAGAACCAAGCTGAAACTCGCAGCCAACCTGAAAGCAGCAATTCAGACTGGAGGTGGGAGTCCAGCGACACACCAGGAGCTGGATGAGATGGAGGAAATGGTGACCCGAGTCATCATTGGGGAGGCGGTGGCAGGAGTTGGGGGACCGGACACTGCACAACATGACCTGAGCCAATAGCAACAGGGTGAGTAACGACCAGGGACTGGGGGCACGGGAGGAGATGGGCACAATGGCACACATGCACAATTAAGTATAGCACATCTGCGGACAAACCATGCCCAAGAGTCACAACTCCGACCAAGAGCCCAATTTACCCAAGTCTGCAACATCTCAGCACTGTATAGGCACAGAAGTGAAAGGCACACCGCCTGAAAGGGATAAGGGCCAGCCAAATTAGAGCTGAAGGGGCAACACACCCACAATGCAGCACACACACATAAGAATCAGAGCACCTCAACATTGACAACAATGTGGTACAAACTGCAACACTTTCACAACAGAACAGAGGACACAACTGCTGCCGCTTGTGTGTAGAAAATGGCCATTCGCATTTGGCATAGCAGGAAACTGTGAGATGATAATGTACAAGTACAACCTCACATCCCTGATGGTGTAGAAATGTCAACTGTCCCGCATCAAATAGGCATCTCCTCACAAACAGTCACAATGTACATTGGCATGCAGTCTGTTAGTAAACTTGTACAATGCGTGAACATATATGTGAACACAATGTCAATCTGCATCTCCCCTTCAAATTGCAGAGGGAGAATCAACACCTCCTGCAGAGCAGACCCAACAACTCAGCACTGATGATGAAGAGGACCTCCCCAACATCGACACCGACGCCCTCCAACAGCTCATGGACAGCTTCGGCACCCCACCTCCAGGAGCAGGGCAGCCCAGCTGCATCGAGGAGACCCCACCCCCTGCACAGACCACACAGCAGGAAGCACCCACCACCACAGCTGTCTCCCAGGACCCCCACGACCAACACATGGCATTCCAACGCCGTGTGTTAGGGTGCCAGGAGAAGATGGCTGATCAGCTGCGGGTGGGGTTCGAACTCATGGCAGCCAAACTAGATGCCATACGTGGGTGTCTAAGTCCCATCAGGGACGACTTACAGTCCCTAACGGATACCCACTGTCCACTCCATGCTCTCCAACAATCCATGGCTGACATCGCTGGAGTCATGACTCTGGGCCAAGAACAACTGTCTAGTCAGAGTGGCTCCAGCGATGTCAGCCGGGAGTTGGGACACATAAGGAGAATGATGGAGAGCTTGGAGCGGATGCAGGTGGAAAGAATGTTTGCCACGGCTGCACACCAGCGAGATGTAGTTGGGATCTTCCATGCCCTGCAGATCCTCGTCATGGCATTGCCGCCACAAGGCCTGGCACGGATGAATGCTGCTGCTACTACTCCATCCACATCTCCGCTTCCTGAAGTGTCAGTGCCACACAGTGCGGCAGACATTCCACCTCCGGCCCCTGATGTGTCAGTGCCACACAGTGATGCAGACTAAACACCACCACCCACATGTGAGGCACCTGACACATCAGAGGACGAAGATGATGATGAATCTGGCTTTGTGGTAACAATGAAGTGGTAGCATTCATCTCCGCCATATGGCCTGTTTCAGCATGGTTCTGCCCTCTGCATCATGCTCTGGAATAACACCTTCCACTGTCCCCCGATACACTCAGCGACACTCACCTTGGACCTTGACATGGACTGCCATATTTTGTTTGGTTACCAATGACACAGCAATCACACTGCGGACTGAAGTCTTCGTCTTCCGATGAACATGTCAATCCCTAAAGGACTCTGGCTGGCCCTCCACGGGGCAACAATGTGAAGTGGGGTTTGCATGGCCCTGTACTGGTCCAGCTTCAACACTCCACTGAATGCGAATAAAACATTCTAATTCACACAGATGTGTCATGGCTATGATCAATCAAGTATGGATGAATGTAGGGACAGTGATTCCACAAAAAGGTACTCCCTGGGTAATGCTATCAATGCGCATGTATGGCCGTGAACCAGATAGGCAGTGAGACACACATTGTCATTCAAATCAACACTCATCACAGTTGAATACAAGTAAAGGTGTGTAGGAAAGTGGCTCTGTATAGACTGAACCAAAATAAGGTTCAGTGTGCACAGAGTCCACAGTCCCCAGAGGTTTGGCAGAGGCTAAAGTTAGATATAACCTTACTGTCTAAAGTGGTAGCTTGGTCGAGCAGTAAGGCAGTATCAGAGGACAGTGTAAAGCATTGGGTGTACACACTCAGTCAGCAAATGGTCTCACACACTCAAGAACTGAACTCTAGGCCAATGGTTTGTATATAAAAATATATGCTTGTTTTATTTTAGAACCAACAATAGGTATCGAAATATACTTTCTCAGAATGAGATGCTTTAGATAAATACTTTCAATAGGCAATAGACTTTTGAATGCAATGGTTACAGTTGTTGCAATAGGCAACACAATTTCAAACACAATATAACATGGAGCTCAATGGGAATTTCTAGTTAAATGCAATAGATTACTTTTTGGATTACTTTTCTTACCACAGGACTGGATCCTAGATTCAGTCCTGGGACATCTCCTGTAAACAGTTGAGTAAAAACGTTTTGGTTACAGTTGTGATTTTTAAGGAATATTATTGTATTTTAAAAGTTGGCACTTAGAAACTTTTTCACATAGAATCACCAATGTTATCCTATGGGAGGAAATTCACTTAGCAAGTAAGTAGTGTTATCGTTACTTTTTCTTACTCAGTGTTGGATCCTGGATCCAGCACTGGTGCATCTCCTGTAAACAATTGAAAGAATGCGTTTATGTCACACAGGCGATTTTTAACGAATATTTGTAAGTTTGCAAAATCGACACTTAGAAACTTTTTCAGCAAAAACCAGGCAATGTTATCCTATGCAAGGAAATTCAAGTTACCGGTAAGTACAGTTATGGTTACTTTTGAGGGTCAGTGCTGGGCACCAAGATCCAGCACTGGGATCTCTCCTGATAACAGGTGAGTGAATTCGTTTTCGTAATTCGGCTGATTTTAGATGAATATTTTAAAGTTTCAAAACTCCACACTTAGAAGAATTTCCAAGTGAAACCAGTCAATGTTACCCTATGGAAGAAAAGTGAGTTATCGGCTTTTGGGTAAGTACTCGACTGGCAGAGTTAAGGTTCTGGGCATAGACTCAGGGGTCCCCCAGGGTCAGGTAAGTACAGTGGTGACACCCTCAGCGGCACAGGGGCGGCCGGGTGCAGAGTGAGTAGGCCCAATGTTATCCTATGGAAGGCAGGGGGCCTTGGGTTGGTGGCTGCTGGCAGGCCACTCGGCTGTGGGAGCAAAGCTCCTGGTCACTTACTCAGGGCAAGTGGGGAGTCGGGCAGGGTAGTGGGTGCACCCTCAGCGGCACTGGGGCGGCCGGGTGCAGTGGGCTTCTGGGCCGTCGGGCGCCCAATGGTTTTCAATGGGAAAGCTGTGTGACGAACAAAGGCTGCAAGCTCGGGGACGGTGATTCTTCAGGTGCGACCACCACTTCGAGAGGTAAGTTGGGAAGCTGTAGGAAGGGTAGGCACCCAGGAGTTGGGCACAGGAGGCCGTGGGGCGTCGGGTGCAAGGGTGTCTTTAGGCGTCGGAAATCTTACCCTCGGCTGGTCGCGGTTGGAGGGGGCCCAGGTTCTGAGGCTGCAGGCGTCGTCAGGATCGTCGAGGAGTGTCCTTGCGTGCCGGATTCTGGGTCACAGTCGCCGGGGGATGTCCTCGTGGTCTTTGTCCACTCAGGCACAGGCCGGGCTCGGCGGGTGCAGAGTGTGCTGGATTCGCGGTTCCTGGCTGGCACCAGGGGTAGGTTACTTGCTTTTGAGCAGTACCACTGCTCGTGGGAGTCCCAGGTAGTTAGAGTCACAAGGCAGTCAGGTCCTTCGGGGTTTTTGAGGTTGCTGACCACTGGAGATGCCGGGGTTTAGCAGGAGCAGGTTTGAGGGTCGACAGGCCGGTGGGGCTGGGGCCAAATCAGTTGGTGTCTTCCTCTTGTTAGCAGCTGCACGGCAGGTCTTCTTGTTTCTTGATCTTCTTTCTTGTTTCGGAATCTGGATCTAAGGAAGGAAGGTTCAGGGTGCCCCTAAATACCAGATTTAGGGGCGTTACAGGTAGGTAAAGGGCAGGGACCAATGGGTCCCTGCCCTGGGGGTGGGTACACCCCCTATCCTGCCACTCTACAGTGGGAGGGGGGCAGGAGCCTAGTCCTGATTGGGTAGGGCTCCCCATCTTCAAGATGGCGAGAGCCCGGAGATGTGCTTCACCTCATCTCCCCCACCTGAGGGGTAGGGTTGGCAGAGGCTGGCACACCCCCTTTCCTCCCTTGGTTTTCCCGCCAGTCTTCCCGTTAGAGTGGGGGCTGGAACCAGTGGGGACCAGTTGCTGAGTACAGCAAGTGGTCTGGGGAAGCTCACAGAGGTGGAATGCCTTTGAAGCTTCCCCCTGCCCATCCTGGGGGAGGAGGCCTAGCACCTCGCCCAGGACGTGCATTGTTGCAGGCCCGGGAGAGCGGATGGCCCTCTACCCAGGGGTCCAGCAACATGTCTGCTGGGTGGCAGCCTAGGCAGCCCCTCAGACAAGACGTGGATTGTAGGTTAGGTTCAGGGGGCAACTCTAAGTTGCCCTCTGTCATGCATTTTACATTAAATCTCACACTGGCATCAGTGTGGGTTTAATGTGCTGAGAAGTTTGATACCAAACTTCTCAGCCTTCAGTGTAGCCATTATGGTGCTGTGGAGTTCGTAATGACGACCTCCCAGCCCCATATAATCTTAATGGCATCACTGCACTTACAGTGCCCAGGAATGGCCCTGGGTACTGTAGGGGCACAGGGCTCATGCACCTGTGCCCACACCACTGGCATAGTGCACCCAGCTAGAGGGGTGACTGAGGTATGCCAGGGCAGTGTGTTTGTGGGCATGGCACACAGGGATGTGTGCCATGTCGACTCTCTGTTTAGTTCTGCACCAAGACACTCAGCCTGCAAAGGCAGGGGGTGTGTGTCAGGGTACAGGGCCTCTAAGGGTGGCACAATAAGTGCTGCAGCCCTTAGGGGCCTTCTCTGGTCACAATGCCCTGGGTGCCTAGGGTACCATTTACCAGGGGCTGACATGTGGCCAGAGGTGCCAATTGGGTCTAGGCTGTAATGCAGTTTTAGGGAAGGAACACAGGCCCTGGGCACCTGATTGGCCAGAGCCCAGGGCACACTCAGTCAAAGTACATCAGCAATTCAGCAAAAAAGCGGGGGGCATACCACCATGCAAGAAAGATGGCACTTTCTCACAAGGTGCATAGACTTCATTAACATATGCGTGTCAGTACGGGCAAGATAAGTGCCACAACATGCAGACCAATGCAGCAGTATGTCAGAATGAGGAACGTTGCCAAGCACCGCTGTCCACTCCGGGGAAGTGCCTCACCTTTCACAGGTGTGTGTTAACCCGCGTTGTTGTCCGCTCATGTATTCGGTGTCCAGGCGAATGCAGCCATGTCCACTGTTGTCGTGGGATATGTGACCAGATCTCCAAGATGCAACAAGGTGTTGGGACATGTGCAATGGGTTCCAATCTGTTGTGGCTGCAGGTACGTAGTTACTCGTCCATGAAAGCGATTGCAGCTTCGTAGGCTATCATTTCCAACATGAGGTCGTTGTCGACTTCCTCAAACAGGACGGCGAGGCAATCCATTAGCAGGTCCGGACAGATGTGCTGCGTCCACCCCCTTTCACCAATTAGCACTACAGCCCAATAGGGGAGCGGGTCAATATGGTCACTGCACACGAGGAGTTGTGCAATCTCCCAGGTCCAGCTGCCAGCATGTATGCCAAGTATCAAGGCATCCTATAAATGGGTATCACGGTGACACTCCTGGTCGTGGGGCAACAGGGGCGCACACACATGTCAAAATCCAGTTCAGCTACCGTCCTGTTAGATAGGCAGACATCCATGGACCACTCGAATATGCACGATCGACAATGCAACACAGGCTGAACGCAGGTGACGTTGGCAAGGCGGAAGCTTAGCCGGTAACTGATCCGCAGCACTGCCAAAGGCAGTGCCCCCAGTAAATGCAGCATACGTGCACGGTACAGTTCCACGTGACAGGGGTTGTGATGTGTCTGGGATGTTCTGCCATTGTGTTAGTGGCTCTGGTTGAAGCGGCACTGTTCTGACCTGCGCCAGTTCTGTGGATGAAATGCCACAGCTCGGATCAATGAGTTGCTTTTGTGTGCAACGGCTGTACGCCTGGGATGGTGTGGGAGTAAGTGTGAAGGCCATTCCATGCAAGATAACTTTGAGCAAGGACTTCTGTGTGTGGGGTGTGTATACGTTGGTCTTTCGTCGGGCTGTGCGTAGTGTGGGAGTCGTCATCAGCTGCTATAGTATCTGTCAGGGGGTTCCGGGCACATGCAATTCCGAGGTCAGAGGTGCAGATGTGCTTCCGACTGATAGTTCAGACAAAGGAGCTTTCATCCCTAATGTTAGTTTGTCATCTGCTTACATTCAGGAAATGTGATGTGGCTTATTGGGGGTGGGGTGGGATGTGTGCGACTTTGGGATTCATGTTTGACATGTCTTGCATGTGGCAAATGAGCGGCATCACTGTGTGTTACATTGCCTCACAGCTGCTCCTCCCTCCCCCCGAGCCTATTTACTTGTGTGCGCTGCGCGGTTGCATCACTTGCACTCCTACGGCACACCATTGTCATGCCTGTCTGCGCATGTCCACAAGCCAGACAACGACACTGTGATGTTGGCCATTGAAGGTGGGCAGCCACATGAGTGTAGGCCTATGGTAAGGATAGGGCGGACACAGATGTAGAGTTCATGCCTGGTCAACTCGCGCTGCGATTAAGGCTAGGCATTTGGCTCATGCTGCGGCAATACAGATACACACAACACTTGGCATGTATGAGCCAAGACCCCGAGCGGTCTTGCGCTCCTTCATTTCTCCGTTCGTGCGAGCCCTCCCTCCGGGTGCATGCTACATTGCAACATTGTCGATTGCGGGCCGGGTGGTGCCGACACTACAACAGAGACACACGCATTAGTTACTTCCTTGTCCAGGCCAGAACTGAACCACGCCCAGAGCCCCGGGCAAATTCTTCACACCCCTACGCTGGACTGGCATACGCTGGCCCAGCCCACTCTGCTTATGCTTACAGGGGGGGACGGCACAGCTACATGACCGAGGTCTTCCCCACTGCCTGAGGTAACATGGTTGCGTCCACTGTCCACAACACTACAAACACCAGCAGTATATGTCCACATGGACATGTCTGTGCTCTGCATACTGAAGTCTGTCCAGCACATCACCGCCACACATGGCATTGTGTACATTCCTATTCATGGGTGACTTGCCTCCTTCACACATACTTGGTTCCCACCTCTCCCCACATTCTGCAATTGTGTGGCTGAGGGGCCATGCCGTTTTCGGAAGGTCAGCTGTCTTGTTCTGCGCTGCCTCGGTGGTAGTCCGGGGGGGGGCGGGGGAGGGGGCCTGGGGGTGGTGGCGGTGGGTGTTGTGGACCTCTTGGTTCTCTGAGCTGCATGATCAGTAGCTCCATGAAATGTGTTGGTCTTCAGATGTGGCTCTCGGCTGGGCTCCCTTTCATACTGCAGGTTGTCGTCCTGCTTAACACCACTAAAAGGCAGATGTTAAATCCCTGCTGCTAACGCGCCTTATCGCCTGTTTTTGGATCGCATCGCAGATCTGGCTGGTCGTTGAGAATATCGCGAAGTGGTGTTTTTGTGTGTTTTTGCATGGGAACGCCTACTCTGCATATCATTAGCGTTAGTTGTCGCTCTCATCCGTGGCGATGTTTTTTGCAGAAGCTATCGCTGGAAAACTGGCGATATCGGCAGTTTGCACCAGCTTGGGAATTGGGCGATAAATCTATCGCCACTTTTGCGGTGCTAAAGTGCCGATAAATCGGCGATAAGTCCTTGAGAATATGCCCCTATGACTTTGTTGTGCTCCAGGAAACCTGGGACATTGCTTCGCCTTCTTGCGTGGATATGCTTGTTCTTCTTCTCCAGCAACCCCTTCTCTTTGTGGCAGGGCAAAGAGAGGTCTTTTTTATTCATCTATTTTTTTTCTTTTTAGCGGCGCGAACTAGACCCGAGGGTATTGGAGCGCATTACATGAGCACAAGTTACATTAGTGGAGCACTTTACATGAGCACAAGTTACATTAGGCAGGGACACATTAATTTTTGGTGGGCACAAGGAGAGTAGGTGATTTTTCCAGAATCACAGGATGCTGAGCCGACTTCGAGGTTCGAACCTGTGTCCCCAGCTCCAAAGTCGGCAGCTCTTGCCGTTAGGCCACATCCTCTCCCCATATGGGTAAACTCGAACTTGAAAGTGGAAGGCTCCATGTTGAATACAGGGAGCTCCGCCTTCTAAGCCTTGTTAATCAAGGATGAATTAAGTGCCTTCTATTTTTAGCTGATTCATTTTTATAATACTGACTTTTTAAACCCTGTTTGTGATCACTTTACATGTTTACTTGCTTTCCTAGCCAGTCTGAAGCCCGAAGTTGTCGGACAACTGTCTCAGCCTAATTAGCTTTTATGTGGAGACTTGAATGCCAAGTTGGCGGTAAGTTACAAGATTCAGGGCACAGACTGCACAATTTCACCCAGGGCGAAACCTGGGCGGCAGAGGAGAGGAACTGGACAATTTTCTCACTGAACATGATGTTGTAGACCTTGTTGACTCATCCTGTATAGAAGGGGCATCACTGGCCTCGTTTAGAGGTCATGGACGGCCCTCCATGATAGATTGCATTTTTGTGACAAGGAATCTCTCATCCTGGTTTTTGCATGGTGCGGGTTTAGCGACAGAATGGGGGATCATAACACCCTCTATGCAGTGGGCCATTTTCTGGTACACAGATCGATTCCTTCTAATTCACTAATCTCAATCGCCCAACATTCTAATGATGATTTAAGGCTCGTATGACACCTAAAAGAGCCTTGGGTGACCCTTGCCATCTTTTTGAAGTCGCATCTTGGGCTATTTTTGAACTGTCTGCTGGACAAGTGGGGGCAGAAATGCTAATCCATTAAGAAAATCTTAGACTGAATATTAGGCAGCTACTGTTAAAACCGAATAGAGTATGCAGGAGTAATCTGGATGGTTTGACAGCCATTGTTCAGCAGCCAATAAAAGTTTAAGGAAGGCTCTCTCTGCTACTCAGAAGGACCCTATTGTAGTCCGAGAAGCCCACAAGTTCTACAAAAGTACATTGAAGGCAAGAAAGGATGCCGTGAACAGGGGGATCTGGGAATCTCTAGAAGATGCCGCACTAACATAAAACAGCAAGGTATTCTGGGATCTGGATAAAAAGATCAAGCAAAGGATGCCTTAGTGATTCCCCTTTTGTATCAGGCACTGAATTGGTTTTGCACTTTAGGGCTATCTACCATAGTGAGAAGGAGGCAAGTTTGTGGGCACAAATAAGGGGGAAATTACTCCATTAGCCTATAATGTTTGTAACCTTACAAGAAGTCATTGAAGCCATCAGGCAAAGACTGAGCAGAAAGGCCCCTGGACCCAATGGGGTCCCTATGGACCTCATCAAATGCAATAATGATCTGTAGGGTCCTCTGATTACAACGCTCTATGAAGCAAGATCCCAAGTTCAGGGACACACTCAATTATTGTTCCAATTTTCAGATAAAGGTGATAGAATGCAGCCAAAATATTAACACCCTATTTCTCTTCTGGACAGGACTGTAAAGATCATCGGAAGGGTGATATTTAACCGCCTAAAATCTTGGGCAAGACAGTGTAACATCTTGTGTCCTTCAATATGGGTTCCGCTTAGAGCTGGGTACACTGGAGCAGTGCCTGATTCAGAATTTGGTCATCGGCAAGTATATCAATGCCAAGCGCTGCCCACTGTACATGGCCTTTCAAACTTTGATTGATGTTGCTTGATTAGGGGTTGATGTAGCCCTCATTAATTTTTTACACAATATGCATGATAATCTATTTGCAAAGGTTCGATTTGGCCAGGCAGGAGAATTGACTGACACCTTTCCATAGCCCGCAGGGTGCGTCAAAGGTGCATCCTGGCTCCGCTGCTTTTTACTATTTACTTTAATAAATTGTGTTACTCTCTGAATAAGGCCACTAGAGACATTATTGTAACCGCCCAAGCTCCTATACCAGTGTTAATCTACGCAGATGACGGGGTACTCATGGCACAGACACCAGCTGCCTTATGCATGCTGGTGGAATATTTTGTAAGTTTGATGAGTGGGCTAGATTTGGTAACTAACTACTAGAAATCATATATCATGTCACGTGGGCCCGGCAAGTATAACATATTGAAATTAACGGTGAATGGACAATTCTTTAGCAGTGTGAGCAATTTCAATTACTTAGGGGTCGCCTTTGATTCCACTGGCTCCTAGAACCCACAGATTAGCTGTTCCCGCTAAACGCTCAGCATATTGGCTGGAGCAATATTTAGTTTGCTCCAGGCCAAAGACAGGGGGACAATTTCTCCCTTTTTAAACATTTATGAGTCTCAGTGTGTGTCAGCTGCCTTGTATGTCTGGGTACATCATAATGTTAGCCTTCTGCAAAAAGGGGAAAGCTGCATTTGTAGGCCGCTTCTATTACTGCTTCCTATGAGCTCTAATTTCATCATCCATTCAGAGTTAAATCTCCAGTATATCTCTGATAAAGATAGGCTCCTCTTTTACTTTGAGTTAGTGTTTGGACCAATACTGAGGCGAGCCTTAAGCGGAAAATTATTTTAGATTGCCTTAAACTGGATAAGAGCTCTTCAATTCCCTGGCTGGCCTACACTTTCAACATCTCAAAGGAGCTGAACTTACACGACTTATTCCAGGTACCATCTACAATAAAAAAGGCTGACAAATTAAAGATGAAGCTTCATTTTTTAGAGCTCCTCCAGGAGCAGAGGCTGTATATGGACAAGGCAAAAGCTCCATTGAAGACTATCTCATGATCTTAGCATTAGTTCACTTGACACTATACTTGACCCTAGATATGACAAGGAAAAGACCTTTGCTCTTACGATTTAAGGCGGGTTTGGTGTGGGGCACTGTAGGTAGTTTAGGGTGGTCCTGCCCCTGTGATGACCAGTCTGAGCAAACAATGATACACTTTGGGGCATATTCACAAGGAGCTATTGCCACTTTATCGCAGCCAAAGTCGTAATAAATATACCTCCCCATTCACAAGCTGGTGTAAACAGCCCACAGCACCAGTTTACCCACGATAGCAGCCACAAAAAACATCGCCACAGAGGACCCCCGCAAATATCGCTAATGAGATGCAGAGTAGGCGTTCCAGTGCCAAAAGCCGAGACAACATCACACCTCAACATTCACAACGACCAGCCACATCGGCGATAAGAACACAAAACAGGCGATAAGGCGCGTTAGCACCAGGAAATTTACACCTGCTCTGACCTGGGGTAAAGTCGGACGGCAGCCAGCACCACAAAAGGGAGCACAGCCCAGGGCCGCATCCGAAGGGCAACAGATGCCATGGAGCCACTCATCATGCGGCCCGGACACCCAAGAGGGCCACAACACCCACCGCCACCACCCCAGGACCCCAACCCACACCCGGAACACCCCCCCCCCCGGACCACCACAGACGCAGCGCAGACAAAGACAGCAGACTCCCAGGAAACGTACCAGCCGCACAGACCCAACATCTGACAATGTCACCGTCCACTACAGGCTGAAAGGGACAACCATCCTACGCATCCTGACCATCATCGCCTAACAGGCCTACGGCACCAACACAGCGGACGACCAACATCCCACCCCACACAAAGCTGCTGGCTTGGCTGCACTTGTTGGCCCCTGGTACCCCCCAAACAACACCCGCCAGAGTCAGAGGAGTCACACAACCAGCCACATCCAAGTCCCCCACACCTGTCCTGGACATCACATCACCCTGGTACCCCAGTCCCCATACGTCCAACACAATGCGCAGGATCCGCTGGAGACCAAGCAAGGACCATATGCCATAGCAGGATGCACGCACGTGTTGGGGGCAATCCACAGCTCACATGTACTACCTGTGCCCCCTGGTGACACAGCACACAATCACCTCAACAGGAAGCACACGTCTCACATCAATGTGCAGGCAACAACAGAACACCGTGGAACCTCCAACAATGTCGCCTTCAAATACACAGCCAGTGTGCATGATACCTACATCCTCCGACAGTCCATCATCAACCAGCGTTCCCAGGATGGCAACAAGGGAAATGCACACCCCCTTGGCAATTTCGAAATGAACACCCCACACACCTCAACTCCACAACCATGCAACTCACAACTCTGGCAATGCACACGCCTCAAAATCACAACCAACATGCACAACAACATGACCACCCACCAGACACGACAGAACAACTTACAATGGCAACCTGGGCAAGCCCTGAACATGAGCCATCAATGGCATGGCACCTCAGCCACATAATAGCCGAATGTGGGGAGAGGTGGCAACCAGGCATGTGTGAAGGATGCAGTAGAACCATGATCGGGAAAGCACACAATGCCAAGAGTGGCGGAGATGTGCTGGACAGACCGCAGTATGCAGAACACACCCATATCCATGGCGACATACACCTCTGGCGTATGGAGTGCAGTGGACAGTGGACGCAACCATGTCACCCAAGCCAGTGGGGGACCTCGCGGAAATGTTGCCTGTGACGCCACCCCCTAAGCGTCACCGGAGTGGGATGGCCCGGCGTAGGCCACGCCAGCGTAGGGGTGTGAAAAAAAAGCACGTAGGCCTTGGCGTGGTCCTCTCCTGGAAAGCCCCACATCTCTGCCAGGGCAGCGCGTCCCACTCCGCCATGAGGCCGACGCCGTCCTCGTGAGCGGAGTTGCCTGCGATGCTGTGCGCCTGCCGGACCCCGGCACGCTGGACCACGAACCCGTCAGGCCCGCCCCTGCGCAGCCAGGCCACACTGATTACCTGCCGACACCAGCGTGTGTCAAGGAGGGCCCACCACGTGCCGGCGCAAGCTCTAAGCCCGAGTCCCGCGACCTTGGCAGCCACCTCAGACCACCACGGCCTCCACGACACAGGCCCGCTTTAGTCCTTTCTCGTTGACGTACTCTGCTGCTGCCTTCGGCCTACTCTTCGGACCAGTAGGTCCCATATCTGAAACTGTGTCCTGAGTCATGAATGGCAGTGACCCCAAATCCGGGCCAGCGGCCACAGCACCAGACCCCCCAATCAGTGAGGCATAGTTCCATATGGGCATCTTGCGACACGTGGTGCCACTAACCCTGTTCAATGCCAGCCGGCTACACGTGGTGCCACTAACCCTGTTCAACGCCAGCCAGCTACACGTGGTGCCACTGAACCTGAACAATGCAGGCCGGTGGGGCCATCCAACCTATGCCGGCGACACTAGGTGAATGGGCCGTGCTGACCGCTGCCTCAGGCCTACACCACAGTCAGGTAGGTCACACATTTGGAACTGAGTCTTGATTACACCATGGCAGTGAACATTATTTAAGGCAGAGAACAATTCACTATACACCCTTCGATGTGGTAGCAACAAGTCTGTGCATGGCATCACAACCACACGTGTCTGTGGGCCTACGCGGACTACTTCCCTCGGACTACGCTGCGCACAAGTGGGATCACAGATTTGGAACTGAACATCGGTAATTCAAAAGGCAGAATACATTTCATCGCACGGAGAGGTGTAAGAGGATGATGCGTTGCAGTCCAGAGGGAATCGGATCATCGTTACGGAGGTGATTGAACACTACTGACAACTGCCACTGTGTCACTAACTCTGTGCCTCGCGAGCCAACGACACGTGGCTGTGGGCCACTGCTGACCGCTGCCTCCGGCCTACACTGCGGTCCAGTAGGTCACAGAGTCTTGATTTGGCAATGTTGGAGTTCACATCTGTGTACCAGCATCATCGCAGACTGCATCCCCTCTCAGCACCTGTGCCACTAAGTGTGTTCCCCGACATTCATGGACACTCACTGGTCGTACATTGGTGGTGTTTGAGTCTATGGAATAGGGGCTAGTTTTCATCCTCATGTAGCTGATACCGAATTGTTGGTGAAAACGAGGGTTGCGCTTTCCACTCCTCCATTTGCTGCTTCCAGATAACATCAGACATTCTGCATCATGCCCTGGAGGACACCTTCCACTGTCCCCCGCAACACTCCGCAACATACACCTCGGACATTGATGGGGACCCGCTCAGGTCGCATGGCCCATCTGACTGCACCGCAAGTCACCGTCCCGTGGCTGGGTGCCTGTGCCGGCCGCAGTGCATCCAGGGCCACTAACTCTGTGCTGCTCAGGCCTGGGACCCCTTCTTCTGAGACATTGAATGGCCTCTGTAGCGATGGTCTTGGGGTCATCAACGCCATGTGTCTGTGGCCCTGCGCTGTCCGCATCCTCCGGCCTCAACTGCGGGCCACCAGGGCCCACACATAGCATCGAGTCTTGACCGGCCCGGACGTCGCATCACCGCAGGATGCACACGCCACCACGGCTAGGACCACCTCCAACCGCCAACTTCCAGAGTCGAAACGGTGGTCCTGACAGACCTACGGAGTTGCTCAGTCCTGTCGTGGATGCCATAGTCAGCCTGATACCCTGCTCAGCACTCCAGTTGCCAGTGACTCAGTGCACCCCAAGCCATTGTCCGTTACTGATTGAGTTTTGTGCTGTTGTGAGGTTGCGCAGCAATGTCACCTCATGCAGTGGGGAAGACCTGGGACAATGATGAGGAAGATGTGTCAAGTGTGCGGACGGGAGAAGGCACAGACAATGGGAGGGCAGGAGGCAACAGTCCCAAGGCAGGAATGCAGACTGGTGGTGGTAGTCAAGCTACACACCCGGATCTATTACTGGGTATTGCGCTGTGGAGTGCGGACGCAACTGTCACCTCAGGCAGTGTGGGAGACCTGGGACGTTGATGAGGAAGTTGATGCAGGTGTAACACACCCCACTGCATCTGCATCAGGACTAACCCGAAGGGACACAATCCTAGCAATTTCTTCACATGAGCGCGCTCTTCTCTTATGCCCCTACCTCAGTGCACTGCAACTCACGGAACCTCCTGACTGAATATTGGGTGACCTCTGTCCTTACTCCGGATCCCTCCATGTTGCTCTGTAGTTGACTCTGTTATGCTGGTGTTTTCTGTTTCCATTACACTGGTGTCCACTGTTCAGGTTGTTGCCAGCACCAAGCACTCCGTGCGGGCTGGCTTATACTCACCCCACACACATCCAGCACAGGCATCACTGTACATGTGGCCCTGCCAATAAAGGGGCCGGGCGCACGTACCCGTAGCAAGTTCAACATGATATGTGCATGTGTCCCTGTGGTCTTGTTGTATGCATGGGGGCCCTGGGCCCTCCGACATTACATTGTGCTGTGTACAGCGGACGCAGACATGTCACCGCAGGCAGCGGGCTAGAACCTGGACATGCAGTTTTGTCGTCACCCACTCAATTCGTAAGGGGAGTGGACTGTGCCGTCGTATGCAGAGCCAACGTGGGTGTGTGACTGATATGTGCTTGCCCCTGGGCGTGGTTCTGTACTGGGTATGTGCATCTGCATGTGTCTCTATGGCAGTGTGTAGGTGGTCCCTAAAGGGTATTGGACACCCACGTATGTGTTCTAGTTCGCATTCCATGAGTTCGGCAACACCCGCACCTGTTGGGCCACCTCCTTTTGGCGTTCTGACACCTGGCATTGGGGTGCCATGTGTGGGTCTGTGAAGTGTTGTGAGCCAGCCGTGATTGCGGGTGCTTCATGCTGTGTGGTCTGTTGCAGGGGCTGGGTTCTCCTCTGAGTAGCTTATCTGCCCTGGTCCTGGTGGTGGGTTGTGTGGGATGTCCATGGGCTGTTGTAGGGCGTCAGTGTCGAAGGTGTCGTGTTCGTCTCCGGCATCACTGATGGGTTGTCTGTTCTGACCTGCTGGAGGTGTTGTTTGTCACTCTGCATTGTGAAGGGGAGGTGCATGTTGGCATTGTGTTGGCGCCTTGTTCTTGTCGACATGCAGACTGTGTGACAATGTACATTGTGACTGTTTGGGCGGTGGTGGCTATTTGAGTTGGGACAGTGTACATTTGGCCTACATGGCTGATGTGGGGTTGTAGCCGTAGATATGCATCTCACAGTTCCCTGCTCTGTCCAATGTGATTGTTCTGTTTCTGCGCCTGGGCGGACCCAGTTGTGTCCCCTGTTCTGCAGTGTGGGTGTTGCACTTTGTGCCACATTGTCATGGTATGTGCTGTTATTGCTATGTGTGTGCTGCAGTGTGCCACGGGGATGGGGGACATGTCCCTGGGTAATTGTGGGTGTGCAGTGTGCTACACCTAGTTGTGCATGTGTGCCATTGTGCCCATCACCGCCCGTCCCCCCAGTCCATGTTGGATCCTCACCCTGTTGTTGTTGTGTCGGTTCCTGTCGAGCTGTGTCCGTACTCCACCTCCTTGCACCGTCTCCACACTGATGACTGTGGCCTGGGTTTCCTCCAGCTCCTCCTGTGGCGCTGGACTGCCACCTCCTGTCGCCGTTGCTGCCTTCCTGTTGGCAGCGGGTTTGTGCCTGGTTTAGGGTGTCACATCCTGGCGGCGCCTCTTGGCCTCCTGGGCACTCCGACTGCATTCCAGGTGGCCTGCTTGTGGGTCAGTTGCTGGTAGTGTTCTGTGCCTCCGTGGCGCTGGTCTTGTTTTCCTGCGGTCTGCACCCCGTCTTCCTCTCCCTTTTCTCCTTGGCCTTCCCCGACCCCGTTGTTCCTTGCTGGTGGTCTGTGGGGGTTGTGGGGTTCACGTTGACCTCTGCACTGGGTCAGGGTGCATCGATGTTGCTACGTGCTTTGGCTTGTTTCTGGTGTGTTGTTTCTGTGGTTTTTATGGTGCAATTTCCCGCGTGGGATTTGCAGGCCTGTGGCTGCTTTTCGCTACTTTTTGTACTGCGATTGGCCTCATCGCATGATTTCTCGCATTCACGTTTCGCATTTTCACGCTGACATTTGACGCGTTATCTGGTGACTATCGCATGCTACCGCCTTGTTGTGAATTCCACGTTGACACTGGGTTATTTTCCCGCGATAGGCTGCAATATTGAAAGTTGCGTTACGCTACTCTTGCGGTAGTTATCGCACGTTCTTGTGAATATACCCCTTTATGTTCTATTGTAAATTTTATATCCTTTTTTCTAAGCTTTTTATAAAACCATTTTTAACGCTCAGGGGGTTCAGGAAGTGCAGGGATGCGCTGGTTTATCTCAACCTGATGTTTGTTTTGGTGTCTGTTACTTTTTTTAAGCGCTGAGATGTAGAATATCGATGGAGGGTTAGCTTTTTAATGTTTACGCCCCGATTCCCCTGAATTAGCGATAATGGATTAATACCTTTGGGGGGAGGACTTGAGGCGTAAAGGAATTGCAAGTATGAACTGTATGGCTGTTGTGTTCTGTTCAGTTTATTTAACTTCTATGATGCCCTGATATCAGCTACGATTAGTAATGTTTGGCTGTAAAGTTTTCGATCATATTGCTGCTTTTCTATGATTTATTTATCGACTCATTGTAAGTGAAATTGCTCTCCCACCCTTGCAGCTCCACCATTAAGTGAGGCCTGCCCCTGCCCTCTCGAGTGTTGGTGATCGAGGCCCTCCTCCACCCGCAGGCTTCCCTGCGCCTCATCCCTGGTGGTCCAGTGGACCTCTGTTTCCTTCCTCTCACTCTGCTCTTTCACTCGTTTTTCTACCCTTTTTTATCTTTCACCTCTCTGTACTTTTCTGCATCTCAGCTCTTTTGTGCCTTATTTCTGCTCATTTTCCCTTCCTCTCGCTCTGCTCTTTCACTCGTTTTCACTCGTTTTTCTACCCTCTTTTATCTTTCACCTTTCTGCACTTTTCTGCATCTCGGCTCTTTTGTGCCTTATTTCTGCTTATTTTCCCTTTTTTCTTTATCTCTTATTTCCTCCCTTTACCTTTCCCCGCCGCTGCTGCCCCCGTGGCCCCTCCCCCCCAGCGCGACCGGCCCAATCCAGCTCCCCTCCCCGCTCCCGCCTCCCAGCTGTCCAGCCCTCCCCGACCCCTACTTAATGGCGGCCACTGCGGGGACAGGCGAGCAAGACCACTGACTCATTGTCAGTGAAATTGCTCTCCCACCCTCGCAGCTCCACCATTAAGTGAGGCCTGCCCCTGCCCCTGCACTCTCGAGTGTTGGTGATCGAGGCCCTCCTCTACCCACAGGCTTCCCTGCGCCTCATCCCTGGTGGTCCAGTGGACCTCTGTCTCATTCCTCTCACTCTGCTCTTTCACTCGTTTTCACTCGTTTTTCTACCCTTTTTTATCTTTCACCTTTCTGTACTTTTCTGCATCTCTGCTCTTTTGTGCCTTATTTCTGCTCATTTTCCCTTCCTCTTGCTCTGCTCTTTCACTCATTTTCACTCGTTTTTCTACCCTCTTTTATCTTTCACCTTTCTGCACTTTTCTGCATCTCTGCTCTTTTGTGCCTTATTTCTGCTTATTTTCCCTTTTTTCTTTATCTCTTATTTCCTCCCATTACCTTTCCCCGCCGCTGCTGCCCCCGTGGCCCCTCCCCCCAGCGCGACCGGCCCAATCCAGCTCCCCTCCCCGCTCCCGCCTCCCAGCTGTCCAGCCCTCCCCAACCCCTACTTAATGGCGGCCGCTGCGGGGACAGGCGAGCAAGACCACTGACTCATTGTCAGTGAAATTTCTCTACCACCCTTGCAGCTCCACCATTAAGTGAGGCCTGCCCCTGCCCCTGCACTCTCAAGTGTTGGTGATCGAGTCCCTCCTCCACCCGCAGGCTTCCCTGCGCCTCATCCCTAGTGGTCCAGTGGACCTCTGTGTCCTTCCTCTCACTCTGCTCTTTCACTCGTTTTCACTCGTTTTTCTACCCTTTTTTATCTTTCACCTTTCTGTACTTTTCTGCATCTCTGCTCTTTTGTGCCTTATTTCTGCTCATTTTCCCTTCCTCTCGCTCTGCTCTTTCACTCGTTTTCACTCGGTTTTCTACCCACTTTTATCTTTCACCTTTCTGCACTTTTCTGCATCTCTACTCTTTTGTGCCTTATTTCTGCTTATTTTCCCTTTTTTCTTTATCCTTTATTTCCTCCCTTTACCTTTCCCTGCCGCTGCTGCCCCCGCGGCCCCTCTCCCCAGCGCGACCGGCCCAATCCAGCTCCCCTCCCCGCCTCCCAGCTGTCCAGCCCTCCCCAACCCCTACTTAATGGTGGCCGCGTGCAGCGGGCGCGCCACTGGCGCGCCAAAGGCGCGTCAAAGGCAAGCCCGTCTGCGCCCATCCGTGACCCGACCGCGTCCAGCGCCAGGAACCCTGGACCTCCGCCCCGCCAATGCTACGACCCAGCAGCACTCCACGCACTCAACCCAGGCCGCAACAACAACTGCAAGCTAGCATCACCAGCCGACACCCACGGACCCTTCAGCTGTCACCGCTGCTGGCACACCTGCAGCACTGCCAAGAACACGGATCCAGCACAACCCGCCCACAAGAACACAACCGAACCCAAGACCCTGCAATGCATCCTCCTCAACCTCAGATCCCTCCACAAACATGCCACCGAAATCTGGGACCTCCTCGACAGAACCACCCCGGACGTAGCGTTCTTCACCGATACCTGGACCAAAACCACCTCGGGACCGGACATCGCCATTGCCATCCCCCAAGGATACAAGATCTCCAGGAAGGACCGCCCCACCCGCCCAGGAGGAGGAATCGTCATCGTCCACAAATCCAGCCTCCGCCTGAGCACACTCCCCGACCAGCCCACAGAACTGATGGAACACCTTCACTTCAAGATACTGGCCAGCCCCACGCCACCCTCCGAGGAACCCTCATCTACCAACCCCCTGGACCCCGCGGACCCTTCGCCAACTCCGTCACGGACATTATCTCCCCGCAGGCCATCGCATCCACCAACTACACCCTGCTGGGAGACCTCAACTTCCACCTCGACAACCAACTGGACCCCAACACCACATCCCTCCTGGACAACCTCCACAACATTGGACTCCGCCAGATCGTGACCGAGCCCACGCACTCAGCAGGACACACCCTCGACCCCCTCTTCACTACAGGAAACTCCATCACCTTCAGCCACACCACCGAACTCCTGTGGACCGACCATCGTTGCGTCCACTTCACCTTTAGAACACCCACCATCCACAGACACCAGCACCTGCTCCCACGAAGAAACTGGGCCAAAATCACCGACGACCAGCTCACCTCCTCACTCAACAACTCCACCCCAACCATCGCGGAAGACGACGACCCCAACACTGCAGCCCGAACCCTGCATAGATGGATCTCGGACAGCACCAACACCACAGCCCCCCTCAAGAAAAACAACAATACCCGCGCCAAGAAAGCCAGATGGTTTACCACCGAACTTCGAGAGTCCAGACGCACATGCCGCCACCTCGAAAAGGCCTGGAGGAACACCAAATCCACAGAAGCCCACAACAACTTCAAAGCCGCCACCAACGCCCACCATCAACTCATCAGAGAAACGAGGAAAAAAGCGATTGAAGACAGAATCTCCACCCATGCGCAATCTCCACAACAGCAAGGAACTCTTCAGCATCATCAAGGAGTTCGCCCAACCCACCAGCGAGTCTACCGACATCCCTCCCTCACAAGACCTCTGCCACAAACTCAGCACCTTTTTCCGTCACAAAATCAAGAGCATCTACGACAACTTCGATGAAGACAACCAACACACTGAACCCTCACCAACCACCCCCGACACCCGGAAACCAGCGATTGACGACTGGACAGCCCTCACCACCGAAGACACACTGAAGACAATGAAGTCAATCCCCTCAGGGGCCCCCACGGACCCCTGCCCCCACCACATCTTCAACAGAGCCGCCGACACCATCGCACCCATGCTCCGCCACACCATCAACCGCTCCCTGGCGACCGCCTCGTTCCCCGACGACTGGAAACACGCCGAGGTCAACCCCATCCTAAAGAAACCCTCAGCGGACCCCACCGACCTCAAAAACTACAGACCCATCTCCCTGCTCCCGTTCCGAGTGAAAGTCATCGAGAAAGCCATCAACAGCCAACTCGCCACATTCATTGAAGAACACCACATCCTCGACTCCTCCCAATCCGGCTTCAGAAAAAACCACAGTACGGAAACCGCCCTCCTCGCCGCAACAGACGACATCCGCACCCTACTGGACAAAGGAGAAACAGTAGCCCTCATCCTCTTCGACCTATCAGCGGCGTTCGACACAGTCTCCCACCGCACCCTAATGCGCAGACTCTACGACGCAGGAATCCAGGACAAGGCCCTCGACTGGATCCGCTCCTTCCTCTCCGGCAGGACGCAGTGGGTCAGACTCCCCCCTTTCCTCTCGGACCCCACACCTACCACCTGCAGAGTCCCCCAGGGCTCCTCCCTCAGCCCGATGCTCTTCAACGTCTACATGGCTCCACTCGCCCCCATCGTCAGAACCTACGGACTCAACATCGTGTCATACGCAGACGACACCCAACTCATCCTCTCCCTATCCAACGAGCCCAACACCGCCAGACGCAACTTTCGAGAAGGCATGAAGCCGTCGCCAAATGGATGAAAAACAGCTGCCTACAACTAAACACCAACAAAACAGAAGTACTCATCATGGGCCCAAACCCAGATGCGTGGAGCGACACCTGGTGGCCCCCCGCCCTCGGAAACCCACCAACCCCCATGGACCACGCACGCAACCTGGGAATCATCCTGGACTCCGAGCTCAAAATGGACCGCCAGATCAACTCCGTCTCGTCTTCCTGCTTCCACACCCTCCGCCTCCTTCGTAAGACCTTCAAATGGATCCCCCTCGAACACCGAAAGACCGTCACTCACTCCCTGGTCACCAGCAGACTCGACTATGGCAACGCACTCTACGCCGGAATAAACAAAAACCTCACCGCAAGCTACAGAACATCTAGAACGCCGCCGCAAGACTGGTCCTCAACCTGCCAAAACACTGCCACATCTCCCAGCAACTGCGCACACTCCACTGGCTCCCCGTCGAGGCGAGAATCACCTTCAAGATGCTCACCCACGCACACAAGGCCCTCCACGGCACTGGACCAGCATACCTGAACAGCCGACTCAAATTCCACACACCACAAAGGACACTACGATCAGCCCAGCACTCCTACAACGTAGTTCCCCGCACCAGAAAGACCAGATCGGTGGGCCGCTCCTTCTCCTTCCTCGCAGCCAAAGCATGGAACGCCCTTCCGCTCCACCTCAGACAGACAACATCGCTCCCCATCTTCGCAAGAAACCTCAAAACCTGGCTCTTCGACAGACCTCCTCCTTGATGGAATGGAACCTGCAACCCCCCCCCACCCCTATCGCCTTGAGACCCTTACGGGTGAGTAGTCGCGCTTTAACAAACCCCTGATTGATTGATTGAATGTTTTACTGGTTTTATGTATTGTTCTTATATCTTTTATGGCAATATTTATGCCGAATCAAGTTTTCTGAACTGAATGGAACACAACTTTGTGCTTAGTTGAAGAGCTGGTTTTCAACTAACAATATAGTAAATATTTTGAATGTCAATAGACCTGGAAAGTTGTTAGATAAGTATTTGCAAATTCGAACAAACAGAAATCAGACTCATGATAGCAGAAAGATTAACAAAAGTCTATTGCGACCTGCTACAGTCATAGTTAATGCATTTATGACTTTCAATGCTAAGCTGTATGAAAGCACTGGAGGTGATGTAATCTGATTCTACAGAGAAAAATTAGAGGTCTTTTAAATGTCCTACTTTTTCACTGATCTCAAGATAAAGATTCATTGACCTTCCTATATGTTTAATTAAATAGTTAGTAATAGTAAAACACTTACCACCAGTAAAACCTCAGGTCCAAATGAATCACCTGCTGATTTTTATAAATATATGTTAGCTCTGTTAATTCTACATCTATTACCTTAATTTTGAGAACTGGAAAACAATTCCTCATGGGTTGTCCCTTTCCAAAAGCTCTGATTGATGTTTATGAACATAAACTTCATATGTCTGCGCCCATCTTTAGACCTATTTTGATAATAAACTAATAATGTCAAAATCTATGTAAATACATGTTCTCCAAGATCTCCAGTGTACTAGTCACCCTATTCAAACAGGATATAAGAAGTAGATTATCCTCTTATAATACCCATAAAACCCAGTAGGCTTCATACAGGCACGCCAGGGCAACACAAGCAGACGCGACACTTTGGGCAAGAGATGCACAACTTTATTGGACGATCTCTCATTGTACATGCTAAATGGATGTGGCCCTCAGGACAGTCTCGCAGCATTTACAAGAGTGACAAACAAAACAGGCACAACCATTGATTTCACCCTGGTGGATCCCGATCTTTTCCCTTCTATTTCCAACTTCCAAATAAAGGAAAGAGCAGAAAGTGACCACTATCCTCAAACCTTTACATTAACCAACATTCAAAAAAGGTCTTGGCAAGCCAAGGCTCTCACACTACCAACTGAATCCTACAACTTAAAACGACTCACATGGAACAACAATAACATAGACTCCATCGTGGAGACATGTTTCTCCTTATTGGCATCACCGGACGCAAAGCCATCCTGGAAAGAGGCCTGAGAGTCCTTTGTTAATAATTTAAATATAAACTTTTCCTACCGCCACACCAGCTTTAAAGCCCCTAGTATCATCGGGGCAGCTTGGTACACACACAATATAAGGACAAAAACACCCAACTAAATAAACATCTAAGATCAATGCGAACCCAGGGCTCACAACCTACTCAGCTTTCTCTCACAACAGCAGCTAAAATGAAAAGAGATTTAAAAAAGGAAATTATGGCGGCAAAGCGCACATACAATGAGCTAATCTGGATGAAAATGCTCCATGCCAGCAAGCAAAGAAACTATAAACTGTTTTGGGCAAACATCAACAGTACACTAAATGGTAAAAACTGACATTTTAACATGGACATAACGAACATACATGGAGAGCTCACATAGAAGCCACATACAGTAAGACGTCACACTCAAGTGCATCAACCATCACCAAATCTTTAAAAGTGATCCAGATGGTCGCCACTAAGAGAACAAGTCCCAGTGCCCCAAAACCCAGAACCATCCAGAAAATAGACACTAAAAGCTGCTCACCAACACTGAAAAACCCCTTAACCCCCAAGAAAATCAACTAGATGACAACCTTCAGCTGGAAATCCTGGAAATAACAAGGATTGATCAAACGGAACACAACCTACAGATTACCCAAAAGCAGATGCTGAATATCATAAAACAACTGAGACCTGACGGGGCCCCGGGACCAAACGGCCTGCCTAACGCCCTATTTAAAAAGGTTCCAACCTTTTGGCCACCCACCTAACCTCTCTTTTCACAAATGCCCTAGAGTCTTGCATCATCCCAGATTCTTGGCGAGGAAGCATCTTACAACCTATATTTAAATCAGGGGTGCGTTCAGACCCATCCAATTACAGGCTGATAGCGCTCATCAATGTTGAGGCAAAAATATATGCTTCAAACTTGTTGGCAGACCTAGAGGATTGGGTTAGTAGTACAAACCTAATCCCGAAAACGCAAACAGGATTCCGGGCAGGGATGGGCACTTTAACGAACATATCTGCAGTCACCCTCCTGGCTAATCAAGCTATCGCCAAATCAAACATCCTTCATGCGTGCTTTGTAGATCTCAAAGCAGCCTTCGATAAGTTTCTAGATCCAAGCTGTGGGCTAAAATGAAATCTTGGGGAGCTCCCACAAGATTTCATTTTGGGGAGCTCCCATTGTTAGAGGCAATCATCAATCTTTATTAAAAAACGTGGGTCCAAATAAAAAAGGGGGATGGGCGAAGTCTAACAAAATTCCGACCATCAACGGCTTAAAACAGGGGTGTGTCTTGGCTCCTTGTTTATTCAACATCTACACTGCTGATTTAGAGAACAACCTTCGCTTAACACAATGAGACCCTCCAAAACTGAGTAATGTCCCAATAGCAAGCCTCCAATATGCTGACGCCATTGTTCTGGTGTCCCAAATGCCTCGAGGCTTACAGCAGCTGATCACCCAACTAGCAGAATATACATACTCAGCTCAATTAGTAATCAACCTCCAAAAATCGAAGGTCGTGTGCTTTTCCAGTACCCACAAAAAACACCCTAAATTCACCTGGACTATAAACAACAACACCTTGGCCCAGGTGGAAACATATAAATATCTGGGGGTACTACTAGACCCCCATCTCAATTACAAGCAATACCTGGACTTACAGCAAGTAAATGCAAAACAACTGCTATTTGCATTTAAAACCTTGCAGAAACAACTTAGCAATTGTTCAACAAATCACCTATTAAAAGTCATTGCGGAAAAATTCTTGCCATTCATTTCGTATGGATCGGAACTGTTAAACACTTAGGACTCAACAGTTTTAAACACTGCACACACTACCCTCTTTAAGAAACTATTCGCAATTCCACGCCACATTTCTCAAGCCCAGATAAGACTGGAATTCAGATTAAAAAACCAGATACCAACAAGACAAGGAGCCCTTGTCAAATATTACTGGAGAATGAGGGCAGCAGAATAAAACTCTTTACCCCATTATTGTTGGCAGGAGGTCGAAAAGCAATCCAGGCTGAGCAAGTCAGTATATATAGTTTTAAAACAATCCTTCTCATCATTAAAGCTAGAGGATGCCTGGCTCACAATATCGGCCTATTCTGAGTTCAAACAAACAGCCAATAAAGCCATCAAGCGACAATTCCAGTTAATAGATAAAGCCTCCTCGGCCCTCAAAACAAATGCGTGGGCGGTGATGTCATCTTACAAATTTCTGAAACCTCAACCATACCTGTAAGAACACTTCTCAAAACAGAAAAAGTGGAATCTGATTCCATTGAGACTGGGATCCTATCCATCCAAAGACCTTACCCCAAAATGGAAACGACCCTGGCCGACTAAGGAATGCCGCCTTTGCAGCCATAGAGATGAGTCACTACTCCACCTTTTGTGTATCTGTCCGGCGCTACTAAATATTCGCAAAACGCTCTTATGGCCAACACTGAGGAGAGAACAAATAAGGACTTGCAGAGGAGCCGTCATAAAATGCCTAGGAGGCTCAACTTTCCAATTGGCATGCAAGGCGATAACATTTCTGAACCTAGCGGCAAATGAACAAGAAAAGAGCGATAGATGAACTGAACTTGACTCTGCAGAATCCCCTTGTCCACTTAATCCAAATTCTGTAGTTCATATGCCCATAGCACTAGCACTTTATTATATCCTGTGAAGTTATGCACGCCTGTGAACAGCCAAAACTAAATCCATTAGAAGTCTGCTCTTCCTAGTAGGGCTGGACACAACATGCCCACATGATTGGATTGGAAACTGTCCTAACATTATTTTACCCTTTTTACAAATTAGTTTACTGTAATTTTAAACTAGATCAATTGTTTCACATTTTATGTATTTAGGTGGCTCGTCCCACCTTCTTATGATTTTAAAGAAACCGAATAAAGTATGTTCTTCACTCTTATAATACAATGATTAGTGCCATGTTTTACCATTCATTAGGTCCTCTTTATTCACTCTTCGACTCTTGGCTTTAGATACTAGAAAGGCATTCAAAAAATTATTTTGGCACTTTTTGTTGAAAACCAAGCAATTCTTCAATTTGGTTATATTTCCCAAATAACTAGACATTCATCCTTTGGTTTCAAACTGGGAATCCTGCTTCAACTCCTAAATGGATCACAGTTGAGCAGCTGCCATTTTTAAGTGCAGTCAATGAAAGATGTTATCACACATTGTACTTAATATACCGAACTCTGGGAATAAAGGCTGAATAGTCCGTGCTAGGATGCAAGCTCATGACCTGCCAATCAGAGCTCTGTTGCAGCAGCAAATGTTCATCGTCATTGATCTATCTCTCTGGCTATATAAGAAATTTGTTAATTCTGGCATTACTCTGCACCAGGGAGGCGTTTCCATGGGTGTTGCGCTGGTGTTCCCAGGCAACATCCATGGATTTTAACACATTCCCAGATTTACAAGAACAGGTAAACCTAGGAATGCACCAAAAAGATACTCCTCTCCAGGAGAGGCGTTATGAGCAGAAATATCTTTATTTCTTTTAATTTTTTCCTCTTTCTATGTGTGCTTCAGAATGCAGCACACACAGAAAGAGGAAAAAGCCCCTCAGGATTGGTACCCCTTCCTGCACAAAACCAATTCTGCATGCAATGTAGCCACCCTGCGCCATAGTTCAAGAGTGCCTGCGTTAGTGCTAGGCAGCACATTATGCGCCAGCACAGGCGGAAAAGTCAGGAGTGTGCCTTATGTCTTAATTACGGCATATTCCTTCCCCTTCCCAGTGATGCAGTGCAGCTCAGCAAGGAGACTTGTTGCGCCCACTGTGCCTCTTTTTCATAATTTTACCCCCAAATATTTGGAATGAACTACGTGAACCCCTGAACATCTCAGACAACCCACATATGTTGTAATTTCGAAAGGACCTACAAGATCAACTTTTTACACTGTTTCTTGAAATCTACAAATATTACTCTTCTCTCATAAGCTCTTCTGTTGCTATACTTATGTTTTCTCTATTTCTTGAGCAGTGCCCTCTTTCCTATGTGGCTATAAAATACTTTTAATAAATACATAAACACAGAATGCTCTGTGCTGGCGGCTAAAAGGATAGGAGTGACTGAAGCTATTAAAAATGCTAGGGAGACCTGTGCCAGCTGTGAAACAAGTGTTCATAAAATAGTCATATGCTGTGTGTTATTAGTGGATGAAATCCTCACTTGTTCATGTTTGCACATAAAATGAGACTGTTCGACCTGACAGCCTTAGGGTAGTCTTCCCCTAAACGTTTTGCCTGCTTGCCTCCAACTATGCTGAATTTGTTTTGTTGGCCTTAGCACTCTAAGCACTTTACCACTCCAACCACTGCTGAAGTGCATGTGCTTCTCCCCTAAAACATGGTTTGATTGACTTATTCACAATTGGTGTATTTAATTTAGTAGAGTGCACTACCTGTGCCCGGGGCCTGTAAATTAATTGCTACTAGTGGGCCGGCAGCACTGATTGTGCCACCCACACAAGCATCACTTTAAAACGTGTCTCAGGTCTGCCACTGCAGAGCCCTTGTTTTCAGTTTACAGTGCCATGCTGACTTGGCATTTAAAATCCCTTGCAAGGCCTTAGACTCCCCTTTTATTACATATAAGTCACCCCTAAGGTAGGCCCTAGGTAGACCATAAGGCAGGGTGCTGTGTAACCAAAAGGCAGGACAAGTACTTTTAAGTTTTGCATGTCCTGGTAGTGAAAAACACCCAAATTTGTTTTTCA
This sequence comes from Calotriton arnoldi, assembly GCA_963921515.1. Classification (NCBI taxonomy): domain Eukaryota; kingdom Metazoa; phylum Chordata; class Amphibia; order Caudata; family Salamandridae; genus Calotriton; species Calotriton arnoldi. The sequence goes on from CAWUFW010012523.1 coordinate 482,615, forward strand.
CTACTGTGAGGTCTACCTCTCTCATAGGTTAACATTGGACATTCTATATTACACTTATACGTTGTAATTCCTGATTGAGAAGGATTAGCTCTTATCATATTTCATATCATTGGAATGGTACTGATAAATCCTCTTTACTGATAAAGTTGCATTTTTCACTACCTTTCAAAAATGCCACTTTTAGAAAGATGGCATTTTTCTGCTCTTAGCCCTGTGTGCCTCCAGTCTGTCTCTAATACATGTCTTGGGTGGGTGACAGCTGGACATTGTGCATTCCCTCTAGATAGCCAACATAAAGGGAGCTTAGGTTTGACTGAGTGGCTTCCACATCCAGATGGGTCATCCTGGCCAGGATGGGAGGGAGGAGTTGACACGTACACTTGAAGAGGCAGTGTCCTGTCCCCACATAAAGGGCTGCATACCCCCTTGTAGTGAGTCTGGAGCCAGAGCTGGAAAGGAGGACCTCTGTGTACTTCAAACCTCTTTAAAGTAAACTCCATTTCATGGCACAACTGGGTATAAATATTGGGTCTCTGACCCCACCAAATCAGACACTACTGGACCTGTGAAGAAACTGCCAGGAGGAAGGACTGTTGTGCTGCTACAAGGACTGCCACTCTGCTGGACTGCCGCTCTGGAAGAACTGCTTTTCTGCTGTGCTGCTCTGCTACCCTCTGCCCTGCTGAGGAAGAACTAGACTCTATGACTTGAGCGCAGAGTGATATGCAAGGGCATGCTGACTTGCCTCCAGTTTGAAGACTCAGGGATTCAAAGTCTTACACCCTGCTCCTGTGCCTGGTCCATTGGAACTGGATCCAGGTTCATGCTCCAAGGTAACCAACGCATCCTCTGCTGCATGAATCAAAATCACCGCATTGCAGCTGTTGTGGGAACAGAACCGGCACATCGCACTTGGAACCAGCTCATCTCCATCGGAACCGACGCATCGGAACCCCTGCATCTCTGCCACTGCTGTGGGAGATGATAGACACGTTCCCTTGACTGCATAGAGAAACCCGATGCACCGCACTCAGAGCCAATGCATCTCGGAACCGAAGTTACTTCTTCGGAACCGGCACATTCCCATCCTTGCGTGCAGAAAATCGACGCATCACCTCGAGTGCAGAATTGACACCGATGAACCCCTTGCTGCACCCCTCATCTCGCTGTTGTGACCAGGATTAAGTTACCTTTGTTCAGCAGGCCTTACGTGGCTCCTGTATCCGGCCCACGCTCCATTGTGGTCGGCCTGAGCTCTTGACTTGTCCCGGTCCATCGTGACCAGATAAGCTCAGAGGCGCTTATTGCTTCTTAGCTCTATTTTTCATTTTTAATCTTTAAAAATTCATATCTTGACTTCTACTTATTTTTCTAAACTGGTGTGAAGTCGTTTTGAGGTGTTTTCACTCTGTTACTGTTTGAAGAGTTGCACAAATACTTTATGCATTGCCTCTTAAGGTAAGCCTGCCTGCTCTGTGCCAAGCTACCAGAGGGTGAGCACAGATTAATTTATGGTGTGTATCTGACTAGGATTGTGGTTCCTGCTTGGACAAGGTGCATACCTCTGCCAACCAGAAACCCAATTTCTAACATAACGTATTTACTACCATTAATTTGAAAGTGTTGACTGCTGAACTAGTGTAAGTTTTACAACTTGGTGCACATGTTACTTGTTAATTGCTTGATTATGTTAATTTGTTTCATGGGGCTCATCACAATGTGAACCAGACAAATTAATTTGAGGGTGGTAGTTGATAAACTGTCCCATTTGCACCGACCTAGTTTCAATTTCATGTGGACTTCATGGATCAGACATATGCATAGGACCTTTCCAATCCTAAAAGATATAGCTCGATATTATTGAGTTTTTTTGTCAATATTAATGGCTTCATTTTTATCACAAAGAGGTGCCTTGCTCAGTTGTCTATGAAGTGTGATGCTAATTTTCAAACTGCATAAATAGCCAAGGTTGTTTAGAGATGCAAAAGAACAATAAATATCACCCTGTGCATGGATTTCATTGAAGCCAGTGATAAGTAGAGGCAAGATAAAGAATTGTGAAGTAGGTGTATGGAGTTCCAGTACCTCCAAAGCAGTGTGTAGAGTTCACGTGTGGTACTGTAAGAACTGCAGCAGCAAGCTGAGAGCCCTAAAGCCAAATACTCACCCAGATTACTAGCTTTATATTTCAACACCTGATTTCATGGATTATGATGCATAGGTTATCAGAGGAGGAAAGATGAGAAGAGGTGAGATCCACACCTACCACATTCTGCAAAATGGGCACAAGGGCAGGGCACCATTAGGCATGAGAAGTCACTGGCAGGTAAATCTCAGGACTCCTTACTTGTTCTCTCCAAACAAGAAAGGACAGTGGATGAGGCACCTAAGACTCTAACTGCATGCACATTTATTTGCTCAGTTATTGATGAGAGTCTGGTGAGATTTGTTACCGTAGAAATTATTTGGTATAAGAGGAGGCTGGCATTAGCTGCTGAGATTTCCCTACATTGTCTTTCAAAGTTATGGGGTACTGTAACAGTGGTCAATGTTTCCATTGCATCTGTAGCTGGTGGATCTTGGTCAACAAATGTAGGAACATTGGAGACAGCAGAGGAGCAAAGGAGCTCCTTTGGCTTCAGATCTATTGAGTTGCCAAGAGCAGCCAGAACATAGTACCAACCTACCCCAGAGGTGGAGTATCAATTTAGACATGAAATATAATCAGGCTAGGTTTCCACTACCTGGGGTGGGAAAGCAGAGAGCAATTAAGTCTGGAAGTTTTAATTAAACAGGGGACTAAGTAATAACCTTTCTAGGGACAAAAGTGAACATCTTCCCCTCCCCATAATAGTCAGTAGGGGCTGGTGGCTATTTTCTGCTATAAATGCCACATGGAGCTTCTCAACCATGAAAAATAAGGGTGCTATAGTGTTTGGAATTAGAAGGAGCAGGATGCAGTGGAAGAAATGGTGGAAGTTTGGGAGGGGTTAGAGAACTGAAAAATGTCTAGGACATTTGTTTTTCTATTAGGAACATGGAGTTTAAGATTATGTATTCTCGTCCTTGCTTTATTTTAACCACAGCCATAATAAAGTTTTAGTAAATATAGTAAACAGAAACTCAAGGAAACTACAATGTCCATGGGGCTTTGATTAAAAACTACATTTCCCATGAACAAGCCCCTCCACCAAAGACAGCCCAAGCCACCAAATAAACATCCTTAATAAGTGAAAACTTTACCATTCATTCCTGTTTATGATCTGCAACAAAAGAAAAAAATATCACTGTCGTTTTTATACACACCACTGGGTGGAAATATAATTAGAACAACCTATGTTGTTTGATTATTAAACCAAATTTGTGTAGAGTTATACAAACATACCATTTTGAGACAATAAGGGTGGGATAATCCTCACCTCTGTGTCCTTATAAATTCTGTCTCACTGATGCTAGAAAATTTTCAATTCTGTGTCAGGACCAAAAGCTCCGATTATGTAAATGTAAAGCTCATCAACAACAATGTAAAACAGGTTAGTTACCGGTTTATTGTAGGACTCCTTAAAGACTGTGTCTATCGACCAGTCAACCTTTCACATATGTCCTTCAATCTTACCCCCATTGAGTAAGATTTAGAGGCCATATCTCCTCTGTCCAAATCTGCTCCAAAAATGAAGGTATCAATTGCACCTTCAGTCCGTTTCCATCTGACTAATCTGGCTAAAGTAGACCAAGAAACTGGTGCATATTGTCGTACAAAAGAGATCAAGAGCCTGCAAGAAGAAGAAGATCTGAAATTCTTTGTAACATTCAAATACACCTGTAAGCAATTCACTGCACAAAGCGTGAGACCCCTTAGAAAACGGAGTTAGGAAATTTGTTTGGATGGGATCTTAATCCACAGCAACAAAACAAAGGTGACACCCTGAGGTGCATAAATTCTGCCTGCTAGATCCAAGGTTCTCACCTCAGATATCTTTCTACATGAAGCCAGGCACAGAAGCATGGTCAACACAGCCGATATCTGCCTCCTGGATAGTGCATCATTGTGAGACAAAGCTTGGAAAAATCTTAGAACAATGTACGAATCCCAAAGGAAAGAGTATTTAGGTAGAGGGAGTGAAACAAATCTAATGCCTTGAATGGCTGAACAATACAAATTGATTGTTCCATAGGTTAGCCTTCAGCCACTAGACCCACCAAGAAATTCACTACAAAGGTGACATTTGCTGTGACTGGATCACGATCCTGTTCCATGCTCCAGATTGACCATGTATTACAGCTGATTGGTAGCATTTGTGGATTAAGCCCATGCTTTGTCAATGAAGGAGAGAGCTTGGTCCGAAAGTTCTGCCACTTGCCAGCAACTCCAAAAAGATTCCAAGCCACCACCTGAGTTGCCCTAAAAGGAGGAAGGTCAAGAAGGAAGGGAGTCTGGCAATAGAAATCCAACAGACACCAAACATCCTTGGCTATCCCTTCCCGCATAGGAGACCTCAAACTCCCAGGTGGTTGATATATTATAGCACTGAGATTGCTTCTATCCTGGACAGAATAAAAAAGAGATCTTTGAAGGGTTAGAGAATGGATTGCAAATGAGCATACTAGGAGCTTGAGACAGTTGATGTGCAACTGAAGCTCCTCCTTGGACCATCTGCCGCCCATGGAAATGTCGCTGCATTGACATCCCCAGCCGGAAAGGCTGGCATCTGACTTTGTGATCATGTGTGGAACTAGACCGAAATTGGCCCTGCCATTCTACGCTTCCATATGCGAGAACCATCGCTAATGTTACGAGCATCCCTACAGGGAAAAGGGAATTTGCTTTTGCATAGGATAGAACATGAGTGTAGAGTTTTCAATCACTGGAGGGCCCTTTCATGAAGGAGCCCTGTAAGGATGGTCTAGATGGAGGCAAAGAGAAGCCCCACCAGTCTGTCTATCCATTGGAGAGTGGCCATGTTGCTTGATAGTACTCTGTGTATCTCCTTATTAATGGATTTGATCTTCTCAGCTGAGATTCAATGTATGACTAAACCCTAAAATTCTGTTTGTAAAGAAGGAGCGAGGCAAAACTTTTGCAGGTTAATTACAAACCCCAGGCTTTGCAATAGAGAGATCATTCGATTGAGTGGACTACACAGAAGTGTTGGGTCTTGAGCCATAATAAGAATATAGTCTAAATAAATGATGAGACAAATTCCTCTCACTCTGAAGAACTCCACCACCAGTTTCATAAGTTTAGTGAAACACCAAGGGACTGATGAAAGCCCAAATGTAAGCATGAATACTCGTAGGTCATTGGACACCATTGAAATTGAAGGGATCGCTGATGTGTTGGGAAAATCTGGATTGTACGGTATGCGTCTTTGAGGTCCAGCTGCACCACATAATCTCTTGCGCTTAAGAGGTCTCAGAAAAGGTACACACTCTCCATTTTGAAATCTCTGCAAGAGATTCATGTATTGTAGCCTTTTAGATTGACTAGTTGACATCCTCATACTTTTTTGTCCACCAAGAACACATTGCTCAGAAAACCCCAATGATGGGGAGAGCAAGGCCTAATAGCACGTTTCAGAAGCAAAGATTGAATCTGTTGGTCTATAAACTTCTATTTCTCCAGTGTGGACAGTATCTGTCTTGATGGAGACATCTGGTGAGGAGTCACATTGAACTCCACCTGGAAACACTGTGCGGTATGGAAGATTCAGCATCTTGTGACATGGAGAACCAGTTGTAGATGAACCATCCTATTCTCACCCCGATCTCTGTTCCGGACCAAAGTTGGTGACTCACATGTGTAATGCAGTGGAAGAACAGTGATGGAAACATTGCCTAAAATCTCTGGCCCAAGAAGGGAAGAATGTGTCCCCTCACTGGATGTCATTCCAGGAGCCTGTTCTGCATTGCAGACCACTGTAGGAAGGCTGTAGTCCTGAATGGCCTTGGGCAGACATGTACTCATCTGAGAATTCTTCATCCTCCACAATGTGTGAGGTTATGAGAAGGGAGTCTAAGTACATAAGTTTGCGTTCATCAGATGCTCTTTTTTTTTTTTAGAAGCATCAGTTGATGGAGTTTGACCACTAGGTGGAGCTGATAGGGAGGGTGGACATGTGGGCTCTGGGAATGGTAGAAAAAAGTTCACAGTTGCTGGGTTAAAGGCCCAGTAAAAGTTGAAACAGACCTCTGGATGTAATATGTGACCACCTGGTCTAGGGTTGGTCTATCCTAGTTCACTTCCTCTTAAGTGAGATGTGTTCATGTGAAATAAGTTTGCCCTGCAACATGATCCCAGGTCAATAGAGGCAATTCTGGCAGTCTCCAACTTACGTCCCCATCCACACACCCTTGTTTCTAAGAGGGTCAATCGTCCCTGCTTCCCAGAGAGGTTGATGAAGGAGGGGGAGTAACCATGGGCGAGTTAAGACTAGATTCAGTGGCAATTCTAGACTTCTCGAAGCCAGAGCATCTTTCTTTTAAAAATTGATTAAAAAGGACTCGGCAAGTAAGTGGTCAACCAGAAAATATGAGAGGGGTCATGAGGGAAGTAGAATAAACATGTCTCACATACCTCACTAGGGCAAGATTGAGAAGGAGTGGGTGGGCACAGAAAAAGGGGTCAGGCGTCAGAGGCTGGCCAACGAATGCTGGGAGCACCACTCACTATTCACATGCACCACTAGCAAGATAAAGGGATGTGTAATAAATTGGGTTATTAGTTGAGGGGTGTGAGAGCCTCACTCAGGTAATAAACACAATCCTTGTCAGGGCGACCCGATTACTAAATAAACATGTTTATAACTCTCTGGTAGCTTGTACAAAAGCTGTCTGGTTTTACTAGAGGCACTTTGTAAAGTATTTATGGTGGACTCAAACAATAACAAAGTGAAAACATAGCTAAGCAAAAATCCCAAACCAATTTATTTAGAAAAATAGAGTAAAGACTAATAATTAAATTGACACTAAAACAACATAAAATCCAATCAGTATAATCAGTGTTATAAATGTATTAATTGTTTGGTAAAAATAGCACCAAGAAGCACAAAGCGCCACATGCGGTTATCTAGTCGCACTGCACCAGGTCAATGTCACAAGTTCAGGCCTACTTTAGGGGAGGATGGGTCGGATACAGGGACCTGATTTGTCCTGCTAAAGAGTTTACCTTCTTAAAGTCCAAGTCCATGCAAGGACTCTTGGCTGGAGCTTCGTGATGGCGGGGGCCGCAAGAAGGACACTTTTGGCACGAGGGGCGCTCGGCGCTGCAGCCGAGTGTTGGTGATTGATGTGAGCGGTCACTTTTTGGCATGAAGTGGCGGTTGCCTTTGGAACTTCGCAGTGGCAGGAGACGCGGTTACCATGGCTGACGTGGGGAGCCCACTTGTGGTCACGAAAGCACCAAACATCTGGATTTTCACCTGGCGTACCGAATTCTGTAGATTTGAGGCAGGATGAGTATACTCTGATGCCAGTCAAAGTTCCAGTACCTGGGCGGCACTTCTTGGGATTTAGTAATCACTCCAGCAGAGCCCAACAGCAAGGCTCAGGCACATCCAGTTGGGGTTAGTCAGCTGGGCAGTTGCAGGAAGGCCTCTGGAAGCTTGTTGTGTTCCTGTAGCTCAAACAGGAGGTCAGCCAACTGATTTTTGGAGTCCCTTCTTGGAGTCTTCGGTTCAAGGCAAGCAGGACCAGTCTTTCTTCTTCAGATAGCAGGGCAGTCCTTCTGAATATTCCATAGGTTTAAGGGGTGTTCTGATGAAAGGTTCTGAAGGTGCCACCTTTATACCCAGTGACAGCCTTTGTTTGGGGGCAGGGGGAAATCCCTGGCATACTCCCAAATATGTTCTGGTCAGTTCTTCCCCTTCCCTTGCGTTTGGCTCCAAGCTATTTAGGGTGACAAAGGCAAGGGCAGGCCTGGTGACAGGTTCCTTTGAGTGTGCTGCAGGCATGGTCCTTTGAAGTGTAATCAGGGCAGGACACTGCTCCTCCCCAGTAATCCTGTCAGGAAGACCCACTTCTTCTACACCCAGACCCCCTTCTATCCCCGTGTCTGGAAGGAATGCACCACAAACTTCAGGAGAGCCATTCTAGGTCATGTGACCAGGGACCCTGGAAGAAAAATACCAAGTTTTTAAATTGGTATTTTCAGAATAGTAACTTAAAATCTGACTTTACCATGAGATAAGATTTTAAATTGCAATTCAAATAAAGTTGTTACTTATTAAGTGTAATTAAGGTAAATCAGTGTTAGTCTACAGGAAAGATAGCCTTGCATCAGTGAAAAGGAGGTTTTCACTGCCAGCACATGTAAAACGTGAATACACATGTCCTACTATTTAAATACCATGCACCCTGTCCTATGAGCCTTTAGGGCCTATCTTAGGGACGACCTATAAGTATTAAAAATTAAGGTTTAGGCCTGGCAAAGAAAAGTTTAGTTTGTCTGGTTGAAATGACAGTTTAAGACTGCACTGCAGGCTGTTGTGGTGGATCAGCGACATGTTTTACAATGCTACCTTAGTGAGTGCCTCAATGAGTGCTGCTGCCCACTAGTAGCATTTAATTTACAGACTCTGAGTACATGTAGTACCATTTACTGGCGATGTATAAGTAAATTAAATGTACCAATCAGGTGTAGGCCAATGTAACCATATTTAGCAAGGAGAGCACAAGCATCTTACCACTGATTAGGGGTGACCCTGCAGAAAAGGAAAAAGTCCAACAAGAGGATTTGCACTGGACAAAAGGATAAGGTAAACAATGTCAGAGGAACCTCAGGGAGTTCTTTGTGTCAGTGTGCTCAGGCAGAATTGTGCCGGCACAGCACGGATCTGATGAGGAGCAGAGGGGATGGGGAAAGAGCAGCAAGCATGCGAAGCCCCAGATGCTGCCAGAAAATTGCCACTGGATTAACAAAAGGGGTACAAACCAAATAACATATCAGTATTTCTGATAGCGATCAACTTGGTGCCTAAATCAATCTGAAAATAAAACCCAATAAAAGGCAATATTTAAAATGTTGTTAATAATTAGATAGTTCTTGGCCAATTAAGCAGCAAGGATGAATAGGCTGTTCCTCAGTTCCTAAGGATGTTTACATAGTGACCTGGATTGTCATTAGTGGAGGGGCTTGATGGTGGGTAATGTGAGGCAGCAGTCAATTACAAGATGAGGAATTCAGAATATCCATGTCAGTCTCCAATGTGGCTACGTTTTTAGAGTGAATATTAAATGTGATATCAATACATTGTTAGCATTTGTTTGTATTCTTTATTTTGAACATTATAGAAGCATGCTCATTCATACCATAAATTGTGTTTGCTTTTTTTTAAAGAAGTTTTTATAAAGTATTATTTTTTACATTGTATTATTATATACGTTTATTAAACACATATTTTAATATGTACTAGTTTACTGTACATTATTTTTCAATAATGACACGTTTTTCAAAATATTTTTTTATTTCCAAGAAAAAAAACACTTTTTACTTCAGAATAATTGTCATTGCACATATTATTTAGTTGAAGTGAACATGAATATTTATTTGTAGTACAAATTGGCTATGTATTTTTATCAGTTTTTTGCAATATTGCTTATCACCTATACAGCGTTCTATTGCTAGCCAGCTAGGTTTGCTCTTTAGAAATACCAAAACGTACATACATACATAATTGAAAAATAGAATCGACTTTTCTAAAACCATACTCCATTTTCGTAATTGGTTAAAGCACCATTCTGTCAGCAGTCAGCTGCTCAGAGTGTGCACTGTTAGCTTAACCCTCGTGTTAGTTTCACTGTAACATCTTGATGACTAAGCCTATATTTGTGTTTGGTAAATCTGGTTAATCCTTGTGTTTGACCACATGCCTGTTTGTTTAATGCATCAGGCCACTTGATTTTTACACTGAGCTAGAGCATTAGTCACAGACAAGCAACATAAGACCATAAGAGATTATTATGGACTGAAGAAAGAAGAGATTAAAAACTAACCCAAACAAAGGGATTTGCAGAAGCAGTTACTGTAGATCTGAGGATGTCAAAAGCAAATGTATTCAACTGGTTAGGTTATATATAAATATATATATATATATTCACTGAAAAAAACCATAGGTTTCAAAGACGTTATAGTTAGAAATTAGCATTTAAAAAACCTTAGAAATTCACTGAAAAAACCACAGGTTTCAGGGACGTTATAGTCAGCTGGACATTTCACTCGTACAAAACCAGAAAAATTTGGCCGTTATAGTTAGTTAAGCTAACTATAACTTGCGCCCCCGCAATGCACTGCTGATGACGTCACATATTACATCATTCATGACATGGTCAGTGACATCACTGATGATATCACTGTAGACATCTCAAATGACATCACTGAGGACATCACTGATGACATCATCCAGTGACTGTATGTTTCTGTAAAGTTTAAATATGTTTTATAGATATATATGCCAAGGTGTATTGAAGAATGAGTGGGTGCATAAGTGTCTGAATGGAGGATTTAGTAGGTGCATGACTGACTGTATAAGTGAGTGATTAATCTTGTCTTACTGAATGCATGGGTTAGTGACAAAACTGTGTGAATGTCTGTATTAGTCTGTCAGTTGGTGTGTAAGCGGCTGCATGGGCTGGTGAGTAGCTTCATGAACGTCTATATGGGTTATTGATTGGTTGTCTGAGTATCTGTATGGGTGCCTGAGTGTCTGTGTAGGTGGGTGGGGGTGTGTGACTCTGTGCATAGATGTGTGAGTAGGTGATTCACTGGGTGTATGGGTTCAAGAGTGCATCTGTGAAGGGCTGTATGGGTGGGTGAATGTGTGTATGGGTGTGTTGGTGAGTGAATGGATGTCTCAGTGGTACATGTGTGAGTAACTCCATATGTGAAAGGCAGTATATGTGAGTGTTGGAGTATATAAATGACTATATGTGAGAGTGAGTGATTGTGAGAGTGCCTGTATGGATGAGTGTGTGCTTGTATCAGTGATTGTATAAGAGAGTAAGTGTGTGTTACTATCTGTATGAATTAGTGAGGTGGTGTGTGTATAACTGTATAGGGGAGTACATGGGAGTGTGATTGATTCTTTGCATGACTGACTAGGTGTGGGAGAGTGGCAGTGTGTGAGTGTCTGTATAGGTGTATGAGTGCATATGATAGTGCTGTATTGATGAGTGCCTGAATGTATGAGTGACTGTATGAGTGAATGAGTGTATGGGTGAATGAGTGGATGTGTGTGTAGACCTAGGAATCAGTGAGTGGGTATGTAGTAACTTGTATTGGTGTGTCTATGGTTTTGAAAATGGTAGTCTGTATTTTAGAGTGGATGTATCAAAGGTTATATTAGGGTATGAGGAGGTGTATCAGATTATCACATGGACATTGCCGTTTGCTATGACAGGGTGGGAGCATGGCTCCCGCCCTGCCATAGCAAACAATGAAGCAAAGCAGATTGCTTTTGAGCAAGGGGAGCTGCATGTCAGCAGCTCCCCTTGTTCAAAAGCAATGCCGGCTCCCGCAGGAGGCGGGGAGCTGGCGGGACCGTGGGGGCATTGGGGCTCCCCCCACAGTCCCCAACGAGAGGCCATGCCCCGGGGGATGGGGTCCCCGGGACCAAAAATGGCCCGGTAGGGGGGCACTCAGCCCCTCTTCCTTTTTCTTTAAAAAAAAATAAACATTAGGGCATGCCCCGGGGGATGGGCTCCCCGGGGCAAAAATAGCCTAAGAGGGGGGCCACGCCACCGCCCTCCCTTTAAAAAAAAAAAAAAGAATTGGCAATGCCCTGGGGGATGGGGTCCCTGGGGCGAATATAAATTAATGGAAGTGGACGGTTTTTTTTCCGCTAAAGTTTGGAGTCGCGACCCTAGCGCGGCGCTCAGCGCGGCCCCCTAGTGTGAATGCGATGGGTGCGCAGCTCTCAGCGCGGCCCCTAGTGTGGACGCGATGGGTGCGCGGCTCTCAGCGTGGCCCCCTAGTGTGAATGCGATGGGTGTGCGGTTTTTAAAGGCGCGATGGGTGCGCGACTCCAAGCAAAAATAATTTAAAACATTTTTTTTCTAAAAGTTGGTTATATGTTGGGTTATTGGGTGGCTCTAAAAAGAGCCCTTGTTTTGATTGGGAGATTGTTGTAGCTACATGTAAGTGCGAATGCAGAGCTTCAGGTTGTTGAGAAACACTCTGTTGCCTTGATCAGTGAAGTGTACTCCATCACTTCGGTAGATGTCATCCATATGGAAACGAAGATTGTTGTTATAGATGGAGCCCATCCTATGGTCTCTGAGGTAAGCAGAAACAGCTTTATTGACATTTTTCTAGCTTTCTCAATCTGTGGACAGAATTGATTGGACCATTTCCATTTCTGTCTTTGGCATATGTTAGAGTATACAAAGACAGTTTGAGGCAAAAGTAACATCAATTCTGCAAAGGTGTCCTTCATTAACATTTCCAGACCTACCCCAGTCAATGTACCTAGGTCATTGCCACAACAGTGCACAATCATGAGGTCAGGGGGTTGGAGATGCAAAAAGGTTTTAACCAAAGGCATCAATTGGTGCCACTTCAATCCTCTCTGTCCAATCCATTTAATGTCTACATTTTGCAAAGCTAGGTCTTTGTCAATACCTCTGCGTTCAGCATACCTCTTGCACCAGAAAACATAGCTGTGCCCAACAATCCACACTGTAAGCATCTTGAAGGGATGTCTGTAAGTAATGTAGAGATGTATGTAGCTGAGGTTGTCAGTTGGTAGAATGAAAAGTATGTAAAATGGTGGACAAGATGTAATTTTTTAAAATTAGAGAATTGATTGGCTGTTTAAGAACATTCTATTTTCAAAAATAGGGTGCATTTTACTTTTTTTAAAAGCTTTTTTCTTATTGGTTAGTAAAAAATGTTTGAAATGTACAATAGAAAGGATAAGATCATATTTTGCCAAGTCAACCACACCTGCTGTTTGTATTTGCAACATTGTGTGGTGAACTTGAAAATATGGTGAACTTGAGACCTGTGAGTTCAGTTGAATGTTCCATGAACTGTTACTATGGAAACTGGCATGAAGCAGAATGGGGGAAGGGTTAAAAGTTAACTGTGCTTTTAAAATGTGAAATTGTAAATTATATATAAGTAATATTTTTCTTCCAATGAATTTTCCCAACTCAGTACTCTCTTTAGAAGTGGTGTTTAATGAAAAAATAGTGTTAAATTTATTTGTTATATCTTTTTGAACTCCTGTAGGAATTTGCGACTCCATCGCGGTGGTGCACGATGGGGTCGCGACTTCTAAAAAAATGTAGGGACAGTTTGGGCACCTTTAGAAGTCAGTTGCTAAGGGTTATTATGTGTAACCAATAGAAATGTGTCTTACAATTTTGAAAAATCCTGGAAGCAATGTGATTTGTTACTTATGTGTATTTGTGTGGAAAAAGAGAGGGATAACTTTGCCATTACTGGTTTCACCTTGCTGAGTCTGGTGCATTATATTGATTGTGTGTAAAAGAAAATCCTGTCAGAGTTTAAGAGATTTTAAATTGAACATATTTGCAAGGTGAGTTGTAAATTTGTGAGGTTTATTATAAATGTTTTAACATTATTCAAAAACTGTGTTGTTTAAAATATATTATTAAGTGTAGAGATGTATATTGTACTTTGTTTCATTGTACTTAAATGTTGTTTAAAAAAGAGTCTGTTCAGTAATATGTGTATTTTTAAAGAAGATTACTGATGTTCATAGAAGATGTTATTAATTAGGCTGGTTTTTTTAAGTCTGTACAAAGGTATAGTTGACTGATACTGCATAATTTTAGATAGTTTGGTAAAGATGCAGCACAACTGTGCAGTTTGAAAGATGTTCATATAGGTGTTATTAATTAGGTTTCTTTTTTTAGTTTGTACAAAGGTAAAGTTAAATGATGCCACATATTTTTAGATAGAATGGTGAAATAAGGTGCTGTTAATTAGGCTTCTTTTTCTAGTCTGAACAAAGGTATAGTTGAATGATGCCACATAATTTTAGATACAAAGGTGAAGATATAGAATAAAAGTGTGGTTTTAAAAATGCTCATAAATGGTGTTGTTAATTAGCCTTCTTTTTTAAGTCTTTTGAGAGGTATAGTTTAATGATGTCGCATATTTGTAGATAGAATGATGAAGATGTAGCTCAAAAGTAAACCACCACATATTACCCTTGCAGGCATGTTGTACTTATCTCCTTAACTAGATAATACATAATTACTCATCTATGTCTTCAGATTGTATTTATAGAGTTATCTGTATGCTTAGTGAACTATTGAGAGGCTGCCTGACCGATTACAGGAGTGCAAAGGTAGTGACTGGATGATTTTTAAACTACATGAGTAATGATTGACTGATTCCATATTCTCCAATCACCCAGTTAGTATGCTAGCACTCATGAAATCACTCCACCACTACCCAAGCACTTATGAAATCACCCAGGCACTACCCATGCACTCTCTCAATCACCCAAGCACTACCCATGTACTCATGCAATAATCCAAGCATTACCCATGCACTTATGCAATCACACATGCGGTACCCATGCAATTCTGCAATCACCCAGTCAGTATCCAAACACTCATGAAATCACTCCGCCACTACTCAAGCACTTATGAAATCACCCAGGCACTACCCATGCACTCTCCCAATCACCCAAGCATGACCCATGTACTCATGGAATAACCCAAGCATTACCCATGCACTGATGCAATCACACATGCAGTACTCATGCAATTCTCCAATCACCAAGTTAATATGCAAGCACTCATGAAATCCCTCTGCAACTACACAAGCAGTTATGAAATCACCCAGGAACTACCCATGCATTCTCCCAATCACCCAAGCACTACCTTTGCAGTTATTAAATAACCCATACCCTTCTGTTGCATTCGTCTACTTACCTAGACAGTACTCAATGACTCATTGATCCTTTCAGGTGCTATTTATACACTTAACTATGCAGTGAATGTGTATGTATGCACTCAGGAAATTATCTAGCCAGTATCTATTTTCTTCTGCAAAAATGCGAGTGACTACCTTTGCTCCCAATCACCCAAGCACTACCTACGGAGTTTTGGAATCACTCAGGCAGATGTAGTACATGTCTCAGTTTCTAGGTTTTCTTATATTTCAGAAATGTTGTATATATATTTCTTTTACATATCATGATGATTTGTGAAGGTACACTCATATGTATTTGTGCTTTTAGCAATATGGGGACACTTATAGTTGAGTCATGTAATAGTGTGCGGGTTTATATTTGGCTAGGCCCAACTGTCATGTACTTATAACAACACCCAAGTACTTGCCATGCAGTCTTACAATAGTGCAGGCACAACATATGCAGTGCTGTAATCATTCAGCCATTGCTCTTGCACAGATGCAATCATTTAGGCACTGTCTGTGTGCTTATGCAATCACTAAGGTATAACGCATACAGTAATATAATCACCCAGGCACTACTGTTGCACTCCTTCAATCACAGAGGTACTATCTTTCTACTCTTGTAATCACTCAGACACTAGTTATGCTGTTATGAAATTATCCTGTCACTACTTTTGGAGTGTTTTAGTTAGTCAGGCTCTACGTCAGTAGTGTTGCAATTATCCAAGAAGTACCCATGCACTTACAAAATCTCCAAGTCACTACCCATGCACTGCTCCAATCACCCAGCCAGTACCATGTACTTATCCAATCACTCCCCCAATACCCAAGCACTTATAAATTCACCATGTACTCTCCTTGCAGTACTCTGACCATCCAGTCAGTACCCATGTACTCATGCAATGACCCAGGCACTAACACATGCACTGCTACAATCCCCTGTGCACTACCCATGCAGTCCTCTAACCACCTAGACACTACTCATTCACTTCTTCTATTACCCAGGTAGTACCCATGCACTCCAGCCATCACCCTGTCACTACCCATGCACTCCTCCAATCATCCAGCCAGTACCATGTACTTATCCAATCACTCCGCCAATACCCAAGCACTTTTAAATTCACCATGCACTCTCCTTGCAGTACTCTGACCATCCAGTCAGTACCCATGTACTCATGCAATGACCCAGGCACTAACACATGCACTGCTACAATCCCCTGTGCACTACCCATGCAGTCCTCTAACCACCTAGATACTACTCATTCACTCCTTCAATTACCCAGTTAGTACCAATGCAGTCCAGCCATCGCCCTGTCACTACCCATGCACTCCTCCAATCATCCAGCCAGTACCATGTACTTATCCAATCACTTCGCCAATACCCAAGCACTTATAAATTCACCATGATCTCTCCTTGCAGTACTCTGACCATCCAGTCAGTACCCATGTACTCATGCAATGACCCAGGCACTAACACATGCACTGCTACAATCCCCTGTGCACTACCCATGCAGTCCTTTAACCACCTAGACACTACTCATTCACTCCTTCAATTACCCAGGTAGTACGCATGCAGTCCAGCCATCGCCCTGTCACTACACATGCACTCCTCCAGTCACCCAGCCAGTACCATGTACTTATCCAATCACACCGCCAATACCCAAGCACTTATAAATTTACTGTGCACTCTCCTTGCAGTACTCTGACCATCAAGTCAGTACCCATGTACTCATGCAATGACCCAGGCACTAACACATGCACTACTACAATCCCCTGTGCACTGCCCATGCAGTCCTCTAACCACCTAGACACTACTCATTCACTCCTTCAATTACCCAGGTAGTACCCATGCAGTCCAGCCATCGCTGTGTCACTACCCATGCCCTCCTCCAATCACCCAGCCAGTACCATGAACTTATCCAATCACTCCGCCAATACCCAAGCACTTATAAATTCACCATGCACTCTCCTTGCAGTACTCTGACCATCCAGTCAGTACCCATGTACTCATGCAATGACCCAGGCACTAACACATGCACTGCTACAATCCCTTGTGCACTACACATGCAGTCTTCTAACCACCTAGACACTACTCATTCACTCCTTCAATTACCCAGGTAATACCCATGCAGTCCAGCCATCGCCCTGTCACTACCCATGCACTCCTCCAATCACCCAGCCAGTACCAATGTCCTTATCCAATCACTCTGCCTATACCCAAGCACTTATAAATTAACCATGCACTCTCCATGCAGTACTCTGACCATCCAGTCAGTACCCATGTACTCATGCAATGACCCAGGCACTAACACATGCACTGCTACAATCCCCTGTGCACTACCCATGCAGTCCTCTAACCACCTAGACACTACTCATTCACTCCTTCAATTACCCAGGTAGTACCCATGCAGTCCAGCCATAGCACTGTCACTACCCATGCACTCCTCCAATCACCCAGCCAGTACCATGTACTTATCCAATCACACCGCCAATACCCAAGCACTTATAAATTCACCATGTACTCTCCTTGCAGTACTCTGACCATCCAGTCAGTACCCATGTACTCATGCAATGACCCAGGCACTAACACATCCACTGCTACAATCCCCTGTGCACTACCCATGCAGTCCTCCAACCACCTAGACACCACTCATTCACTCCTTCAATTACTCAGGTAGTACCCATGCACTCCAGCCATCGCCCTGTCACTACCCATGCACTCCTCCAATCATCCAGCCAGTACCATGTACTTATCCAATCACTCCGCCAATACCCAAGCACTTATAAATTCACCATGAACTCTCCTTGCAGTACTCTAATCATCCAGTTATGTGTACTACTTTTGGAGTGTTTTAGTTAGTCAGGCTCTACGTCAGTAGTGTTGCAATTATCCAAGAAGTACCCATGCACTTACAAAATCTCCCAGTCACTACCCATGCACTGCTCCAATCACCCAGCCAGTACCATGTACTTATCGAATCACTCTGCCAATACCCAAGCACTTATAACTTCACCATGCACTCTCCTTGCATTACTCTGATCATCCAGTCAGAACATATGTACTAATGCAATGACCCAGGCACTAACAAATGCACTGCTACAATCCCTGTGCACTACCCATGGAGTCCTCTAACCACCTAGACACTACTTATTCTCTCTTTCAATTACCCAGGTAGTACCCATGCAGTCCAGCCATCTCCCTGTCACTACCCATGCACTCCTCCAATCACCCAGCCAGTAGCATGTACCTATCCAATCACTCCGCCAATACCCAAGCACTTATAAATTCACTGTGCACTCTCCTTGCAGTACTCTGATCATCCAGTCAGTACCCACGTACTCATGCAATGACCCAGGCACTAACACATGCACTGCTACAATCCCTTGTGCACTACCCATGCAGTCCTCTAACCACCTAGACACCACTCATTCACTCCTTCAATTACCCAGGTAGTACCCATGCAGGCCAGCCATCGCCCTGTCACTACCCATGCACTCCTCCAATCACCCAGCCAGTACCATGTACTTATCCAATCACTCCGCCAATACCCAAGCACTTATAAATTCACCATGCACTCTCCTTGCAGTACTCTGACCATCCAGTCAGTACCCATGTACTCATGCAATGACCCAGGCACTAACACATGCACTGCTACAATCCCCTGTGCACTACCCATGCAGTCCTCTAACCACCTAGACATTACTCATTCACTCCTTCAATTACCCAGGTAGTACCCATGCACTCCAGCCATCGCCCTGTCACTACCCATGCACTCCTCCAATCACCCAGCCAGTACCATGTACTTATCCAATCACTCCGCCAATACCCAAGCACTTATAAATTCACCATGAACTCTCCTTGCAGTACTCTAATCATCCAGTTATGTGTAATTGTGAATATATTCCGAAAACCATATATGCACTTGTTTGTAGCTTTTAAATAGAAGGTGTTTCTTTAGTAATAGATTAGTATATATGGATATAATTTTTTAAATAATATTAAATTCATTTTAAATATTGTTTTTTTCAGATATTCTTCATTAATATTAAGAAAGACTTACCATGACAAATAAAACGGAAAAGACAAAACAAGAAAAGAAACAATACTATTTAAAGAGAACACAACAGCAGGAATTAGATGAACTACAACGTGGAAAAAAAGAAAAAGTCTTGCGGTAAGAGAACAAAAGAATTTATTAAAAGACTAGAAAAGGTTTTGACAATGTAGAAAATAGAAAGAATACTTCTAGAACAAAGAAGAATGAAATGAAAAAGGATAAATTAATGGCAAATCATGTTCTTATAAAACAATCTATGCTAAAAGAAGAATGAATCAATTTTTTGATATAAGGAAACGTCTGTTTAAAAGTAGAGTACTACAAAATTTATTAAAAGATGGCAAAAAATATAAAAGAAGATATGCATTTTATAAAAAGAAAAAACCGATTGAAAATATAGTTGAAAAGGCTTTTGAAATAAAAAGAAAATTGTTCATTTTAATTTTAAACAGAATGCGAACATTAGATAAACCAATGCATTCTATGAAGGACAAAAGTAAAAAGAAGAGACCAATTAACAGAACTAACTTTTGTGAAAAACTTTTGGGTGAATGGAAGCACACTTCAGTTCAGAGCCTTTTTTAATGAAGAGAGCTATTTTCAAAACAATACATTAGTTCACGCAGTTGATACCAATGGTCATGCTTATGAAGTGAAGAACGGTTGTGCAATTGGAAAAGAAAAGATGGTTCCTAGAAATGTAGAAGAAGTGATAGCTGATGAAGTTCTAGGGAGACGTACTAAAGCCCCAGTGTATACTTGGGATTGTAGCAGTATTTGTAGTATACGACAGGAGTCTATTGATATTTCACGAAATTTCCTACGAGAGTATAGTACAAAAAGTATTAAACAAAAGATTAAGATGTTGCAAGGACTAGATCCTTGTAAAGTGAGAAAAAATACTGGTTTGCAAGGTCATTCTCTGGCTTGTCTTTCTAGAAAAGTGTGTAAAAGTGTTTTTCATCATTTAAGAATGTTAGCAGTACATCAGTCTCAAATGCGGAAGTTAGTAAGAAGATTGTACTATGTAAAAAGTCCTGCAATCATTTTAAGTGACTTAAATACTGCTCTTTTGCATGGGTCAGTATCAGATGTAAGAAAAGTTTGTGATGATATTGAGTTTCGTTTCTTTGGTCCTGAACAGGAGTGTAGAGAAAGTGAGAGTTTGATAGGTGTAGGTGTTGAAGAAGAGGTGGAAGATAGTAGTACTGAGAAGTTTCAAGAAGAAATGACGAAGTTTAAGGTAATTTGTTGTGAGAGACCAAACTATGTTTGTATTTGTTGTCGACGTACTCACTATAGAAATCAAACTAGAAATGGTGATCTGTATTTAAAAAGTGAAAAAGAAAACAATGATAAGTGGAAGGAATTTGGAGCTTATTTGTTGGTGGAAGATTGCTTTGAGTTGGGTAGTGATCAACGTATTTGTAAATATTGTTATAGCAAATTAGAGGAGAACAAAATGCCAGCTAGAGCTGTATATAATAAGCTAGAGTTGGAAGGTATTCCTCCAGAACTGATAGATTTAAACACGTATCAGTCCATTCTGATTCAATCTGTGCACCCGTTTCAGGCTATTGTTCGTATGGAGCCTAAAACAGGTAAGTTGCCTCCCACAGATTTACAAAGAGGATTAAAAGGAAGAGTTGTGTATTTACCTTTAGATTTAAAAAAAAATATTGAAACTATTGGTGTAGAAAAAGAGGAAACTGAACCTGTAGTTATTCTAGTTAATGGTGTTCCTACGAAGAGTCGGAAAATATGGCAAGAATTAGTAGATGTCAGCAAAGTGCAAAAGGCTACGTTATATCTCACAAAAAACAATGTTTACTACAAAAATGTGTATGTGGAAGAAGAAGAAATAGTTTTAGGAGATGATAGCGAAATTTCAAATGGCCAAATTGAAAAAGTGGACATCTCCAAAAGTGAAGAAATTTATGAACATTATGACATCCTTTACATTCAAAGGAAGTGTTTGGAAATACTATTGAATTATTCCAAATGAAGAAAGCGAAGGGAACTCCCATGAGTGTTTGGGAAAAAAGTTTGGAAGCGCGTTGTTTTCCACAGCTCTTCCCCACTGGAAAAGGTGGACAATATGACGAACGACCAGTACAGATTTCAGCATCAGAATATCGTACATCAAGATTGTACTCAGAAGATCCAAGATTTCGACAATGTATTCCATATATATTTCATCTTTTGTTTGAAAGTGACTTGTCTGGACTTTCATATGCAGTGAACCACATAGTAAAAACAGGAGTGAATCTTCAACATGTTTCTGCAAAGGAATTCATGGACAAAATACAACAGAGAGACGATCATTTAGAATCTCAATTGATTAATTTGATGGCGTGTCAACGTGGTACTAATGAGTATTGGTATCATCGTCATGGAGAACTTAAATGTATGTTAAGGAACTTAGGAACCCCTACATGGTTTGTTACGCTAAGCTGTGCTGAATACGCATGGGACGATTTACTTGAATTTCTTCGAGAAGCAAATTCAAATATTAAAATCATTGAATTAAAGACAGCTGGAGAACTGTGTTCCTTGGATCCTGTAAATGTGTGCAGATATTTTAATCATAGATTTCAAGCTATGATGTCTTTTATCTGCAATAAAAACAACCCACCTCTTGGAGAAGTTATTGATTTCTTTTGGAGAAAGGAGTACCAATCTAGAGGTGCTCCTCATATACATATGCTTTTATGGATCAAGGATGCACCTAAATTTGGAACTGATTCTGATGAGACTGTTTTATCTTTTATTGAAGACTATGTTACATGTGCTATTCCAAAAACAGGAGAAGAAAATACCTTAAGACAACAAGTTTTACGGTCTCAAAGTCATCGATGTGGCAAATACTGTCGACGGAAATACAAGTCAAAAGAAAAGTTTTATACAAAATGTCGTTTTGGATTTCCACGTCCAGTAATTTCCAAAGGAAGAGTCAACAGTTTCATGTCAGCAGTGAGGCATACTATCACTCAAAAATCTCCCAAAAATACTTACAATTTAAAAAGAAGTGAACATTCAAAGTATATTAATGATTACAATCCAGCGATTTTATCGATGTGGAATGCAAATATGGATATCCAGTATGTTGCAGATAATTCCATTGCTGTTGCTCGCTATGTTATGTCATACATAACAAAATCTGAAAAGACGGAGTTGAAAGAAATGTGGGAAGAAATTTCACAAGAGAAGACTCTTAGTAACAAATTGTACAGCTTTAGTTTGAAGATGCTGTCCCATCGAGAGATTGGATCCTACAAATGTTCGGATCGGTTGACTTCTGCAAGTTTATATTCAAAGTCAAGAGGAATCATTTGGGTTAGTCTAGGTCTTGCTGCAACACAAAATCGAGTATTGAAATCTGTACAAGAAATTGAATATTTAGCATTAAATGAACCAGAAAGCACAGACCTAGTTAAAACAAACATGTTGGACACGTACTATCCTAAAAGAAGTCCCTATCTTGAAAACATATGTCTCTATGAAGTACTGCAATATTACAGCTTTAAGAGAAATATTACAGAGAACATAAATGAAGAAAAATATGAAGTCATTGGCTGTGATGGATGTTTGGTGAAACATACCAAAGGAAATCTCATTAATCACAGGACAATCAGTTGCGAAACACCAGAAAAAAGGGAATTTTACTATTTATCACTTCTGCAACTGTTCAAGCCTTGGCGTACTGAAATGGAATTACTTGGAGATTTTCAGTGCTATGAAGATTCTTTTAATGCATGTAAAGATAGCATTGAATGCACAGTTTTTCCAAATTATCTACAAATGTTAAATGAACAAATTGAACAAGAAGCTACTATTGCAGCTGAGATTGCTAGAGACAGTTCTCAAGATAGTCAAAGTTCTGCTCCACTGAGTCAAGATCCACTAGGACAACCAATTCTTGAAAATGAAGCAGCAATAGCCATGACTGAAGTAGAAATAGCAATGCATCAAGCTCAACAGGATATTATGGAGTTGGGAAACTTGAAAGAACAACTAAATATTGAACAGAAAGAAATATATCAGCAAGTTACACAACAGCTAGACCATGGATTACTTAATGAAAAAAAGAATGCAACTGCACATCAATTAAACCTATTCAAATGTATATCAGTGGTCAAGCTGGTACAGGAAAAAGTTTCTTAATTAAAGTTTTGACCAGTTATCTACAGAAAACCACTGAATCACATTTATCTTGTGTTGTAACCGCTCCAACTGGGTTAGCAGCACACAACATTAAAGGGATTACATTACATCGTTTACTGATGCTACCTGTTGAACATGAAAACAAGTTGGAATATCACAAACTTTCTAGAGAAGCTTGTTATGAAGTTTCAAGAGTACTAAAGAAAATGAAACTTCTGATAATTGATGAGGTGAGCATGGTCTCAAACTTAATGCTTGCCTTTGTACATTTAAGAATGCAGCAAATTTTTAAAACAGATTATGATGTCTTATTTGGAGGAAAACATGTGATTGTTTTCGGCGATCTACTGCAACTTACTCCGGTAAAAGGGGAACCAGTTTTTAAAACACTTGTGCATGAAGACACCAGGAAATCTTTGGGAAGTATTGGAAATTTCAACATTTGGTCATATTTTCAATACAAAGAACTTATTAAAAATATGCCACAGGCAAGTGATGAAGATTATGGAAGCATTCTCCAAGATATAAGAATTGGTGTATTGACAGAACATGCTAAAGAAGCTTTGCAAAGTCGGCTACTTACAAACTTGTTTCCAAATGAAAATGTTGCTCCAGAAATAATATACAAAAAAATTGGAGAAAAGAAATCTATAATTTGCCTAATTTACATTTAATCAAGAACTTTTGAAGTTGGAACAACAACAAGTAATTAAAATGGAAGCCATTGACAAAATAGAACACGAAGGAATTACTATTATTTTGTCAGAGAAATTAAAAACAAAATTGGATTCTGTGGAAAAGTCTATATCTAAGTCTGCTGGCTTAGAAAAGAATTTATATGTATGTGAAAACTGTCGGGTAATTTTACGGCGTAATTTGGATGTGGAAAAAGGTTTAGTAAATGGAGCAATGGGAAAAGTTGTTGATTTTGTTAACTATCCAAATAGAGATGGAATTGAATTTTTGAAGATTAAATTTGATCAGATAGAAGAGGTAAAACAGATTGGACGTTGTGCTGTTCGTTTTGTGCTTGTTAAAGACTTGTATGTTCGTCGAAAACTGTTTCCTCTTTCTTTAGCATATGCGGTGACCATTCATAAATCTCAAGGTTTAAGTGTAGACAGTGCTTTGGTAAACATTGGAAGTACTGTGTTTAAAGAGAGCATGGCATATGTTGCATTGTCCCGAGTCAGAACTTTATCTGGATTGTATTTGATTGATTTTGATGAGAGAAAGATTAGTGCAGATGCAAATTGTGTAAGAGAGTATAATCGGTTAAGAAGACTGTATGCTCCCAACTTAGGTGAATATCCTGTATATGAAAAGCGAGTAGTATGTCCAAAACGAACATATAAGAAACTCTGTAGTGAGGTTGGAAATAAGAAAAAAATCATAAGAATGTTGAGGTTCCAAACAAAAAAAAAGGGGCACTGTTGAAGAAATTGTAGGACATCAGTTAGAAAATAGTTCAGGTATCAACTGCTATGCTAATGTAGTTGTGAACGTCATATTTTTTCTAGAAAATCTACAACAACAAATTATGGAGAATTGAGAAAAAAGGTTTTGTTCTTTGTTGCATTCTATTTTTGAGAACTTGACAACCGATAAAACTAAAATCCAAAGTGCTTCTGGCATTCGGCATCTTCTGGATATATGTTCTGGTTCTTCACAATTTACACTTAATGTACAGCAAGATGCTCAAGAATTTCTTATGTTTATGCTTGCAGTATTGGAAGATGAAGGAATACAAATTGAAAATCTGTTTGGACTTCGTTACAGATGGGATCATAAATGTGAAGATTGCTCATTTTCTTCTACCACTGAAATAGACACTGAAAGAGTCATATATTTGACAATACCAGATTGCAAAACAGTGTCTTTTAACAAATTAGTAAAATCAGCTAATCAAAATATGGAATGTACTCACTGCAAATCTGAAATGTTATCAACATTATTTATAGAAAGATTTAGACAATATGTCATTTTAATGCTACAATGTTGTAGAGCAGATGGAAGAAAATTGGAAACTAAAATTAAAAATTTTGCGGCAAGTCAACTGTCAATTTCAGGAAGAACTTTCAAAGCAGTGGCAATTATTTTCCACGATGGACCATCTACAACATCTGGACACTATACTGTGTATTTAAAGTGCAATAAAGGATGGACACATTGTAATGATGCCCATTTGGAATTCAAATGTAGGTTGCCTAATGAATTACCAAATTCATATCTAATATTTTTGATGCCAAAGTTCTGAAAACATAATTCGGCCTATTGGGAAGATGTCAACATGAATTAATGAGTTTATTTTGGATATTTTCAATACAAACGATTTCAGAAACATCATTCGGCCTATTGGGAAGATGTCAATATGAATTAAGAATTTTATTATGGATATTTTCAATGCAAATGATTTCGGAAATATCAATCGGCCCATAGGGAAGATGTCAACAATTAGTGTTTCAATCATCGTTTCTGTTCTTTGGAATTGTATTTAGAAAATTGTTTTCAAAAGGAGCAGTTCATATATTTGATCTTTGTATTATATGCAATGTAAATGAGAGTGTTTATTTCTGAAAATGTAAACAGATAGTTGAGTTTGTTGTAAATATTGTGAACACAGATTTGTTTTTTTTAACAATCTTATTGATTGTATTTTTTTGCCCGCTGTCACATGATGATCAACATTGAAATCACTGTGTATGGTGAAATTCAATAGAATCTGAAAACAGCAAAAAGGCAAACTGAATATGCAATGAAATTGTAAAATTATGTTGTGTTCTTAAAACTATAATATTATATTTAATAACAGTATTTTTCTTCTCTTTTACAGACCCTAATTCTAAAGCTTGAAAATATTTTTAATTTAGATTATAATAAAAGAACTGAAAAAGTTGTTTCAGTGACTTTCATATCTACTTCAAAAAAAGGTAAGATTAAGTAACCCAAGCACTACCCATGCAGTGCTACAATCCAGTCCTCTAACCACCTAGATACTACTCATTCACTCCTTCAATTACCCAGGAAGTACCCATGCACTCCAGCAATCACCCTGTCACTACCCATGCACTCCTCCAATCACCCAGCCAGTACCATGTACTTATCCAATCACTCCGCCGATACACAAGCACTTATAAATTCACCATGCACTCTCCTTGCTGTACTCTAATCATCCAGTCAGTACCCATGTACTCATTCAATGACCAAGGAACTAACACATGCACTGCTACAATCCCCTGAGCACTACCCATGCACTCCAGCCATCACCCTGTCACTACCCATGCACTCCTCCAATCACCCAGCCAGTACCATGTACTTATCCAGTCACTCCGCCAATACCCAAGCACTTATAAATCCATCATGCACTCTCCTTGCAGTACTCTAATCATCCAGTCAGTACCCAGGTACTCATTCAATGACCCAGGCACTACCACATGCACTGCTACAATCCTCTGTGCACTACCCATGCAGTCCTCTAACCACCTAGACACTACTCATTCACACCTTCAATTACCCAGGTAGTACCCATGCACTCCAGCCATCACCCTGTCACTACCCATGCACTCCTCCAATCACGCAGCCAGTACCATGTACTTATCCAACCACACAGCCAATACCCAAGCACTTATAAATTCACCATGCACTCTCCTTGCAGTACTCTGACCATCCAGTCTGTACCCCTGTACTCATGCAATGACCCAGGCACTAACACATGCACTGCTACAATCCCCTGTGCACTACCCATGCAGTCCTCTAACCACCTAGACACTACTCATTCACTTCTTCAATTACCCAGGTACTACCCATGCACTCCAGCCATCACCCTGTCACTACCCATGCACTCCTCCAATCACCCAGCCAGTACCATGTACTTATCTGATCACTCCGCCAATACCCAAGCACTTATAAATTCACCATGTACTCTCCTTGCAGTACTCTAACCATCCAGTCAGTACATATGTACTCATGCAATGACCCAGGCAGTAACCATCCACTACTACAAACACCTGTGCACTACCCATGCAGTCATCTAATCATCCAGTCAGTACCCATGTACTCATGCAATGGCCCAGGCAGTAACCATCCACTGCTACAATCACCTGTGCACTAACCATGCAGTCCTCTAATCACCTAGACACTACTCATTCACTCCTTCAATTACCCAGGTAGTACCCATGCAGTCCAGCAATCACCCTGTCACTACCCATGCACTCCTCCAATCACCCAGCCAGTACCATGTACTTATCCAATCACTCCGCCAATACCCAAGAACTTATAAATTCACCATACACTCTCCTTGCAGTACTCTGACCATCCAGTCAGTACCCATGTACTCATGCAATGACCCAGGCACTAACACATGCACTGCTACAATCCCCTGAGCACTACCCATGCAGTCCAGCCATCTCCCTGTCACTACCCATGCACTCCTCCAATCACCCAGCCAGTACCATGTACTTATCCAATCACTCCGCCAATACCAAAGCACTTATAAATTCACTGTGCACTCTCCTTGCAGTACTCTAATCATCCAGTCAGTACCCATGTACTCATGCAATGACCCAGGCACTAACACATGCACTGCTACAATCCCCTGTGCACTACCCATGCAGTCCTCTAACCACCTACACACTACTCATTCACTCCTTCAATTACCCAAGTAGTACCCATGCACTCCAGCCATCGCCCTGTCACTACCCATGCACTCCTCCAATCACCCAGCCAGTACCATGTACTTATCCAATCACTCCGCCAGTACCCAAGAACTTATAAATTCACCATACACTCTCCTTGCAGTACTCTAATCATCCAGTCAGTACCCATGTACTCATGCAATGACCCAGGCAGTAACCATGTGCTGCTACAATCACCTGTGCACTACCCATACAATCCTCTAATCACCTAGACACTACTCATTCACACCTTCAATTACCCAGGCACTACCCATGTACCCCAGCAATCACCCTGTCACTAACCATGCACTCCTCCAATCACTCAGCCAGTACCATGTACTTATCCAATCACTCCGCCAATACCCAAGCACTTATAAATTCACCATACACTCTCCTTGCAGTACTCTAATCATCCAGTCAGTACCCATGTACTCATGCAATGACCCAGGCACTAACACATGCACTGCTACAATCCCCTGTGCACTACCCATGCAGTCCTTTAACCACCTACACACTACTCATTCACTCCTTCAATTACCCAGGTAGTACCCATGCAGTCCAGCCATCACCCTGTCACTACCCATACACTGCTCCAATCACCCAGCCAGTACCATGTACTCATCCAATTTCTCCGCCAATACCCAAGCACTTATAAATTCACCATGTACTCTCCTTGCAGTACTCTGACCATCCAGTCAGTACCCATGCACTCATGCAATGACCCAGGCAGTAACCATCCACTACTACAAACACCTGTGCACTACCCATGCAGTCATCTAATCATCCAGTCAGTACCCATGTACTAATGCAATGACCCAGGCAGTAACCATCCACTGCTACAATCACCTGTGCACTAGCCATGCAGTCCTCTAATCACCTAGACACTACTCATTCACTCCTTCAATTACCCAGGTAGTACCCATGCAGTCCAGCAATCACCCTGTCCCTACCCATGCACTGCTCCAATCACCCAGCCAGTACCATGTACTTATCCAATCACTCCGCCAATACCCAAGCAGTTATAAAATCACCATGCACTCTCCTTGCAGTACTCTGACCATCCAGTCAGTACCCATGTAATCATGCAATGACCCAGGCACTAACACATGCACTGCTACAATCCCCTGAGCACTACCCATGCAGTCCTCTAACCACCTAGACACTACTAATTCACTCCTTCAATTACCCAGGTAGTACCCATGCACCCCCGCAATCACCCTGTCACCAACCATGCACTCCACCAATCACCCAGCCAGTACCATGTACTTATCCAATTGCTTCGCCAATACCCAAGCACTTATAAATTCACCATACACTCTCCTTGCAGTACTCTAATCATCCAGTCAGTACCCATGTACTCATGCAATGACCCAGGCAGTAACCATGCACTGCTACAATCACCTGTGCACTACCCATACAATCCTCTAATCACCTAGACACTACTCATTCACACCTTCAATTACCCAGGGACTTCCCATGTACTCTTTCAATCACCCAGGCACTACCCATGCACTCATACAAGCACCTATGTACTACTGATGCACTCATACAATCACCCTGGCCCTACCCATGCACTCTTTCAATCACTCAACCACTTTCTATGTACTTATGCAATAACCCAGACACTACTGATGCACTTATGCAATCCCCCAATCACTACCAATACACTCTTCCAATTACCCAACCACCACTTATATACTAATGCAATCACCCAGGCATTATCCATCCACTCATGCAATAACTCAGGCATTACAGATACACTCGTGCAATCATGCAGGCACTAGTCATGCACTCATACAATCACCCATGCACTACCCATGCACTGTTTGAATCAATCAAGCCCTACACATATACTCATGCAATCACCCAGGCATTAGCATGCAGTTATTTCTCTTTTTTAACCGGATAAGGTAGTTCTGAAAAGAACTCCTTTTTTTCTTCTTTTTAGTTTTTTAATTTTTTTTAAACTATTTTGTCAATTTGTTTGCTGTTTTTTGAAAAAACAAAAAAACAACAGAGAAAACTGTTAACTTTTGGAATTAAATAGTCATTCCAACACAAAAATCAAAAAATTAGCAACAATGGTTTCTTGCTGCAGAACAAACAGCATCAACTGAATGCTCCCCACAACACAATACAGTCTTGCATTTCATGAAATGTTGTTCAAGGGTTCCAAACTCAAGACGAATGTCCGGTCCCCGAGATGAGGAGCTTGAGGCTCCAGAAGTGTTGGGAGCAGCTCTCTGGTCACCTTCCTGCATGGCTTCTTGTGCACGTCGGAGCTGTTCACGTGCTAGATGTCTCGGGTGGATGGTTTGAAGATGTTTGAACATACTTGATGTTCCACACGAATATTTCTTATCGCTTCCTCTTGATAAAATTCTTGTGCAAAGTGTACAGCTCACCTTTCTAGCGTTCACCTTCTTTTCACCATCTGGAATGGTGAAAAACTTCCAGACAATAGATTCCTTCCTTTTTTTTAGAGGTTGGTCAAACTCTTCATCATCAGAAGGAAGATCTGCAATAGGAGTTGAAGAAGCCATTGTTCAATTTTTCAGCAAACACCAAAAAAATTCACTCACTAGCTGAAAAAACACAGCAGGTGTGTCTCCAGTGATGCTGCAGAGAGAATGACAAAAATGGGTGGGGTCCTTCAATATTCAAATATTTCGCATAGTTAAATCTATTATTAAACTGCCCTCCCCGCCTATTTCCTGCGATGATATGTCATCTCGCTGCAATCTTTTAGCTACTTTTTCTTTAATAAAATCCAAGATATCTATTCCTCTTTTCATCAGACCATCGCTTCAATTAATCTCCCCCAATTAATAACAAAGGAGGCACTGATAATTGCATTTTAGCGGAAATCCCTCTTTTGGATCTTTCCGCCCTGCAAGGTATTCTTGGTCAGCTGAAGTCAGGTTCTCCCAAGGATATAGTTCCCCCCTCTTTTAAATCGGATTTTTGACACAGTTTCCACAACTATCCTAGATCTAATTAACGCTACATATCGGACAGGCATAGTTCCCCTCCCGTGGAAACAAGCAATGGTTAAAGCCTTGCTGAAAAAACCAAATTTGGACCCTGAAATGTTAGGGAATTATCGCCCCATCTCATTGTTACCAGGGATCAGCAAAATTGCTGAAAAACATGTGAATGTTGTTCTGTCCGGGTTCTTGGAAAATAATAACTGCCTTCACCCATCTCAGACTGGCTTTAGGCCCCAACAAGGCACAGAAACCGCTCTGTTAGCGGTGGTAGAGGGTACCAGGAAAATTTTGGATAACGGGGGCTGCGCTGTCATCGTGCTTTTAGATCTGAGCGCAGCCTTCGATACGGTTAATCATCAGCTGCTCATTCAGAGGCTTAGAGATATAGGAGTGACTGATCTGGCCCTTGAATGGATTTCTTCCTTTTTGGATGATCGATCTTTTCAGGTGTTTCATGAAGACTCTATCTCTGACCCTCTACCCCTTCGATGTGGGGTCCCTCAGGGATCCTCCCTGTCCCCCACTCTTTTAACGTATATATGAGCTCCTTGGCAGGTGTTGTGGAGCCTTTCGGCATTCAAATTGTCACATATGCCGATGATACGCAGCTGATTGTCTCTTTTAATCAGCTCAACTCGATCGTCCCGGACTGGGCAATGTGTCTTCGAGAGATCGCAGTGTGGATGGAGGGTTCATTCCTGAAGCTCAACGGATCTAAAACGGAGCTTATGTTCCTGGGTAAACCTTCCATACCCAATATAATAACCTTGTGGCCGAGTTGTTTCGGTCCTCCACCTTCCCCCAAAGATTATATCAAGAGTTTGGGAGTCTGGTTAGACCGTAACCTCGATTTTGGGGAACAAGCAAGGAAGGTTGCTGGCAGCTGTTTTGGGCTGATGAGGATGCTACGGAAAATCCTTCCCCTCCTTCCTATCTCCGCAAGGAAAGTGGTAGTCCAGTCCCTTATACTTTCTAGGCTCGACTATGCCAATGCCCTATACTTAGGAACATCTTGCTCCACGATTAAGAAATTACAAACTGTCCAAAATTGTGCGGCACGACAACTCATGAATATCCCCAGCCGACAGTCAGCAGGGGCCGCTCTGGCCGCCCTTCACTGGCTGCCTATCCAACAGAGAGTGCAGTTTAAGGCGCTCTGTATTACACATAAGGTGCTGTTAGGCCCTAGCCCACCTATCACACGATCTCTCATGTCCTTTTATCATCCTGAGAGAACCCTGCGATCGTGTAATAAACGGATGGTGGTTGTACCTAGAATTAGGAGGGCCCGCACAGGGGGTCGCCTCTTTTCATATAATGCTGCTAGGCTTTGGAACTCCCTCCCCCTTGACATTCGGTGTGAAACTAACCATCTGGCCTTTCGGAAACGCATAAAAACCTTCTTGTTTCCATGACGGAGATGTAGACTATGAATTTGGCCTCTAGCGCTGGGATGCCTTTGGTAACCATGCGCTCTATAAATGCTTTACAATTACAATTACAATTACAACTGCTAGAATGGAAAACCTTGTCAACCAATAAAATGCTTCGTTTTAAAGTCACATGGGGGTCGCGCACCCGGCGCGCAACCAGCCTGCACGCATTTCGACTCCGCGAAAATATATTAAACAATAATATAACTTTATTGCAACTACAAATATATGACTTTTATAATTAGTTTAGATAATCTCTTGCTCTCCTATACACATTAAAGTAATAAACATATAGTTTTAAAACATAAAATTTTTTATGGGGGTCGTGCACCCGGCGCGACCCCATACGTATACGACGTTACACGGGGCCTGGCACCACACACCCATCGCACACCAAATACGCACATGACGCGACCCCATACGTATATGACGTTACGCGGGGCCCGGCACCGCGCACCTGTCGCACACCAAATGCGCACACAACGCGACCCCATACGTATATGACGTTACGCGGGGCCAGGCACCGCGCACCCGTCGCATACCAAACGCGCACACAACGCGACTTCCGCAAAATATATTTAAGAATCATATAACTTCAATGCAAATCCAAATATATGATTTTTATAATTAGTTTAGATAATGTATTACTCTAATATACATATTACAATTATATACACATAGTTTTAACACATAACAAAAATTACGAAAGTCGCGCACCCGGCGCGACCCCCATACGTATATGACATTACGCGCGGCTCGGCACCGCGCACCAGTCGCATACCAAATGTTAATCTGTGCACTCACCGAGATAGGTAGACGATGGGTAGGCGACTCCGCTTTTTTTCCCCAAAAAAAATATATATATATTTTAGAAAACACAAGACATTACATAATTTAAAAAAAAGAAAAAAAATAAGAAAAAATATTTATACAGTTACAAAATAACACTAAAATAAACTAAGCAATTTACTGAAAAAAAGACAGGTTTCATAAACATTATACTTAGAAATTAGCATTTAAAAAACCTTTGAAATTCACTAAAAAAACCATAGGTTCAGGCATGTTATAGTTAGAAATTAACATTTAAAATACCTTTGAAATTCACTGAAAAAACCATAGGTTTCAGGGACGTTATAGATAGAAATTAGCATTTAAAAAACCTTTGAAATTTACTGAAAAAACCATAGGTTTCGGGGACGTTATAGTTAGAAATTAGCATTTAAAAAACCTTTGAAATTCACTGAAAAAACCATAGGTTTCAGGGACGTTATAGTTAGAAATTAGCATTTAAAAACACCTTAGAAATTCACTGAAAAAACCACAGGTTTCAGGGACGTTATAGTTTGTTGGACATTTCACTCGTACAAAACCAGTGAAATTCGGCTGTTATAGTTAGTTCAGCTAACTATAACTCGCGCCCCCGCAATGCACTGCTGATGACGTCACATATTACATCATTCATGACATGGTCAGTGACATCACGGCTGAATTTCACTGGTTTTGTATGAGTGAAATGTCCAACTAACTATAACGTCCCTGAAACTTGTGGTTTTTTCCAGTGAATTTCTACGGTTTTTTAAATGCTAATTTCTAACTATAACGTCCCTGAAACCTATGGTTTTTTCAGTGAATATATATATATCACACACAGAGATGCTCCTGCTGGGATCAAGGGCCCGAGGCAAGTGGCGTGGAATGGCGGCGGAGCAAGTCGTCAATCAATTGCACACATGAAAAGAGGAATGCCCGCACTCTCGGGTTAGCCGCAGGGAAAATTTAATTACATGGGGTGTATATATATGTATGTATGTATGTATATATTCACTGAAAAAACCATAGGTTTTAGGGACAGTTATAGTTAGTTGGACATTTCACTCGTACAAAACCATAGAAATTCCCCGTTATAGTTAGTTCAGCTAACTATAACTCGCGCCCGCAATGCACTGCTGATGACGTCACATATTACATCACTCATGACATGGTCAGTGACATCACTGATGACATCACTGATGACATCTCAAATGACATCACTGATGACATCACTGATGACATCATCCAGTGACTGTGTGTTTCTGTAAAGTTTAAATATGTTTAATATATATAGGGAAAGGCGTATTGAAGAATGAGTGGGTGTATAAGTGTCTGAATGGATGATTTAGTACGTGAGTGACTGACTCTACAAGTGAGTGATTAAATGTATCTTACTGAATGCATGGGTTAGTGACTAAACTGTGTGAATGTCTGTATCCGTCTGTCTGTTGGTTTGTAAGCGGCTGCATGGCTTTCTGAATAGCTACATGAGTGTCTACATGAGTTATTGATTGATTGTCTGAGTATCTGTATGGGTGCCTGAGTGTTTGTGTGGGTGGGGTGTGTGTGACTCTGTGCATAGAAGTGTGAGTTGGTGATTCACTGGGTGCATGGTTTCAAGAGTGCATCTGTGATGGACTGTATGGGTGGGTGAGTGTGTGTATGGGTGTGTTAGTGATTGAATGTATATCTCAGTGGTACATGTGTGAGTAACTACATATGTGAAAGGCAGTATATATGTGTGTTGGAGTATATAAATGGCTATAAGTGAGAGTGTGTGATTGTGAGAGTGGCTGTATGGATGAGTGTGTACTTGTATCAGTGATTGTATAAGAGCGTAAGAATGTGCTAGTATTTGTATAAGTAAGTGAGCTGGTGTGTGTATAACTGTATAGGTGAGTAAATGGGTGTGTGATTAAGTTTTTGCATGACTGACTAGGTGTGTGAGTACCTCTATGGATGAGTGGCGGTGTGTGAGTGTTTATATAGGTGTATGAGTGCGTATGATAGTCCTGTACTGAGTGACTAAGTATGAGTGACTGTACGGGTGAGTGAGTGGATGTGTGTGTAGACCTAAGAATCAGTGAGTGGGTATGTAGTTTTTGGTGTTGGAGTGTCTATGGTTTTGAGAATGGCAGTCTGTAATTTAGAGTGGGTGTATAAAAAGTTATATTAGGGTGTGAGAAGATGCATGAAATTATCACATGGATGATGTCATCAGTGATGTCATTTGAGATGTCATCAGTGATGTCATCAGTGATGTCACTGCCCATGTCATGAGTGATGTAATATGTGACGTCATCAGCAGTGCATTGCGAGGCGTGAGTTATAGTTAGCTGAACTAACTATAACGGGGGAATTTCTATGGTTT
Organism: Calotriton arnoldi; assembly: GCA_963921515.1. Classification (NCBI taxonomy): domain Eukaryota; kingdom Metazoa; phylum Chordata; class Amphibia; order Caudata; family Salamandridae; genus Calotriton; species Calotriton arnoldi. The sequence continues at coordinate 518,001 of CAWUFW010012523.1, forward strand.
TGTACGAGTGAAATGTCCAACTAACTATAACTGTCCCTAAAACCTATGGTTTTTTCAGTGAATTTCAAAGGTTTTTTAAATGCTAATTTCTAACTATAACGTGTCTGAAACCTATGGTTTTTTCAGTGAATTTCAAAGGTTTTTTAAATGCTAATTTCTAACTATAACGTGCCTGAAACCTATGATTTTTAAGTGAATTTCAAAGGTTTTTTAAATGCTAGTTTCTAACTATGCCTACAGAGGTAGGACATGTGAAGAAAGAAGAAAAACGCACAGAAAGAAGCAAAAGATGTGCAGAAAGAGGAGCAGAAAGAGGCCTTGTTGCAAAATCATCCTGTGCCCACAACTTTTTCAGACGGGTACTGGTGGTAACTGACTCTGACTAACCAGAGCCAGTGCTATGCTAAAAGACACTTAGAATACAGTGAAAACACCTACATACACTAGGGAACACTATGCGTTGGGGTACCCCTGTGATTAGCATGACCTCCTCTGCAAGTCCCTAGTACATAATAGGGCAGGGGATTAAAACTACCTCTTAAAACACGCTACAGGGCGCGTTTGCACAGTGGTGAAGGGAGGGGGGCCTGAGGTGACATGTGTGCAAACGCACCCGTGGCGCGTTTTAAGTTGCAGGATTAAGTCCCCTTGAATTCTGAGGGTCCCTGAGGCCCAACCAGCCCCCAGGTACCTACAGTTAGGACCACAGAGCTGAGTTGCAGAGAGGCGTTCTGAGGCCACGCACCTTTTTTCACCTCTCTGCAACGCAACTCTGTTGTGCTTACTGAAGGTACCTGGTGGGCTAGTTGGCCCCAGGGTCCCTCAGGATTCAAAGGAATTAATTCCCCAACTTAAAACGCACCACAGGGCGTGTTTGCGCACATGTCACCTGAGGCCCCGCCCCTCCCTTCACCACTGTGCAAACGCGCCCCGTGGTGCGTTTTAAGTTGGGGGATTAGGTCACCTTGAATCCTGAGGGTCCCTGGGGCCCAACTAGCCCACTAGGTACTTCCAGTAAGCACCACAGGCCTGCGTTGCAACGCCTGTAACAAATTGTGCAGTTGTGTTTAGGTAGTGAAGAGGGTCGTGCTGGGGGTAGTGTTTTAGGGTTTAGGGTAGTGCAGTGGTATTTGTGTAGTGTAGGGGGTCATGCTGGGGGTAGATTTAGGGTTTAGGGAAGTGCAGTGGTGTTTGGGTAGTGTAGGGAGTCGTGCTGGGGGAGTGTTTTAGGGTTTAGGGTAGTGCAGTGGTGTTTGGGTAGTGTAGGGGGTCGTGCTGGGGGTAGTGTTTTAGGGTTTAGGGTAGTGCAGTGGTGTTTGGGTAGTGTAGGGGTCGTGCTGGGGGTAGTGATTTAGGGTAGTGCAGTGGTGTTTGGGTAGTGTAGGGGTACTGCTGGGGTAGTGTTTTAGGGTTTAGGTTAGTGCAGTGGTGTTTGGGTAGTGTAGGGGTACTGCGGGGGTAGTGTTTTAGGGTTTAGGGTAGTGCAGTGGTGTTTGTGTAGTGTAGGAGGTCGTGTTTTAGGGTTTAGGGTAGTGCAGTGGTCTTTGGGTAGTGTAGGGAGTCATGCGGGGGTAGTGTTTTAGGGTTTAGGGTAGTGTAGGGGGTCATGCGGGGGTAGTGTTTTAGGGATTAGGGTAGTGCATTGGTGTTTGGGTAGTGTAGGGGTCATGCGGGGGGTAGTGTTTTAGGGTTTAGGGCAGTGCAGTGGTGTTTGGGTAGTGTAGGGGGTCGTGCTGGGGGAGTGTTTTAGGGTTTAGGGCAGTGCAGTGGTGTTCGGGTAGTGTAGGGGGTCGTGCTGGGGGAGTGTTTTAGGGTTTAGGGCAGTGCAGTGGTGTTCGGGTAGTGTAGGGGGTCGTGCTGGGGGAGTGTTTGAGGGTTTAGGGCAGTGCAGTCGTGTTCGGGTAGTGTAGGGGGTTGTGCTGGGGGTAGTATTTTAGGGTTTAGGGTAGGGCAGTGGTGTTCGGGTAGTGTAGGGGGTCGTGCTGGGGTAGTGTTCTAGGGTTTAGGGCAGTGCAGTGGTGTTTGGGCAGTGTAGGGGGTAATGCTGGGGGTGGTGTTTTAGGGTTTAGGGCAGTGCAGTGGTGTTCGGGCAGTGTAGGGGGTCGTGCTGGGGGTGGTGTTTCAGGGTTTAGGGCAGTGCAGTGGTGTTCGGGCAGTGTAGGGGGTGGTATTTCAGGGTTTAGGGCAGGCAGTGGTGTTCGGGCAGTGTAGGGGGTCGTGCTGGGGGTGGTGTTTCAGGGTTTGGGGCAGTGCAGTGGTGTTCGAGCAGTAAAGGGGGTCGTTCTGGGGGTGGTGTTTCAGGGTTTAGGGCAGTGCAGTGGTGTTCGGGCAGTGTAGGGGGCGGTGCAGGGGGTGGTGTTTCAGGGTTTAGGGCAGTGCAGTGGTGTTCGGGCAGTGTAGGGGTGCTGCAGGGGGTGGTGTTTCAGGGTTTAGGGCAGTGCAGTGGTGTTCGGGCAATGTAGGGGGTCATGCAGGGGGTGGTGTTTCAGGGTTTAGGGCAGTGCAGTGGTGTTCGGGCAGTGTAGGGGGTCGTGCTGGGGTTGGTGTTTCAGGGTTTAGGGCAGTGCAGTGGTGTTCGGGCAGTGTAGGGGTCGTGCTGGGGCTGGTGTTTCAGGGTTTAGGGCAGTGCAGTGGTGTTCGGGCAGTGTAGGGGATTGTGCTGGGGCTGGTGTTTCAGGGTTTAGGACAGTGCAGTGGTGTTCGGGCAGTGTAGGTGGTCGTGCTGGGGCTGGTGTTTCAGGGTTTAGGGCAGTGCAGTGGTGTTCGGGCAGTGTAGGGGGTCATGCTGGGGCTGGTGTTTCAGGGTTTAGGGCAGTGCAGTGGTGTTCGGGCAGTGTAGGGGGTCATGCTGGGGCTGGTGTTTCAGGGTTTAGGGCAGTGCAGTGGTGTTCGGGCAGTGTAGGGGGTCTTGCTGGGGCTGGTGTTTCAGAGTCTAGGGCAGTGCAGTGGTGTTCGGGCAGTGTAGGGGGTCTTGCTGGGGCTGGTGTTTCAGGGTTTAGGGCAGTGCAGTGGTGTTCGGGCAGTGTAGGGGGTCATGCTGGGGGTGGTGTTTCAGGGTTTAGGGCAGTGCAGTGGTGTTTGGGCAGTGTAGAGGGTCATGCTGGGGCTAGTGTTTCAGGATTTAGGGCAGAGCAATGGTGTTCAGGCAGTGTAGGGGTTTTGCTGGAGGTGGTGTTTCAGGGTTTAGGGCAGTGCAGTGGTGTTCGTGCAGTGTAGGGGGTGTTGTTTCAGGGTTTAGGGCAGTGGTGTTCAGGCAGTGTAGGGGGTCTTGCTGGGGTTGATGTTTCAGGGTTTAGGGCAGTGCAGTGGTGTTCGGGCAGTGTAGGGGGTCGTGCTGGGGTGGTGTTTCAGGGTTTAGGGCAGTGCAGTGGTGTTCCGGCAGTGTAGGAGGTCGTGCAGGGGGTGGTGTTTCAGGGTTTAGGGCAGTGCAGTGGTGTTCGGGCAGTGTAGGGGGTCATGCTGGGGGTGGTGTTTCAGGGTTTAGGGCAGTGCAGTGGTGTTCGGGCAGTGTAGGGTGTCGTGCTGAGGGTGGTGTTTCAGGGTTTAGGGCAGTGCAGTGATGTTCGGGCAGTGTAGGGGGTCGTGCAGGGGGTGGTGTTTCAGGGCTTAGGGCAGTGCAGTGGTGTTTGGGCAGTGTAGGGGGTCGTGCAGGGGGTGGTGTTTCAGGGTTTAGGGCAGTGCAGTGGTGTTCGGCCAGTGTAGGTGGTCTTGCTGGGGGTGGTGTTTCAGGCTTTAGTGCAGTGGTGTTCGGGCAGTGTAGGGGGTCTTGCTGGGGGTGGTGTTTCAGGGTTTAGGGCAGTGCAGTGGTGTTCGGGCAGTTTAGGGGGTCTTGCTGGGGCTGGTGTTTCAGGGTTTAGGGCAGTGCAGTGGTGTTCGGGCAGTGTAGGGGGTCGTGCTGGGGCTGGTATTTGAGGGTTTAGGGTAGTGCAGTGGTGTTCGGGCAGTGTAGGGGGTCGTGCTGGGGCTGGTGTTTCAGGGTTTAGGGCAGTGCAGTGGTTTTCGGGCAGTGTAGGCGGTCGTGCTGGGTCTGGTGTTTCAGGGTTTAGGGCAGTGCAGTGGTGTTCGGGCAGTGTACGGGGTTGTGCTGGGGCTGGTGTTTCAGGGTTTAGGGCAGTGCAGTGGTGTTCGGGCAGTGTAGGGGGTCGTGCTGGGGGTGGTGTTTCAGGGTTTAGGGCAGTGCAGTGGTGTTCGGGCAGTGTAGGGGTCGTGCTGGGGCTGGTGTTTCATGGTTTAGGGCAGTGCAGTGGTGTTCGGGCAGTGTAGGGGGTCGTGCTGGGGAGGTGTTTCAGGGTTTAGGGCAGTGCAGTGGTGTTCGGGCAGTGTAGGGGGTCATGCTGGGGGTGGTGTTTCAGGGTTTAGGGCAGTGCAGTGGTGTACGGGCAGTGTAGGGGGTCTTGCTGGGGGTGGTGTTTCAGGGTTTAGGGCAGTGGTGTTCGGGTAGTGTAGGGGATCTTGCTGGGGGTAGTGTTTCGGGGTTTAGGGCAGTGCAGTGGTGTTCATGCAGTGTAGGGGGTCGTGCTGGGGGTGGTGTTTCAGGGTTTAGGGCAGTGCAGTAGTGTTCGGGCAGTGTAGGGGATCGTGCAGGGGGTGGTGTTTCAGGGTTTAGGGCAGTGCAGTGGTGTTCGGGCAGTGTAGGGGGTCGTGCTGGGGGTGGTGTTTCAGGGATTAGGGCAGTGCAGTGGTGTTCGGGCAGTGTAGGGGGTCGTGCAGGGGGTGGTGTTTCAGGGTTTAGGGCAGTGCAGTGGTGTTCGGGCAGTGTAGGGGTCGTGCTGGGGCTGGTGTATCAGGGTTTAGGGCAGTGCAGTGGTGTTTGGGCAGTGTAGGGGGTCTTGCTGGGGGTGGTGTTTCAGGGTTTAGGGCAGTGGTGTTCGGGCAGTGTAGGGGGTCTTGCTGGGGGTGGTGTTTCAGGGTTTAGGGCAGTGCAGTGGTGTTCGGGCAGTGTAGGGGGTCTTGCTGGGGGTAGTGTTTCAGGGTTTAGGGCAGTGCAGTGGTGTTCGGGCAGTGTAGGGGGTCTTGCTGGGGGTAGTGTTTCAGGGTTTAGGACAGTGCAGTGGTGTTCGGGCAGTGTAGGGGGTCGTGCTGGGGATGGTGTTTCAGGGTTTAGGGCAGTGCAGTAGTGTTCGGGCAGTGTAGGGGGTCGTGCTGGGGGTGGTGTTTCAGGGTTTAGGGCAGTGCAGTGGTGTTCGGGCAGTGTAGGGGTCGTGCTGGGGGTGGTGTTTCAGGGTTTAGGGCAGTGCAGTGGTGTTCGGGCAGTGTAGGGGGTCGTGCTGGGGGTGGTGTTTCAGGGTTTAGGGCAGTGCAGTGGTGTTCGGGCAGTGTAGGGGGTCGTGCTAGGGGTATGTGTTTCAGGGTTTAGGGCAGTGCAGTGGTGTTCGGGCAGTGTAGGGGGTCGTGCTGGGGGTGGTGTTTCAGGGTTTAGGGCAGTGCAGTGGTGTTCGGGCAGTGTAGGGGGTCGTGCTGGGGGTGGTGTTTCAGGGTTTAGGGCAGTGCAGTGGTGTTCGGGCAGTGTAGGGGGTCGTGCTGGGGGTGGTGTTTCAGGGTTTAGGGCAGTGGTGTTCGGGCAGTGTAGGGGTCTTGCTGGGGGTGATGTTTCAGGGTTTAGGGCAGTGCAGTGGTGTTCGGGCAGTGTAGGAGGTCTTGCTGGGGGTAGTGTTTCAGGGTTTAGGGCAGTGCAGTGGTGTTCGGGCAGTGTAGGGGTCATGCTGGGGGTGGTGTTTCAGGGTTTAGGGCAGTGCAGTGGTGTTCGGGCAGTGTAGGGGGTCGTGAAGGGGGTGGTGTTTCAGGGTTTAGGGCATGCAGTGGTGTTCGGGCAGTGTAGGGGGTCGTGCTAGGGTATGTGTTTCAGGGTTTAGGGCAGTGCAGTGGTGTTCGGGCAGTGTAGGGGGTCATGCAGGGGTGGTGTTTCAGGGTTTAGGGCAGTGCAGTGGTGTTCGGGCAGTGTAGGGGGTCGTGCTGGGGGTGGTGTTTCAGGGTTTAGGGCAGTGCAGTGGTGTTCGGGCAGTGTAGGGGGTCGTGCTGGGGGTGGTGTTTCAGGGTTTAGGGCAGTGGTGTTCGGGCAGTGTAGGGGGTCTTGCTGGGGGTGATGTTTCAGGGTTTAGGGCAGTGCAGTGGTGTTCGGGCAGTGTAGGAGGTCTTGCTGGGGGTAGTGTTTCAGGGTTTAGGGCAGTGCAGTGGTGTTCGGGCAGTGTAGGGGTCATGCTGGGGGTGGTGTTTCAGGGTTTAGGGCAGTTCAGTGGTGTTCGGGCAGTGTAGGGGGTCGTGAAGGGGTGGTGTTTCAGGGTTTAGGGCAGTGCAGTGGTGTTCGGGCAGTGTAGGGGGTCGTGCTAGGGTATGTGTTTCAGGGTTTAGGGCAGTGCAGTGGTGTTCGGGCAGTGTAGGGGGTCGTGCAGGGGCTGGTGTTTCAGGGTTTAGGGCAGTGCAGTGGTGTTCGGGCAGTGTAGGGGGTCGTGCTGGGGGTAGTGTTTTAGGGTTTAGGGTAGTGCAGTGGTGCTTGTGTAGTGTAGGGGGTCGTGCTGGGGGTAGTGTTTTAGGGTTTAGGGTAGTGCAGTGGTGGTTGTGTAGTGTAGGGGGTCATGTTTTAGGGTAGTGCAGTGGTGTTTGGGTAGTGTAGGGGGTCGTGCTGGGGGTAGTGTTTTAGGATTTAGGTTAGTGCAGTGGTGTTTGGGTAGTGTAGGGGGTCGTGCTGGGGTAGTGTTTTAGGGTTTAAGGTAGTGCAGTGGTGTTTGTTTAGTGTAGGGGGTCGTGCTGGGGGTCGTGTTTTAGGTTTTAGGGTAGTGCAGTGGTGTTTGTGTAGTGTAGGGGGTCGTGCTGGGGGTAGTGTTTTAGGGTTTAGGGTAGTGCAGTGGTATTTGTGTAGTGTAGGGGGTCATGTTTTAGGGTAGTGCAGTGGTGTTTGGGTAGTGTAGGGGGTCGTGCTGGGGGTAGTGTTTTAGGATTTAGGTTAGTCCAGTGGTGTTGGGGTAGTGTTTTAGGATTTAGGGTAGTGCAGTGGTGTTTGTGTAGTGTACGGGGTCATGCTGGGGGTAGTGTTTTAGGGTTTAGGATAGTGCAGTGGTGCTTGTGTAGTGTAGGGGGTCGTGCTGGGGTAGTGTTTTAGGGTTTAGGGTAGTGCAGTGGTGTTTTTGTAGTGTAGGGGGTCAAGTTTTAAGATGCAACGCTCCAATACCTGACCAGTCTGCACTACATAAAACTGCAAAAAACTAAAAATAAAAAGTGTTTTGCACACTTTTGTCATTGGGCTATATGTGGGCTACATCTGGGTAATATTTGTGCTACATTTGGGCTCTTTTTTCACTGGTGGCCATCTTGGAAGACTTCTTTGTTATGAAGTTTCCTAATTTCCTCATTTACTGCAGTCTCCTCAGTAGGAAATGCTTTCAGTTTTTTACTTTGATTCCATCAAGAAGGCATTCAGATGTGTCACACATTTGCCATAAATTCAGAATGTTATTACTCTAGTTGTTCATTAGATCACTGTAGTAAAGCTACTGCTCACCAAGGAGTTAACTGGAAGTCTACTGCTGGTATTGAAAGTGATTGTTTCAGTCTGCATGTCAGAATTTTCTAATGAAATAGAAGAGGATTTGAGATCTCACTTAAAACATGCACTAAATTTTCTTTTTGCAGCACTAACCATAATGTCTATGGCAAAATGAACCCCCTCATTTTGTTCCTTTTTAAATTAAATGTTTTAAGTGTTACCAGTTTATTCCAATCAAGATGGCTTCAGGTGTGCCATACTTTTGTCATAAGTAAGGCTGTTAGCACTCTAGTTGTTCTTTAGAACACTCTGGGAAGCTGCAGTAGAACACAAAGGCATCAACTGACAGGCTGCTCCTGTTGAAATATAACAGGAAGATATTTGAGATCTCACTTAAAACATGTCGTAATTTTTCTTTCTACAGCACTAACCATAATTTCTATGGCAAAATGAACCCCTCATTTTGTTCCTTTTTAAATTAAATGTTTTAAGTGTTACCAGTTTATTCCAATCAAGATGGCTTCAGGTGTGCCATACTTTTGTCATAAGTAAGACTGTTAGCGCTCTAGTTGTTCTTTAGAACACTCTGGGAAGCTGCAGTAGAACACAAAGGCATCAACTGACAGGCTGCTCCTGTTGAAATATAACAGGAAGATATTTGAGATCACACTTGAAACATGTCCTAATTTTTCTTTCTACAGCACTAACCATAATTTCTATGACAAAATGAACCCCATCATTTTGTTCCTTTTTAAATTAAATGTTTTAAGTGTTACCAGTTTATTCCAATCAAGATGGCTTCAGGTGTGCCATACTTTTGTCATAAGTAAGACTGTTAGCGCTCTAGTTGTTCTTTAGAACACTCTGGGAAGCTGCAGTAGAACACAAAGGCATCAACTGACAGGCTGCTCCTGTTGAAATATAACAGGAAGATATTTGAGATCACACTTGAAACATGTCCTAATTTTTCTTTCTAGAGCACTAACCATAATTTCTATGACAAGATGAACCCCATCATTTTGTTCCTTTTTAAATTAAATGTTTTAAGTGTTACCAGTTTATTCCAATCAAGATGGCTTCAGGTGTGCCATACTTTTGTCATAAGTAAGGCTGTTAGCACTCTAGTTGTTCTTTAGAACACTCTGGGAAGCTGCAGTAGAACACAAAGGCATCAACTGACAGGCTGCTCCTGTTGAAATATAACAGGAAGATATTTGAGATCACACTTGAAACATGTCCTAATTTTTCTTTCTACAGCACTAACCATAATTTCTATGACAAAATGAACCCCATCATTTTGTTCCTTTTAAATTAAATGTTTTAAGTGTTACCAGTTTATTCCAATCAAGATGGCTTCAGGTGTGCCATACTTTTGTCATAAGTAAGACTGTTAGCGCTCTAGTTGTTCTTTAGAACACTCTGGGAAGCTGCAGTAGAACACAAAGGCATCAACTGACAGGCTGCTCCTGTTGAAATATAACAGGAAGATATTTGAGATCACACTTGAAACATGTCCTAATTTTTCTTTCCAGAGCACTAACCATAATTTCTATGACAAGATGAACCCCATCATTTTGTTCCTTTTTAAATTAAATGTTTTAAGTGTTACCAGTTTATTCCAATCAAGATGGCTTCAGGTGTGCCATACTTTGTCATAAGTAAGGCTGTTAGCACTCTAGTTGTTCTTTAGAACACTCTGGGAAGCTGCAGTAGAACACAAAGGAATCAACTGACAGTCTCTGCCCTTGTTGGATGTACATGTTTTACTGAGAATGTCAGACTTCATTCTCACATGACTGAGAAAGATAATGTGAATTTACAGAAAATATGCTCTCATTTTAGCTTCTGGGGCACCTTCCAAAACTGTATGGGACAAGCATGTGAAAATAGTTTTCTCTCAAACATGATTCATGATATCCCAGCAGAAGGTTTTTCACAGGGTAAAATCACCTTAGAACACACCACAATTCCTGAAATTAGTATGGTACCATCAACAAATGAATTCTAATGTAACTAAAGTCTGTTATCACCCTTTATAGTTCTCCTTTTGGTAACCCTCAAAATCTTCGATTCACTACAATGCATTTCAATGGGGTACTATCATTTATATTGGTCCCAAGATGGCTGCCAGCAATTCCAGGATGAAGTGCTGACAGCCAATCAGATCTCACGATGACATGTGTGGTTAGGCTCCGCCCAGATATATATGTGTTTTTACTTTTGATTTTCTCAGCAACTACTGAACGGATTTACACCATTTAACAAAAAGGGTTCTTTTTGAACCAAGAACTACCTCTTTGCCAAATTTGGTGTAATTCCGTTCAGCAGTTCGGGCTGTAGCCTTGCATAAAGTTTCCTATGGGAAATTGATTTTTGACTCTTATTTTTAATTTCTCCACAACTACTGAACGGATTTACACCATTTAACAAAAGGGTTCTTTCTGAACCAAGAACTACCTCTTTGCCAAATTTGGTGTAATTCCGTTCAGCAGTTCGGACTGTAGCCGTGTCTAAAGTTTCCTATGGGAAAATGAATGGGAAAACACGTTTTGGGACCCCCTTTTTCTCGGCCCCGCTTGACGAATCACCCTGAGACTTTCAGGGTAGGAGCGGACCGGAGCGGGCCATAAAGTTTGAAAATTTCGCGAAGATTCGTCAACCGACGCAAGAGTTATTTCAAATAGAATGTCGCGGATTTCCTATGGAAAATAGGTCCTAACTATAACTATCTACTGGCGACCGCCAGTAGATAATATATATATATATATATATTATCTACTGGCGGTCGCCAGTAGATAGTTATAGTTAGGACCTATTTTCCATAGGAAATCCGCGACATTCTATTTGAAATAACTCTCTTGCCGGTTGACGAATCTTCGCGAAATTTTCATACTTTATGGCCCGCTCCGGTCCGCTCCTACCCTGAAAGTCTCGGGTGATTCATCAAGCGGGGCCGAGAAAAGGGGGTCCCAAAACGTGTTTTCCCCATTCATTTTCCCATAGGAAACTTTAGACACGGCTACAGCCCGAACTGCTGAACGGAATTACACCAAATTTGGCAAAGAGGTAGTTCTTGGTTCAGAAAGAACCCTTTTTGTTAAATGGTGTAAATCCGTTCAGTAGTTGCGGAGAAATTAAAAAAATAAGAGTCAAAAATCAATTTCCCATAGGAAACTTTATGCAAGGCTACAGCCGAACTGCTGAACGGAATTACACCAAATTTGGCAAAGAGGTAGTTCTTGGTTCAGAAAGAACCCTTTTTGTTAAATGATGTAAATCCGTTCAGTAGTTGCTGAGAAAATCAAAAGTAAAAACACATATATATCTGGGCGGAGCCTAACCACACATGTCATCGTGAGATCTGATTGGCTGTCAGCACTTCATCCTGGAATTGCTGGCAGCCATCTTGAGACCAATATACATGACAGTACCCCATTGAAATGCCTTGTAGTGAATCAAAGATTTTGAGGGTTACCAAAAGGAGAACTATTAAGGGTGATAACAGACTTTAGTTACATTAGAATTCATTTGTTGATGGTACCATACTAATTTCAGGAATTGTGGTGTGTTCTAAGGTGATTTTACCCTGTGAAAAACCTTCTGCTGGGATATCATGAATCATGTTTGAGAGAAAACTATTTTCACATGCTTGTCCCATACAGTTTTGGAAGGTGCTCCAGAAGCTAAAATGAGAGCATATTTTCTGTAAATTCACATTATCTTTCTCAGTCATGTGAGAATGAAGTCTGACATTCTCAGTAAAACATGTACATCCAACAAGGGCAGAGACTGTCAGTTGATTCCTTTGTGTTCTACTGCAGCTTCCCAGAGTGTTCTAAAGAACAACTAGAGTGCTAACAGCCTTACTTATGACAAAAGTATGGCACACCTGAAGCCATCTTGATTGGAATAAACTGGTAACACTTAAAACATTTAATTTAAAAAGGAACAAAATGATGGGGTTCATTTTGTCATAGAAATTATGGTTAGTGCTATAGAAAGAAAAATTAGGACATGTTTCAAGTGAGATCTCAAATATCTTCCTGTTATATTTCAACAGGAGCAGCCTGTCAGTTGATGCCTTTGTGTTCTACTGCAGCTTCCCAGAGTGTTCTAAAGAACAACTAGAGTGCTAACAGCCTTACTTATGACAAAAGTATTGCACACCTGAAACCATCTTGATTGGAATAAACTGGTAACACTTAAAACATTTAATTTAAAAAGGAACAAAATGATGGGGTTAATTTTGTCATAAAAAGTATGGGTAGTGCTGTAGAAAGAAAAATTAGGACATGTTTCAAGTGTGATCTCAAATATCTTCCTGTTATATTTCAACAGGAGCAGCCTGCCAGTTGATGCCTTTGTGTTCTACTGCAGCTTCCCAGAGTGTTCTAAAGAACAACTAGAGCGCTAACAGCCTTACTTATGACAAAAGTATGGCACACCGGAAGCCATCTTGATTGGAATAAACCATTAATACTTAAAACATTTAATTTAAAAAGGAACAAAATGAGGGGGTTCTTTTTAAATAGAAATTATGGTTAGTGCTGCAGAAAGAAAAATGAGGGCATGTTTTAAGTGAGATCTCAAATCCTCTTCTATTTCATTAGAAAATTCTGACATGCAGACTGAAACAATCACTTTCAATACCAGCAGCAGACTTCCAGTTAACTCCCTGGTGAGCAGTAGCTTTAGTACAGTGATCTAATGAGCAACTAGAGTGCTAACATTCTGAATTTATGGCAAATGTGAGACACATCTGAATGCCTTCTTGATGGAATCAAAGTAAAAACTGAAACTGAAAACTGAGGAGACTGCAGTAAATGAGGAAATTAGGAAACTTCATAACAAAGAAGTCTTCCAAGATGGCCACCAGAGAAAAAAGAGCCCAAATGTAGCACAAATATTACCCAGATGTAGCCCACATATAGCCCAATGACAAAAGTGTGCAAAACACTTTTTATTTTTAGTTTTTTTGCAGTTTTATGTAGTGCAGACTGGTCAGGTATTGGAGCGTTGAATCTTAAAACATGACCCCTACACTACAAAAACACTACTGCACTACTCTAAACCCTAAAACACTACCCCAGCACGACTCCCTACACTACACAAGCACCACTGCACTATCCTAAACCCTAAAACACTACCCCCAGCATGACCCCCTACACTACACAAACACCACTGCACTACCCTAAACCCTAAAACACTACCCCAGCACGATCCCCTACACTACCCAAACACCACTGCACTAACCTAAATCCTAAAACAATACCCCCAGCACGACCCCCTACACTACCCAAACACCACTGCACTACCCTAAATCCTAAAACACTAGCCCCAGCACAACCCCCTACACTGCCAGAACACCATTGCACTGCCCTAAACCCTGAAACACCAGCCCCAGCACGACCCCCTACACTGCCCGAACACTACTGCACTGCCCTAAACCCTGAAACACCACCCCGTGCACAACCCCTACACTGCCCGAACACCACTGCACTGCCCTAAACCCTGAAACACCACCCCCAGCACGACACCTACACTGCCCGAACACCACTGCACTGCCCTAAACCCTGAAACACCATTCCCCTGCACGACCCCCTACACTGCCCGAACACTACTGCACTGCCCTAAACCCTGAAACACCATCCCCAGCACGACCCCCTACACTGCACGAACACCCCTGCACTGCCCTAAACCCTGAAACACTACCCCCAGCAAGACCCCCTACACTGCCCGAACACCACTGCACTGCCCTAAACCCTGAAACATCACCGCCAGCAAGACCCCCTACACTGCCCGAACACCACTGCACTGCCCTAAACCCTGAAACATCACCCCCAGCAAGACCCCCTACACTGCCCGAACACCACTGCACTACCCTAAACCCTACAACACTACCCCCAGCACGACCCCTACACTACACAAGCACCACTGCACTACCCTAAACCCTAAAACACTACCCCCAGAACGACCCCCTACACTTCCCGAACACCACTGCACTGCCCTAAACCTTGAAAACCAGTGTAGGAGAGTAGGATCTGCTTCACATGGGTACCCCCACTTTTTGCTGATGCTTCACTGTTTTTCGACATTAGTCTGGCTGGGGCCCTGCTAATCAGAACCCCAGCCTAGCTGCTTCCTCTCTAAAATGGTTTCCATGTGCCTTAGGCACATCACTGATTGGAATCTGGAGTGCCCTTATAAGTCCCTAGTATATGGTATACTATGTACCAAGGGCATAGGTACCTCAGAGGCCTGCCAGGGGCTGCAGCATGTATTATGCCACCCCTGGAAGGCCATCCAAACTGACACCACAGGTCTGCTACTGCAGCCTGGGTAAGGTGGTGCATGCACCTCTTACTGTGATATAGGTTACCTATATCACTAAATACATACACACATATAAACCTATAAGTCACTCCTAAGGCAGGCCTTATCAATCCTAAAGGCAGAGTGCATGGTTCCTATGTGAGAGGGTGCCCCTGCATGAGCAGGGCCCTCTGCAGCGTTCGGAGACCCTTCTCTGATGCTGTTTGTAGTGCAGCCTGACCATATACTCTTAAGCGCATTATAACCTCGCGGTAAATGCTAACTTTGGAATGGCTGCACCTAAACATGTCGTGTTTGGTGTCAAACATCTTGGAATACTACCCCCGCCAATTCTGGTGGCGGGGGTAGCATTCCACCCTTCTAGAGGGAGAGACATGTTAACCCTGGCCTGGCCCGGTAACTTCTTTCTAAAGCCCTGGCATCACAAAATGGATGCTGCTGCCACAGACACGAGTCTGGCCTCCTGCTGCTGGACGAAACTCCGGCAGGGGAGGCCTGGACAATAGGTTTCTGTCCCAGGGAGGTGTGACCACCTCCCCAGACAGGATAATGTGTATTGGGGCTGGGCGGGAGCACTTTCGGGTGCTTTGAAGTCCTGCACTGGGGGCACATTTGGTGTCCCTGTGCATACCCCAGTTCAAACCGGATCAGGGGCTTGCAGCCCATGCTTTGGCGCGAACTGGACAAAGGGAAAGGGGTGTAGCCACCCTCTGCCCTGACCCACCCATAGGTGGGGCCACAGAGTAGTCCAACCCCTATCCTTAGTATAAGTATAGGAACCCAGTCCTTAGGACTTTAGATTATCCCTGGACGAAACTCTGAAACTGAATCCTGGACCTTCGACGCTCTACTCACGATTAGAGGACAGAAGAATCTCCCTTGGGGTCAAGGAGTGACTCCCCTGCTTGGCAGGCACCAAAGAAGCATCTGTCCGGTTCGCATTTCTGAAGCTCTGCCGGACGCCGAAGTCATCGCATCACCAGAGGTGGATTCTCAGACTTCCCCGAGGCTACCCTGAGTCCCCAGCAAAGCTGAGGCCCGTGGCTATCGTGGGTGACTTGGGACCATGACCCCTGGACACAGAGCACATTTGCAAGTGCATCCTTTTCTGAGTCTCCCAAGAAGTCGTGCTTTAGGCTCCGAGTAGCCCTAGCCTCCAGCACCAACTGCACCGAAGATCACTGGCCCCCACTCCACGAGTGTCCTGTGAGCCAGATCCACGTGCGGCGTCATGAGGCTCCTTCGCGGTCGCTAGCCCATTGGCTAGTAGCCCTTAACGAAGGCCAATCTTTTCCTAACTTGGCATCCTGGTTGCTCCAGGCCTGCCCTCACTTACCTTCGCTGGGTGAGTTCCCCAGACCTTGCTGGTCTGCACCATCGACAATCTTCCTCTGCATTGAGACTTGCCGTTGCCAAGGCTTGTTGGGTCCAATCCGGTTGCCGACACCTCAGCACTCGACAGACATTGTGTACCAGCCCGAATCCTGCTCCTGGTCGCCAACAATGCCTCCTGGACCTCGTGGCTGAAGAGTCAAGACGACCGTCAATGCACCTGAAGCACTCGACATCGGTGGGCATCTGTCCATCGCCTTCCTGGTCACTGGCTAGTGACCCAGACTCTGTCCCCTCTGCTTTCAGGTTCTTCAGAACTCCGATCCACTCTTGGATCCACCCGGACACTTTTCACTTGGTCGCCAGCAGCACTTTGCAGCAGATCGCCATTCAAATCGACGACGAAACCCGACCCCGAAAGGCACCTATGCACCCGGCTTCCTGGGTGAGGTAACACGAGTACTCCGGTGCTCCCGTGGGTAGAGACTCTTCAAAGTCCTAGATCTCAAAGGGTTTGGTCCAAGTCCTCTTTTAAGTGTCCCTTTTCTCTAATTTCCCGATCACGACTTTCTCCATAGAAGTCAACGGCGATCGCGGTTGTGTATTTACACTGCACGCGTCTCCCGTGGGTCCCCTGTGTCACTACCTTGGGTGGTTCCTTGTGGTCCAAGCACTTCTAGAGGCTCTAGGCCTAGTGTCTAGTTCAGTCGTGGTTCTTATACCACTTTATTGGTATATGGTTTGGTACGCCCCTAGGGCCCAAACGTGTATTTGTGCTATTACTGTGTTTAAATAACTTCTAACTTATGTATTTCGAACTCTAGCCTCATAAAGAGACTAGAGGGGTGTGTTTAGCAATAAATACATATATTTTGAATATATACCTGGTGTGGTGCTCTTTCATTTGATCACTCAAGAGATTATAGACTGGTAAAACAAGCTGCTTTACATTCCTTCAAGACTTAGCCTGAAGGCTGCTCTCCATAGCTACCACTAGGATAGCTTTCAATAAGGTTGTCTTTAACCTATCTCCAATAAGGGGTTGTTTGGACTGGTGCAAGGTGCCCACTATAATTAGTGGACAGCATATACCAGGCCAACTTCTCACATTGGTGTGCAGCGTGTGGGATTCCAGCTTGCTATTGTTTTACCAGATAATCTCAATTGAATTGATCAACTGAAAACCACTAAAGGTACCTAAGGTACATATAATTTAAGCTTAGAATACAGTAAGTTCTACTGAACTTAGAGTTGTGTGTTAAGGGATAGCACAACCCTTTCTACAACTCAAGAGAGTTTAGTAGGCCACACTAGAGTAGGTAGTGCATACACCACACCACACTAGTAATGTCTTTAAGGGTAGGATCTAAAGAATCCTTGCAGGAAGCCATTGAGCTTCCACCCTCCAAGTATGATACACTCCCATTCTTGGAATTGAGAGCTTTATGCAACTTGAGAAAAATAAGGACAGGCCAAAGCTCCCACCACCCAACACCTCAAGAAGTTGTTGGTGGCTTATGACCTTAGTAAGCCCTTGGGGACTGAAGGGGTAGGAGCTGAGGGTGGGGCAGAAGATGAGGATGGGACCAGGGGTACCAATACCCCAGCCCCCTCTGAAACTGGCCAGGAGGGCGACAATGGCCCTGTCCTGGATAATCCAACCCCTCCTGAGGAAGATGAAGAGGATGATCAGAATGATGCCCTCTTTGTCCCCCAGGAAGGATTGTGAGTGTGCCCAGAAGGTCTAGGTCTTCTTCTCAGGAGTCTAACCACTCTGGCACCTCAATAGGGAGCTCTGTCTCATCTCATAGGAGGGAATCCTCTCATGAGAGAAGAAAGAGGCTGGTTCAATATGAGGAAGCTCAGCTTGAACTCAAAAAGAAGCAACTAGCCATAGACAGGGAGTCCCTAGATCTCTTTAGAGAGAGAAGAAAGTTGGGACTAGAGTCCCATGGTGGCAGCCATGTCCCTAGAGATAGGGAAAGGTCCTATGACCATAGGAACCTGAGCAAGATTGTCCCTCCCTATCAGAATGGGGATGGGATCACTGACAGAATATCGATAACAAGAATATCGACCTACAACAATATCGAAGTAAAAATATCGAATACCAAAATATCGACTCCCTATCTACAAACAGGTAAGTACAAAAATATCGACTCCAAAATATAGTTGTAAAAATATAGTCAGTCAAAATATCGAATTTTTTAAATGTATGAAAAGTAATGTAAAATTAATGAAATAATATATATAATTAACTAAAACATACTTAAAAATACTTAAATAACTTTAAAATTAATAAATAATTAATGTAACTTAAAAAAATAAACATACATTTTAATTTTTTAATACATAAATATATTAACGTAATATTTATAAAAAATATTCAATATTTTTAGCGTTGGATAGCGGGAGGGTAAAAATTACTATTCCCACTCCAGACAGTGCAACAGTAGGGAAAGCATTGGATAGCGTAGGAGTAAAAATTACTATTCCCACTCCAGAGAGTGCAACAGTAGGGAAAGCGTTGGATAGCGTAGTGGTAATAATTACTATTCCCACTCCAGAGAGTGCAACAGTAGGGAAAGAGTTGGATAGCGTAGGGGTAAAATTACTATTCCCACTACAGTGAGTGCAACAGTAGGGAAAGCGTTGGATAGCGTAGGGGTAATAATTACTATTCCCACTACAGAGAGTGCAACAGTAGGGAAAGAGTTGGATAGCGTAGGGGTAAAAATTACTATTCCCACTCCAGTGAGTCCAACAGTAGGGAAAGCGTTGGATAGCGTAGGGGTAATAATTACTATTCCAACTCCAGAGAGTGCAACAGTAGGGAAAGCGTTGGATAGCTTAGGGGTAATAATTACTATTCCCACTCCAGAGAATGCAACAGTAGGGAAAGAGTTGGATAGCGTAGGGGTAAAAATTACTATTCCCACTCCAGTGAGTGCAACAGTAGGGAAAGCGTTGGATAGCGTAGGGGTAATAATTACTATTCCAACTCCAGAGAGTGCAACAGTAGGGAAAGAGTTGGATAGCGTAGGGGTAAAAATTACTATTCCCACTCCAGTGAGTGCAACAGTAGGGAAAGCGTTGGATAGCGTAGGGGTAATAATTACTATTCCCACTCCAGAGAGTGCAACAGTAGGGAAAGTAATATTTTAATATTTTACTAAAAATAATTAATTATCAATACTAATAAATATTATTAATAACACTAATTACCAATTAATGAATTAAAAAATAATAATTACCAATTATCAAAATGTAATTACCAATTAATAATTAATTAACAATAAAT